>JAUNZO010000089.1:0-116635 GCA_031894775.1 Chloris gayana | reverse complement strand
TTACCAAATCCTAGATATCTTCTACATGTGATTCATCAAGAAGAAACACAGTCAATGTAATTCAGATGTATTTTGGAACAAAGAGCAATTTCTCCCTGCACAACAGATTTTACTTGGATATTCATGTACCAATTCACTTTCGTTTCAACACCCTTGCCGTCTACATTTGATTGATCAAGAAACATTGTCACTATAATTCGGATATACTGAAACAAAGAACAATCTCCAGTAAAACTCGATGTATTCTCAAATAAACAGAGGTCAAAGGGATGGAGTGGTAAACTGAAGCATTACAAAGGGACTAAAATACATCGAGCCGCGACATAATATTTCCACAGCCTACAAGAGGATCTACACTACAGAGGAAATGAAATGATTTTCTATCCTACAGAGTTCAGAATATACACAACTATCATTTCCTCTGGGCAAGGCACAGATTACAGGTAGTTACGGACCTGAAGTACATTGATTATAGCTGTCCTGTCGACATCAGGAAATGGATCAAGCCACAAACTTCAGGCAGCGAGTATCATTGTGTATAACCTGACAGCGGCATGAACAGAACCGTGTCCCACACCTCACACAAGTGTAGTTCGCAGAACTTCCGCAAACTGAGCAGTAATGACGTCGGGATGATGTGCTTGGTGGACCCACAGCAGCCCTCAAATATGTTGGCACATGAGGAGGCAGTGACTCCAGGTTTGCCTGTTTCATTCCAAGAGTGGAAATGTTTAAGGTACATACAGTTACAAAAGAAAAATGGCAGGAAGGAGACTTCCAGAATAAGATTATGAATTATCATCAAACACCTCCTAGGCTCCTACTTACCTCATGTAGCACATCCATGAATGACCTAGCCGCCCTCTTCTCCATAGCTTTTCCTTGCCTTGTCTTGCGCTTCATATTCTTGGACTGCTTCTTTTGCATAAGAACTGCAGATAGGCAAGCAAAACTCAAGATGGCGACCGGTTTACTGAATCGTTTATTTTAAGAAGCAGGGATATACATAATCTAAAACAGTAAAACACTGACTGATTTCCAGAGTGTCAAAATTTAATCGATGCTGAACTGTCGAAATCGGTAGGGTGAATATAGTCAGAGAAATGGTGAAACCAGACAACGAAAGCTACAGGATGTCAAAATAGAGGCCGTACTCTAAGCAACTGCATAGTTTGAGTTCCTAGTTCTCTCATGAGACATTACACCGGGAGAGGGACATGAGGTTCTGAGGACTTTATTTTTTGGTAAAGAGGATAGCTGTTTCAGAGATTATACTGTATTTATCCTACTCATCAATCTACTTCAGAGAAATACTTGGCCTCTGTTTCTAGAAACTTTGCAGAAGCACTTTGACCTCTATTCCAAAAAAACTTTATAGAAACAGAAACACATAATTCTGCTACCACAATAATGAATTTTGCCATGCATATGTATTTCTGTTTCTACAAAGTTTGGACCAAGGTTGTTTCTTAGGCAATATGCAGAAACCAAAATACAGATTGGCACGGCCCTGTTCGTTTCCAGGTATATAATTTTTAGAGGGGTCAAATCAAAAAGAATTTTATCATTTTGGAGTACTAAATAAAGTCTAATCTCGAAACTAATTGCAGACCCCCTATCTAATTCACGAGACGAATCCAACGAGGGTAATTATGGTATTATTAGAAGATGTTTACTGTAGCATCACTGTAGCAAAACATAGATTAATTAGGATCATTAGATTCGTCTCGCAAATTAGAGGGGGTCGTGACATAGGTTTTGTTATTAAATTAATAAAAGTACTACTAAATAGTAAGATTCTCTTTGATGTGACAGTGCTAAATTTTAGAGGGCAGGAAACGAACAGGGCCAACACAAGAAAGTGGGGACATCCATAACCTATAACAGTAAAACGCTAACACTGGCTTCTAGTTCTGGAGTGTCAAAATTTATTCGATGCTGAACTGTCAAAATCAGCAGGGTGAATGCAATACCAGAGAAATTGTGAATCCATATAATAAAAGCAATAGAATGTCAAACTTACGCCCAGCAAAGGAAAATATCTGATTTAACTGAATGTAAAGGCACCACACTCTAATCAAATCTGCACAATTTGGGTTCCTTGTTCTCTCACGACGCATTACAAAGGGGCATGGCTTTCAAAGGACTTCTGTTGAGGGAGACAGGACAGTTATTTCAAAGATTATACATCCTACCCATAAATCGACTTTGCAGAACACTTTGGCCTCTGTTCCTAAATTTTAGCAGAAATCTGCTGCTACAAGAAGCAAAACCACAATAACGAAGTTTGCAAAGCATATTGAATGGGTCACAACAATTCATCAAAATGTCTAGCAGGTAGCTTGCACAGGGTAACTAGTTGAAGATGTAAATCATATATACACTGCTGCATTGGGTATTTTGGTTCCAATTGAAGAAGATACTGACCTGGATCTTCCTCATCCGTGGACCCATACTCATCGTCGTTAAGATCGACGACCTCAGGTACCCCAGCATTGTCACTCTCAAGAGCTTCAAGGCGAGCTAACGCAGCCTGCAAGGCATTTCAGAAATGGAGGCATACGCATTAGTCAGCAAAGTAGAACAATTTCATTCAGACCCAATGGGATAATAAGTATGAAACAAGTCTGGAAAGGAATCGAAGGAAGGGGAAAAGCAATAGTCTCGAGGAGCAGAATGGTTAGGGCGGTAGATGGATTTTGAATGGGGGAGAATCCCCTACTACTCCTGGTACCTGGGCGCGGTTGTCGGAGCTGGCGAGCGCGGAGGCCATGCGCGTGGCCATCCGGCGCGTGCGGGCGCTCGTCCGCCGGAAGGGCCCGACGTTCTCCTCCTCCCCGTCCATCTTTTTCTTTGGGGGATAGAAGGCAGGGAGATCCTGCGAGATGCGACTGGGTGAGCCGACGATCGAAGCGGGCAGAGGCGTGACCCCAACCCTGGGCAGCACAGTGGCGTGACCCCGGGCGGACAGCGGCGGCCGCCGGCGAGGGTGGCGGTGTCATGAAGCAAGCAGACTAGTCGCCTTCTCTTGGGCTACTGGGCTAGGCTGTCTGATGACCTGGGCCTAATGGGCTGTTAGTTAATCGGGCTAAGGCCTTAATATCGGGCTCCATAATCGGGCCCCTTCGCCAACAGCAAAGTAGCGCACCACTCTTCAGAACAGGAGAGGAACGGACACACGACACCCAACGACTCCATGGCCGTCGGCGACAGTGCCACCCCGGCGGTGGCCAAGATCTCCATCTCCGGCGCAGCACTAGCCGCGCTCCTCCAGCGCTGCGCGGCCGCCACCGGCGACTGCGACGGCCTCCTCTTCGGCCACGCATCCCGCCTCCCGGCGCCGCCCCCGTCCCTCTCCGATTACGACGACCACGCCGCCGCCCCGCCCGCCCCAGCCCTCTCCATCTCCGTCTCCGGCCACTGCTCCCTCTCCCGCCCCTCCTCCCTCTCCGATCCCCTCGGCCTCTTCCAGCCTCTCTCCGCACCGTCCGCTTCCCCCACCGTCGGCTTCTTCTCCTCGCGCCGCCACACCCCGCTCCGCCCCTCCATGCGCGAGGTCGCCGTCGCTCACTCCCTGTCAAAATCCCTCGCCCCCACCCACCCCCTCCTCTTCCTCCTCGTCTCCCCCTCCTCCAACCCCATCCACTCCACCCACTCTTACGACTACCGCGCCTTCCTCCTCGCCGGCTCCCGCCTCGTCCCAGCATCCCTCACCGTCGTCAACGTCGGCCCCAGCTTCCGGGACCAGTACCACTCCTTCACCACAGAGTCTCCTTTACCGTGGCTGCCGCCTCCACAGCCCTCCTCACCGGCTGCGGCGTCCCGGCACACTCACACCACCATCGGTGAGCAGAAGGCGGTGGATGCAACAGTGGATGGATTTGGCCTGGAGAGGCTGCAAGGGATCATCGGTTCCGCGGCAGGACAGGCAGCGGATATGGATGACATGTACGCAGGAATGCTCAGGAGGCTCGAAAAGCTTTGCGAGGGATGTGGAGAAGAGCAACCTCCGAGTGCTCGAGCAGGTTGTTTTCCTTATTCTGCAGCTTATACCTGTGAATGCTGTTCATGTAGTCATGTCATGCAAGATTGGCAGTGTTATTTACTTGACATTACATTGCTTGAATTGGACAGTGATATAATTGTTCATGGTTGAATAGACGGAGTGGGAAATATAGATGTCTATTTAAGGGAACAATGGTTCCACATTCTGGCTGATGTAGGAATCTTTCTTAGGCTTGTTTGAACATGATCAGCTGGGTTCAACTGTTACTTCATGCGTCCAGTTACCTAAACTGGCAACTGGTAACAATTCTGTTTAGCTGCAGCTCTGATGAAGTGGAAATTCTTCCTCATATTGGCTAGTTAGAGTTTAAATGTAACCGGCGCAAAGTGTTATGTGTCCTTTGACTGCTATTCCTGGCTTGGCTTCGACAACGCATTCCAGCTGGAGTCAATAGTTGGGCATAGGATCCCTTGGGACCTGGAGAACATGTGACACCATGTCATGCAGTGTTCACCTAGATGTGATTCCTGTTTTGTCATATTGTTCCTCGACTGCTTGTTTGTAACCAGGATTTGTTCATACGGGATGTTACTGATATCACTTCCACTATATTCATTTTCTTTGGCTGTTAATTATTTAGCGGAGTACGACAACTCCATCAGCCGTGGTTGATGTTATTTGAGATTGTTCCTTAATGGTGCTTTAACATTGATTCAGTCACCGTTCGTTTTTTTGTTTCTTTTCAGGAAAATCGGAACCTGGTGTTGAGGTTCAGGTATGCAGGATTGGAATAAGTCCAAAGTGTTGTTTGGATCTTAGCAAGGTATACCCTGATTTGTGGTTCTGTTAAAACTTACTATTTCACTAGTATAATGCAGCGCGCCTTTGCGCGCTGTTTGCTAGAAGGTACAGTTGAAAGGAAGGTATTCATACAAATTGTTATGTACTGGTTAGAACATGTATTAATACAAAGTTGCAAGCTAGCTATCGGGTCCTGTAGTGCACCTAAAATCAATTGTAGGCACGGTTATGTTATATGTAGCTTCAAATAACATTTGTTTATCTACAATCTGCAATGTTGCAACAAGCAACATCAACGAATGCTTCCAAATCTGGTTAGTTTTCACCAACATCTGCAAATCCTGCCTAGTGTGCGTCAACATTTGCAAAAAATACAGAATTTAACTGCAACCGCAATGAGAGCTGACATCTACAGAGATAAAGAATATGCGTATTCCTAGGAATACAATAACATAACCTTACTTAAAATCTGACATCATAATAAGGAATTGTAAGGAATAATGCACGAAGACAACCGAGAGTACCGGATTCTAGATTTCTGTCTTGTTAAACTTTACATTCAATTAGACACATCTAAAGCAATCAAAGCATACGCATACTTTGCCTATCAAAAGACAATATATTGGGATATTAACACCTTGAAATCTCTAACACAATATTAAACATGTGAAAGAGCAGTTAATAGTTTATTATTAAGAAAATCACATGACATGGTTTTCACAAAAAGAAACAAATAGGACATGATCTTGCAAGAAGCATTAATGAGATATGCTAAAAGGGCTATAGAAAGTAGCAAACGAAATGAAAATATCTGCTCTTTGCTTAAAACAAAGGGTATATAGTTTTAGCAAGAGAGACCATAAAAAAGTTAATTGCTAAATATGTTGTAAAGGAAATTTAAGAAATATGCCCCAAATGGCAGTGAGCTAAGTAATATCGGTTTGTACATCAAAGAGATTGTGGATTAACCATGAAATAAATTTGTAATGAGGCAAACGATAATAGAGTATATACAGTTTATGATTCGATCCTGTGCACAAATTGAAACATAAAGAAGCTTAAAAGAAAATCTCAAACACAAAATCTGCAAATCTGTAGGTTCCCAACTTTCAACCCATTGTTATGCCTCATGATCTGGTTGGTATTCAGTGCTTCATTTCATAACTAAGATCAAATGTTGCGCAGACCAAAGAGTTAATATTTTAGAATATTACATACATTTCATACGAAAAGTAGATGTACAATATGACACCTATCTTTCATGGCACGTGAGCTAGTTGCATGCCTAAACAAAAGCTAAAAATGGATTGATGATTCTCTAGATTTTAACTATTTCAGCCAAAGGCAATTTGCATTGAGGACATATCGTTGAAAAATCTCAACATCAACCAGACAGCTTGTTTATTCATCCGATTATTTGAGAAAATCTATGTCGATCTCCCACAACTTGTTGCAGAGAACTTGAATGATTTCTTATTAATTCAATTGAATCTGCAACATTCGAGGCTAATACACTTAATAATTTAAGTGATAACTGCTTATTCCCATGCTGATGCATCTAATTGGACCTTACGAACATAGAAATTGTTTACCTTTACTGTTGGAGCAATTTTTGTACATCAGGAGCTACGGAGGCAGTGGCAGCAGCTCCTTGTTTTGCAGCATAGTTCATTTCTTGTTCTCCTCTGGTCTAATTTAACACAATACTTCAGTCAACAATAAAAAAGCAGGTACAGTGAAAGTTAAACTGTAGAATAAGAAATAGCTATACTGAATGAGTTTTCTAGTAGAATCCAAAAGGCTGGTGTTTACTTTTGAAGGATATCTCAATCACCTACGAGGATGAATTTTATTTGAATTTAATGTATATTACCACGCTCCTATAGCTTTCAGCTTATTTGAATTTTTATAACAGAATTAGTCATACTCAACACAACTATAAGGAACTGCTTGATATATGTTCTATTCAAGAAATGCACACTAAAAAAAAATTGATTCTTCAGTAAGGAAATGCAACCAAAGCCAAAATAGTGGCTGTCAGCAATAGTGTTGGTCTGATAAAAACTACTGTTGGTAACTGCACCTAAGACAAAACATATTCTTTACATGGCAGGCTTCTTATATATCCTCAGAAAAAGATTCAGCAATCCCAAAGGGAATTAACAAGTGCATCACAATGCTTGAAGGCTTAAATGGTATACAGATGGGAGATATATTGATGGGTTCTGGTATCTTCAAGAGTAAGGATAACAGGGAACTTTTCGTATCATTTACAAGTGATGCATTTTATTTCCGACTTGTCTGGAATTATTAAATGTGTGTATGTCACCATTGTAGTTGTGATCTCTATTTGGCACAATCTGGCACACGTTCTGAAAACTCTGGCCTCATGGTTTCTAAAGCATCATGTTCGTATATCAGCTTCCTTGTGCATTGATTGTGCATGTGTTACCTTTAAAATTGTCTTGATGCATTTCTCATTTAGTATGGTTTGACGTCCAGCCTATAGAACGGCGTTCACAAACACGTCGGAGGGAGGCAAAAAACTTTTGTCAGAGAAAATAAATACACGGAAATAGAATTACCCAAGCTGGTCACCTTCCCATATTTATTGAACTTTGTTGCTGTTGCTCTGTTCCAACAAACACGGTCTCCAGAATGACTAACCGCCGTAGGTGCTTCACACCAAGGCAGCCGATCCTCTGGTCCAATGCAATGCAAAGATAATCCTCCATGGATCCTTTGATCCGGTCGCAGAGTGTCGCCTGACGGTTGCCAACATCCATGAACGAATCGCCGAACACTAAGAGCTTGTAGTTGCGCCGCTGCCCACGGTGGTGCAGCGCATCCACACCTGTTTGCAGTATTAACGCCGATTGAATTCATTCTCTTGTTGCGTGCATGCAAGAAAATAAAAGAAAGGCAGCTACGCCACGCACCATTGACTGCACTTCCAACATCTCATACTCTAAGTAGTTCAGGTTTCACCAACATCTCACACCCCGCATTATTGTTTTGTCACCTAACTAGTACTAGCTCAGTGTTGTTTCAAAATATTGTAGGTCCAACACTAGTTTATTCTCTTCGATCAACTATATACGGCCAGTCTCAGTGGAGAGTGTCATCACACGATTACCAAGAAAAGATTCTTAAGAACTATGCCAGTGGAAGGTCATAGTGGTGACACTCATATCTCATCCTATAACACTCCCTTTCTTCTCTCTCATGCCATATCAACAAATTTAATGTTCATGACACTAACATGACACTCCCATTGAGATTGGCCTAAGTGATGTGACATACATATTTGGATGACCTTTATTAATTAACATGAAGATCATGCCTTCTACCGCTGCTGCATAACTGATAAACCAGAATTTTGTTCCAACGATCCTAACGTATCATGTGGTAGGTGGCACTAAAAGACATGATGTATCACGTAATGAGGATGATGAACTAGTGATCCCTCCATATCCATTCATTCTTGGTTGTGGGATAGTGATCCCCTAAACCCTTTTTACTGTGTCTATACATGTAATTTTGTCTTGTTTTTTTTTACCGAAATTTGTCTTGTTTTGTTTATCAAAGCTTGCTCAATTTTGCATTACATATGATGTATGTCAGCATGGATTTAATCATGTAAGGTTCGTGAAAGGACCTAGCATCGTCTGGACCCTCTGGACGGTAAATATGCACGGAAGCAACTGAAAGATCAAGCAACCAGAACAGTACTCTCAGATGGGCATTAAATCTGCATTAGCTAGGCCTTAGATGAAGAGACATGACATGGTTAAAAAACTGCAGAGTCACCAGTTCCAAGCACAAGCAGGATATGTAATGTATGCTGATCGAGGTAGCTCAGATCCTATGATAATTAAGGCACGACGCTGAGACGTGTGACTTGGTGGTCAGCTAATCTTAGCTATGATATTACTTCTGTTTCAAATCTTTAGAGCTAATTGTAGTAGCTAATAAGTTATCAGGTTAACTAATTTCAGACTCATTATCTAGAAGACTAATTTTCGACTGGAGCTGCACATGTACGTAGAACCTTGCTAATTTTGGTCCGAAATTCACTCAAAATTCAGACAGAAATGGACAAAATTCTCTCTCTCTCTCTCTCTCTCTCTCTCTCTCTCTCTCTCTCTCTCTCTCTCTCTCTCTCTCTCTCTCGTGTGTGCGGGTGTTGTTGTTGTTGTTGTTGTGCGGGCATGTCATAAAGCTTCAATTAGACCAGTTTCCATGCAAGATTTCATAAAAAGGTTTCCTTTCTAAGTATGTCATATCGTGTAAAAATATTAAAGTTAATAAATGAAATAAGTTCTCTCCCAAAGTTTCATATGGCGATTTCATAGGCTAACGTATCACTTCAATGTTGCGTCTAAGTGACTAATGATAGTTAGTGAAATATGTGGAGATGAAACAAATTACTCTTTGAGTTTCATTTCGGTTCTAAGTTTAGGTAAGCGTGCAAACAAGGTTTCATGAGGATGAAATCACATTCCTCTTTCTTCATAAATTTCATGTCACATCATCATTTTTGTCTACGTGGTATGTCATTTAATGAGTTTGAAACCCTTACCAAACTTGGATTTTGATTGGCCTTAAGGGAGTACAATCATTAGCAACAGCACCCAAGTAAGAAGCTCCGAGGGTCTCTTACCCAATTACAAGAATGATGGACCAGGTTAGTAAAATGAGCGCAACAAGAATGAATGGTCGGGTCAGCAAAAATATAAATGACTAACATAAAGCAAAGGGTTACCCAATTCGTGTTCGACGGGCAGTCCGGAAAGATGAGAGAAAATGTTTTTGACATGCATTGTACAAAGGGGGAAAAAATAAATTACATGGCGGCAAAGAGCATCCTCGAGGCGGCGGTTCCGCCAACACAACAGATGATGAGTTTCACTTTACATGGTTTGCGCCCAAGCTTGTTGGAATGACTAACCAGCACCAGACGATGATTTATTAACTATAACTTCGATGGGTTGTGTTCTTTTTAGCTTTGTGTAATTGTTGTGATATGTGACTGTGTATGTGGTTGAAAATTATTTTCAATTAAGTTGCATAAATATGTGATATGTGCGTGTGAATATATTCAAGTTACAATCAAATTGCTGCTGAATTTTTTCAATTTCAAATTTTAATAGAAAAACAGAAATTTTAAAGTTATAAAAAATGTACAAATTGTTGTTCAAATCTTGGCACAATCAACTATCAAAATTAGGGTCATTCATGTACTTAACACGAGAAAATAGGGTCAACATTGCAAAGGCTAAAAGAATCTTTTTACTACATATTTAACACCGTTAACTTGTGAAAACGGAACATGGTTAACCAATGTTTTCAGTTTGAAAAAATAGGGCCGGATATGCAAACTCTAAAAAACGGGATTAACCGTGTAATTTGGGATCCAAAACGAGACCAGATATGCGATTGACCCATTGTACAAAGGGGGAGACAGAAATTACATGGCGGCCAAGAGCATGCTCGGGTGGCGGTTCCGCCAACACTACAAACGAGGAGTTTCACTTCACATGGTTTTCACCCAAGCTTGTTGGAACGACTAACCAGCACCGGATGCTCGATCTTCTCCATCCTCATCCGACCGGCGCAATCCAACATCGGACGAGAAAAACAAATAAAGAGCATGGATAAGAGTCTCACTCGCAGTTGTTGCGCTGTTCCTTGCCGTCGCCTTGTTGGCATCGGGAGTGTAAGAGCTTGCGGAGAGTGTGGCGGTTGGGGGCAAGGGAAGCTTAGACGCGGTGGAAGAGGTATTGATTTTCTACTTTTGGTTCGGTTTCGTAAGGAGTTGGGGGGGGGGGGAGGGGTGCGGTGCGGTGCCTTTAGGTAGTTCAGGTTTCACCAACATCTCACTCTGCATTATTGTTTTTATCATGTAAGATGCATATAACAACATGCATTGCAACTAGCTTACACTAGTAGCTCGGTGTTGTTTAATAATACAGGTCCCACTCAAGGGGCGAGCCGGGAAGTTTATATTACGAGGAGGGGGGGGGGACAACAAGGTAAACAACATACAAATATAATCACAACAAATATATCACACCGGCCATAATTCAAACATTTTAACACAAAATAAATTTATGATAAGCAATTGCATGACAACACCATCTCATAAATTTAACTATCTCACTACGGAAGAAATTAATAGAAACAAATGCTTACATAAATCTATCCTTTTTTTATATTGTGCTATAGGTCCAACTCAATTGTCCAACCAACGTCCAGCCAATACATACGACATCACAATAAATGGACCCAAAAACATTACTTGTGTCTTAGTTGGACACACTCGGTTATACAATTGGGTTGGACCTATAGCATTTTTCCTTTTTTTATCTAAATCGTACTCTATGTTCCTTCATATCATAAAACTCATCAATGAGTCTATCGGTTGAGAACTGAATTGCATTTTCCTTCTCAATGTAGATTAATAGACAATCTCTTAGAAAATCATCTCCCATTTTACTTCAAAGTCTTGTTTTAACAAGCTTCATAGCAAAAAATGTGTGCTCGATTGTTGCGAGTAGAAACCGGTTATGTTAGAACAAGGCAAATCAACATGTCATGGATAAATGTACTAACACATAAGCTATGCTACAATGGAAGTAAGTAGGGGAAATAGTATATTACCTGTCAATCAAATAATAGTCATTTGATTTGCCGGTTACAACTAGTCGACGATAGAGATCAGCAACAAGTGGACAGATCCTGAAATCTAGGATTTTTTGTGACATCAAGCTCATAATGTTGTAACCGATGTCTAAATGTAACTCTTTCTTGTTCGGAAAAATCAGCACGATAGAACTTTAATGCTAGTAGGCACACGTCATCAATTTTAAATGAGCTAAATGAATCCTTGTGCACAAAATAAGTAGCTCGTAGCTTGTTCACCGAACCTACAATTCAATTCATATGTTTGTTGATCAACTGCAACTAGAAATATGTCGTATCTATAGTGATGCTCAACCGTCATTTCATTCTCTCGCACGAGACCGGATCTAATCAGCATAAAAGGCATTCATATCTAGAACTTGAATTCCACGTTTACTACAAAATGATGTCACATCGCTAATTTATTGCAGCCATTGTCCCTCAAATTTTGAATCAACTTTTTGGTAGTGGAAACATCATCCATAGCATTGACAATGTCTTGAGATTTTTGGTGTAATGCCTAGGGGGGGGGGTGAATAGGTAATTTAGCTAAAAACCTGAAAATCACAACACTTAAATGAAACGGTTGAGACTGCCCGAGACGGAACTTCCGTTAGGGCGCGGGGCAAAATGCTAGGGAAGCACAAAGAAAGAGGAATCTTACGATTCCGCTTGAATGAAAACCTTCTTTCACCTCTTAAAAGTGTTGTACCTGCAGGAATTTGACGGACAAGCCCCACACACGTAGATCGGGCACAAACAAACCAAAGAGAGGAAGAACAAGCACACAACAAAACACAAGAGAGACACGGGAATTTTTCACCGAAGTTCGGACCCCTCACAAACAGGTTCCTACGTCTCCGTTGAGGAGCTCACAAAGAGCCGGGTCTCCATCAACCTTAATCCTTCCCAAGTGGGCACAAAGATCAAATTTGGTTTTCTTCTTCTTCTCTTGATTCCTTTCCTTCCGGATGCGAATCACAACATTCACAAACTTCCCAAGGCTTACCACAATCTTGGGAGCTCAAGGGTGGCACCTAGCCAATCTAGGAGAACGAATGTCCAAGAGTAACAAGTGAAATCAAGATTGCTTGCAAGGGGAAGATGTGCTCTAGGTCGGGGTGATGCTCTCAAGCTTGGATTCAAGATGGGGACTCTCACAAATGGTCTTGGATCTCAAGGGGAGTGGAGAGGAGTGAGAGGATGAGCTTGAGTAAGGTTAGAGAGTTCGGAAAGGACCAGCTTCTTGTCTCACGAGTTGGGAGAGGCTTTATATAGGAGAGGGAGAAAAAGAGTCGTTGCTAGGTCAAGATGGAGATTGATGGAACTTCTGTCAAGGACGCAACTTCCATCATTCCCTCGAATCAATGTAGAGCAACGGTCGGGTCGGTAGTTCCGTTTGGAACGGAACTTCCATCCGACACCTTCCGGAAGTGACGGAATTTCCGTTGCCGATGGAACTTCCATCGGGACTTGATGCATGGGTTTCAAGCGTGAGATCGAAGTTCCGTTGGTGATGGAACTTCCGCCGTAAACTCTTTAGAATAGACGGAACTTCCGTCACGGACGGGACTTCGTCCCCTCCGAGCATGTTGGTTTAGGTAGACTTTTTGGACTTGGCTTTTCTTAATATTTTTGGTTTCCAAGCTGATTTGGGTAACTAGAGCACATTCTTCCCTGCATGTAAGATTGTTTCACCCCTCTTAATAGTTTGGCACACCTATACTCAAAAAGCTACAAATCTATTTTTAGCTCTTGGTTTTGAGTACTTGTTCCATCTTTTGTGTGAGGGGTATGCTTTATTACAATGTGGGTAAAGACCTTTTGATATCCTACACATGTACTTAAGAACACATTAGAAGTTTTGATTCTTTGTCATTTATCACCAAAACGCACTAAGGAGCCTAGTTGCATCTTCACATAACATGTAGGATAAAAACAAAATCAAATGACATAATTTTTTTAGCAGCACTAGATCCCTTTGCTCTTCAAGTTGAAGTAGTTCTTAGATCTCTAGCAATAGCAATATCCTTTAGGACTAGGTATGTAGGTTTGTAAAGCTTTAAAATGCTACAACTGAATCATAATGTGAGCTATATCTAGTATCACCAGGACGCTGCAATGTTCTAATTTGATTAGCACCATTTCTAGTTTCAAGGTCATCGAGCTTAATTAGAAGCTCCATTTCAGAAACTTGATAGTCATACAAGTCATCATTTCTTTTAGTAGAAGACAACAAAGTGTTGACAACAAGAGCTAGATCTTCAGAAAAATTATGAACCTTTGTTACTTCTTTGGATGCAGCAACAAGAGCTAATTGCAGCCAGTGGGCAAAGCAATGAACATAATAAGCATATGGACACTCTCGATTAAAGTTGGCTTGCAATCCATTGCACTCCTCATGCATATTACTAGCACCATCATATTCATGTCCATGAATATTCTGAATTTATGGAATGCTAATACAGTGCTTAATTCTTCTATAAGAGTATCAGAGCAAGTATCATGAACATGAATAAGATCTAGAAAACGCTTTCTTACAAAACCATCCTGGTCAACAAAACGAACAACAAGATCCATTTGCTCTTTTCTTGACTCATCTCTTGATTCATCAATTGATGCGCTTCCTCTTAAATCTATTTAAGGTCATAGGACAATGAATTGATTTGGCTTTAAGTCAGGGTTTGTCCAGATTATATGCATCATTCTATTATCCATCCAATTTGTTTGTGTTATGCTGCAACTGAAAATGGTATAATAACACCGTTATCACGGGTGTTTTTGTAGATTTGATCTGATTCACTTTTATAAATAGGTTTTGTGTGTCCTTTCATTAATACAAATTTGTTTTTCCCTATTCTTTGCTTATATGTATACAATACAACTGTTAGATATTCATTTGCCTTTTACTTTTCAACGTAAAATTGTAGGTAGAAGATTCAACACTTAAGTGAGACATAAACGTGAATTCTTACCTGATGCATGTGATCATGTTTTTCGTAGTCACTTAACTACTTTTTAGTTCAAGATTATAATTTTAAACTTAATATCTTTTAGTCCCGCTGCAACGCAGGAGATTATCAACTAGTACATTTATATAGGTGTGGAATAAAAAAGTGCAAGTACCAACGTACTGAAAGGCCGTTCTCTGTGGTAGAGTGGTAGCTAGATCGAGTGTGCAAAATTCTGGTGGTCAAAATCCGTACATCATTATCAGCATTGTTCTGTTACAAAATGAATTCCAGAGCTTGTTAAAATATCCATTTGCACACACGGTCAAAAAGGAGATCAGGCGTGGCCATGTGTCTAATAAGGGAAGGAGTATTGTTTATTAAACTAGCAAATCAACTGAATGTACTAGCAGTTTGACAACTAGTAGGAATGTTAATTTGTCACCAAAAACTGATGAGCAGCAAACAATTAACAGGTCCACAAAGAACAAATAAACAATATCCTGACCCAATTGCTGTGAAAACTCTAGCACTCCAGTGATTTGCAAAATTATATAGGCAGGGGTTAATACAGGTTCTCGCTGGCCTGCTTCTAGTAGGTATACTACCGGACTGATGAGATATCTCTGCAGGATCAGCAGCATCGTCAGCCTCCTCCGGCAGCGGCATGAGCTTGGTCCTGCTGGAGAAGCTGCCTCCACCTGGTCGCCTGGCGTGGGTTGATGGGCCGCGGGAGGAGGATGCGGAGGCGGGGTGTGACCGCCGGGCAGCGCATGTGGAGGTGCTCCACGAGCGACGCCGCGTTGGTCGTCGTCTCAGTCTCAGGCAGGCGTGCATGGCAGACGAGGCACCGGATAGACGTGGGATACTGTCCCAGCAGATCCAGCTGGCGAATCTCCCGGCATGCCCCAGCATCCTCCAGGAAGTGGAACCTTCCCTCATGGTCTCGTCGCAGCTGCAGAGCCGGGGAAAGTAGAGCTGAAGGTAGTCTCTGATGGCTCGATATGTGAACCGTACCTCGCCACCGTGGTCCCTGCAACATCATTTCATACCGGCCGGTATTAATTGGAGATATGATAATTAGCTAGCTGAATGATGATATATATGCAATAATCAGTAGCTGAATTACCAAATAACACTGATGATCAGCAAATAAAGCAAACAGCTAGCTGACGGATGATGCATGAATTGGTACGACTTACAATAGCTTGTCTCCATCGAGGATCTCCCTGAGGCTTGTGAGGAGAGAGTCCACATATGCATTGCGGCGGACGTTGATGAGGCGAGTCAGGATGTGCTCCTCGTAGTAGTGACACGCATAGCCGTGCGCGCCGTAGTAGTGGAGCAGGTCCAGGGCATGCTGGCGGCGGAGCAGCACGTAGATCTCGGGATGAGCCTGGCGCATGTCGTCGGCACGAGCGGGCGGGTAGGCCACAGCCTGGGCCGCGTCCTGGGAGTGGAACCTCAGAGCCCGGCGCAGGTAGCGGGTGATCTCCGGCCAACGCTCCTCGTGCAGCATCCTCTCCAGGACATCGCAGAAGCCCAGCGATCCCAGGGACTGCAGCAGCCTGCATATAATATAAATGTCATCAGGTTTCATTTCAGTATCTCTGGGATGCAAGCAAGCTGTTCGTATGGATGATGATGCTTACGTGAAGTGTTCATCGACCGCCGAGTAGGTGTTCTTGTTGCCAGCCCGCGCCTTGTCCCGTGCTATCATTTCCCTGCAGGAATGAATACTAGTAATTTCTTTTCTTCAGCATAACATATACAATCCTCCGGTCTCAAGGCAAAAGCAGCATCCTCCCCATGTATGAATCATCACATCGATCCACACGCATTATACAGTGCAGCCAACTGCAATCGAACGACAATTATCTAACACTGGTACCCAACTAATTAATTAACCCCGAGGATTCATGAGAACCACATCAATAATAAGCACAAACAACAGCATGCATCTCCCAAGCCAACATATATATTACTTCATTCCATTTGATGGCAGCAAACCAGTTCACAGACTAGAGATCATATCAATACTAGTACCAACAAATCTGACTACTCACAAGGTAGTGCACGCAGCATGTTCAGTGACATCGGCAAAAGGCAAATCTATCATCTCTAATGGCTAGCTAATGCGCGCGCCTTCAGATTTTTGCTTCCGTCCACACAAAACCAGCGGAGAATTGAATCAAGCCACACAACAAAACCAGAAATGGTATTCAGACGATGTTGACCGAGAAGGGAATCCACCGAACTAAAGTCATCGAAAGGAGTACCTGACGTCGTCCTCGCTCATCCTACGGGACGTGGCGTCGCTGCCGCTGCTGCTGCTACTGCTGAAGCCGTCCGCCATCCTCCTCGATCCCCGGACCAGACACGGCCGGCTCCACTCCACCTCCACTTGCAGAGACGCGATGACACGGGAGAGGAGAAAGCGATGGGAAAAGGAGGTGATGAAGAAGGAAGGAGCCGAGCGAGATGGACAAATGAGGCACGGAAAAGGCCACCCTGGTTTCTCTTTCCACCGTATCTCACCGTCCTTCTCTCAGTCACGGCAGGCCCCACCTTCCGGCTGGCCCACACGTCATTAGCCTCGGGAACGCATCGCTTAATGTAAGGGACAGAGCCACACAATGAAGTGAAATTGATCCCTGGCCCCACAGGGAAATCAGCCAACGTACTCTGCTATGCCAACCGTGCATGGCATGCTTGTTAAGCAAGCCAATATCTGAAGACTAACACGAGCATTTTCCTTGCAGCAAATTTTAGAAATCTAATAACTACTTTGACAATCGTTAGAGAAAACTATAATTCTTTTATAACAATTGCAGAAACTATAACTATTTTAACAATTGTTACACAAAAATACAACTTTCTCGTCACAGGTCCACTTGTCATCCTTTACAATATGAAGAAGTTGGGATCCATATGTCATCCACTGGTTTTGTGAAAAATTGTAGGTTCTTGTAACTATGTATCAAAATAGTTGTAATTTTTGGTAACATGTCCATGAAGTTATAAGTTTCTGCAACATGTCTTGAAATATTTGTAGGGTTTTGAAACTCTTTTCCTTATAATTTACTACAAAGTACATTCCTCTTTTAAGATTTAAGATACAAGTAATGCACCTTTTATAAACAGTATAAAATTGACCTTTTAATTTGACATAATACATTAATTTAGATATTTAAAGAAATGGTACATCAGGCTCAAAATGTTCACAACTGAAAAGTTAATGCAAACTGAGGTGACTCACCTGGTTAGATTTTTCTGATGGAACCTACTCAGTTGGATTTAAATTATATAGACGATGTTACAATTACAATTAACTTTTTTTATGTGTTATTAGGCACTAACGTTAAAGGTGTTCGTGAGATCAATGGTATATGCTGAGTGCGTATTTTTATTTATTAGGATGAGTTAATTTAGATTTTAAAATGAAAAGCACTAGTATTAATTAGAAAAAGACTTGTCCTGTACTCGTGGATAAAGAAAACGACTGGTCCGGGGATCGCAACAAAAGCGAACCGTCTCTCTCAAGTCGGGTCCCACCAGTCAGGTCAAAAGAAGGAATTCCCCACCTGGTTTCAACAAGGAAAAAGGAATTCCCCCACCCGTCTCGGCCGGCAGCGATGGAGACGCTGCGGCGGCGCCGGCGCTCTAGCACCCGGCGGTTGATCTCCGTGTTCCTCAAGCGCCATCGCGAGTACGCTCTCCCTCCCCTTTTCTTCCTCGCTTGATCAGCGCACCAACGTTTCCTCCGCGCGCAGGGTCACGGCGGTGAAAGAGGCGGAGGTGTTCGACGCGGCGCATCTGAAGCAGCTGATGCAGTCGAGGCTGTGGGACGACGCAGAGTACTATCTCGAGCGCTTCCTGCTGCCCATCCCGTGCGGTCAGAGGAGCCCCGTCACCTACAAGCTCTTCGTTGACATCCGCGTCATCAGGATCCTCGCCAAAATCGCCGCCGGTGGCCAGGAAGGCTCCGAAGTCGCCGCGCTCTTCAGGAAACTTCCACGGAGCCCCTTCGCTTCTCGCCTCAAGATGTTCATTGCCCAAATGAAATCCGATGAAACCAGGTCCAGCCCCCAACAAATCCTCATCGATCTCTTCTCTTTTCTTCACTTTTGATTGATAGGTGTCATCGCTTACTGCTTCTTCCTTTTATTTCAGGCCCAACCTGCTCGAGATTTGGAACAAGGTCGAACTCGAGGGAGTGGACACCATCATGGACTCGGTTCGTATGTGCCCTGAGCTCCAAGGTGATCATGTCACCGTGCCTCCCGAGATGCGGCCCCTGACGTGGGTTCCCGCTCAGTATAGGTATCTTAAGTTTTTTCATGAAACTTTTTCTCCATCCTTCATTGGACACCGTTAATTTGCCATAATCATTCTTTTGGAAGTGATCAATGGATCGGCTAGACTTAGACTATATATGTGTTATTGCCCATTTTTCTGTGAAACATAGCTATTTACTTAATATTTTTGGACAACGCAATAATTTGCATTTGTTACCAAGCAGATTACGGCAGGGCCCTAGTCGATGCAAGAAGAAAGAAGCTGGCCGCACTCCATCACATGTTCTCGCTTTTGCCTTTCAGAAAAAGAGGTATACACACCAGGCACCAGTCTCACTCGTTTTTTTTTCAGCTTTACAATTCACACGACCAAGTTCACGCAGGATACTATCTACCAAGAGGAGGAGAACGGCTGAAAGGGTAACTATCTGAGGTTCGTTGAACTTTTAGATCAAGCACCTCTGATATAGATGCATTCTGTATCCGTTTGTGTTATGAAAGGTTATGCCATATGTTAACTGCTCAATGTTTCACATTGTAATTTTTTAGACATACAGAGAAATACATTGAGAGATTTTGAGATTTCATACAAACCATCATATCACTTAAGTTATATGTATAATGCTTTGCTCACTACCATCTGAGGCTTCACTTAAGTTATATGCATCTCACTACCATCTGAGGCTTCAGAAATGTGCTATTTTGTGTCCTCAAAACTTTATTTCTTTCTCTATATAATAAGGGACTATATGTGAATCAATTGCTACTTATATGCTAGCTTTCTGTGTGGTGTCTTGGAGACCTGTAGGTTGCCCTTTTGCAGTGTTAGTATAGTTTCGAGGATTACCTTAATTTATAACATCATAATGGAAAGTGATCTCCTGGCTCCTGGTGTTGAGCTGTTTTTTATATTAGTTAGACTTGTAACATGCTTTGCTCTCCAACCCTCCCCCCCCCCTAAATGACTTCGGGAACTAGCGCCTGCTCTCTACTACCAGCATGTAAAACTCTCACCCATGCGTGCACGGTTTAATATTTAATTAAAAGTGCTGCTGACAGTAGTGAAGAAGAATACAGTCAACTTCTAAATGTTTGATTTCTAGCATTTAACAAAAGAAGTGGGAGTTACATTTACTCATCTGAACTTATTTTTCCTAGGCAGAACCTGAACTTATATTTGGTTCCAGTTCCGTGTTGTGAATGTTGACAATGGGGTTGCTGTTTGTATCAAGAAGATATCTGTAGGCAGGATATTTTCCATTACTATGCTATTATATACATATTTTCCATGTCTATTCCAGCATAGTCCTGCATTTCCTCTGGAAGGCCTGAAGCTAACCGAATCATAATTTGCACTTGCCTTTCTATTAACAGAGCAGCCAAGGGAGAGTGTGGGGGCAGTAAAGAAACAGGACGTCGCTCAATTCTAAAGCAGTGAAATGGGCATCATGTGTCCTTGCCTTTCTCGTCTGTCGTGAATCCGTGCACTCCTTTTTCTTTCTTTGATAAAATGAAGTTAGATTAGATTACTTGGAACATTCCTTAGTTTAGTAAGCTACTTGTATCATGTTTGATTGATGCGACCATGATGGCAAAGCAACATGGTTTGGGAAATGCAGAAAGTACGGTATTAGACAACTCTAGATATAAATGTGTTGAATGAGTGAAATTATTGAATAATCGATCTGCGAAGTCCTTAGGCCAGTCTCAGTGGAGAGTGTCATCACATAGTTACCAAAAAGAATTTTTTAAGAACCGTGCCAGTTGAGGGTCATGGTGATGACACTCATCTCTCATCCCATGACACTCCCCTCTTCTCTCTCATGCCATGTCAGTAAATTTAATGCAATGACACTACCATGACACTCCCATTGAGACTGGCCTTATGGTGATTGGGTTGGAGCATTCAACTCCATCTGCTGCCTCACATCGCTAGTCATTCTAGATTTTAATGCATTTGGAGGATTTTAGAACTCTCTTGAAGTAGCTAAGGATTATTGCCGCCACCAGTACCAAGTCGCCTAGCCATACTATGAAAGATCAATATCTGCCTCCAGTTTAATCAATGAACCAGTTCATAACGAACGAATTGTTTACATTGTGACAGAAAGACCTAGTATCGCTCCAAGGCTGTAGAAACATTTACATTTCCACTCAGGTGCAGTCCTGACTGCTTAAAATTCTACCCTAAGCAACAGAAAGAAAGAAAGAAAAAAGACTTAGTGCCCTGACTGCTTAACATTCTACCCTCCTGATGTCAACAAAAAAAGGAGAAAAAAAGACGGCTTCCACAGTGGTTTGGACAGCTATTGTCTGCAAAAAAAAGATAGTTTGTACAATGGATTGTTTACTAATCTGTCTGTACACTGGTTTAGACAACTATTGTCTGCAAAAAAGGATAGTTTGTACAATGGATTGTTTACTAATTTGTCTGTATACTATTTAATTCATGAGAGTAACTTTTATGAGCATAGGGGCATGTGCCGAACCTAGCTTTATTATTAATTATGGTTCGATACAAATATTGAATATCTGATTATACTCTTAAACACGTCACACTAATTGTAGATATGTTGTCAAATCATAATTTGAAGTACAGAAATATCAAATTCAACCAAATTCATTAAATTCTATCAAATTTATATCAATTTGATAGAATTTGATATTTTTGTACTTTTAATTATGATTTGACATATTAATAACACATATGTACAACTAGTCTGACATGTTTAATAGTAGAACCAGAGATTCAATATTTATATTGAATTATAATTAATAATTAAGCTAGGGTGGACACGTGCCTCTGTGTTTACTGAAGTATTTCTCTTTAATTCATCAATAATAAGATCATAAATCAAGATGATGTGGATATGATCTTGTAGACTATTTTAGTGCTTATATGACAAAATTCATCGTGAATGAATATGATAATTACATGTCAATGAGTCGTTGTTTGCTTGAGAAAAAGTTAGCAAGTATACCAAACCAGAACACAGCCGCCGCACATCGCTTGTGTCTCACGTCCATTCTTCTGGTTATTTTCTCTCCTCTCGTCCAAAACCAAAGAGCTCCAAAACTCGTCAGCAGCACAGCAAACGAACGAGGCCGCCAAGCAGGCTGAGCCAGCCGGTGCGCAAATGAGGAGCGAGCGGTGAGCGAAGACCAGAGGGGGCGGTTCTGTTGCTTAGCTTATTCCTTGCTCTCCTGGTCATGCGAATTGACAGAAAGCAGCAACAAGTGATCTGTTTTTCTCCGTTCCAGTTGACATTTCCTTGTGTGCCATTTGGCTTAAGAACCGCCGTACCAAGCAAAGAGCTGCATCAACAACTCCCCCAACCGCATTTCCATCGAGTTCTCGACCACGACTCTGCAGACATACTTCCTGAAACGACAGGATGCACGACTGAAATCAACATACAAGAGCACTCACCCGGCCAGGAACAACCAAAGTACAGCATCACAAAAAGGACGATCGAAACTGTTTCTTTGAAACGGAATTAACTAGGTCCAGTTTCTCCAGTGCAAAGGGTGTATAAATAGATAGACACTATGCCTAAATCAACCCAAACAGTTATTACACTGATATAAATTAAAGCTAACATGCTCTTCAGGCCAAATCAAACTGCTTAAAACTTAGTTAAGCTGATGACATACAAGTGTACTGGCTACACTCATGTCAGTCATATATTCAGTACCAACCAATCAAACGAAGACCGTATCAAAGTCAACACCGAAGCCTAATTTGGTACCCAACGGGATTCCAGCTGCAATTACAGAAGCGTTTCTTTCCCAGTCTTCAGTCTGTACTGGCATCCTTGTCTGTTTCCAGCATTTCACTCATCTTGCGCTTCTTGAACTTGCTTGCATCAACTTCTGCTTTGGGTTCGAGGCTCCCATTCGCTGCCAACGTTCCTGCCATAGCGGTTGTATCTCCTTCAGGCTCTGCAACAGAAAAATGACCCTGTCAATTGAGTTGGAAGGGTGTAGAAAGCACTGTATTTTGATTTGGAACACAGTTCTATTCTTGTAACCGAAAGTAACCATTCTAATTTGTCTAGTAGAACTGCAAAAATATCCATATTATCTCTAAATAAACACCTCTTTGACACATCTTTTTGCCCACAACTCCAAACACCAAACAAAAAAATCCTAAGTTGATAAGTTGGCTGAATCCGAAGCTCTAACTTTTACTAATTATAATGATGCATTGTGTCTAACCTCAATATGTAACATTAAAAAAAAACTGTATTTCACATTCAGGTATGGTGATCTGTATGCATCTTTTGGGAGATATATCCATGTTTCAGCCAAATCCGATTTAATAAGGAACCTGAATTATTTTATTCATCATCATCGCGTCAAATCTTAATACCCAGACTGCTCCCCATTTTTTCTGAACAAAACATTTTCGGAATGTATCAAGTTAGAATGACACTGCTCCATAGGCACAAATTTTCTTACAGTCAGGTAAGTAAGATTGCACAGATAACATGAACCTTGTTCAAAATACCGAGAGGGTAATATTTTAGTTTACTACTAGAAAACCAAATTGTTACTTTCAAAGTGATAATAATGATGCCTAGTGAAGACTACATCTTCACTAGGCATAGTGAACTGTGGACATTTTAAATTTGGCAATGGTAAATTTTGTGAAAACTAAGTTCTTACAAAATTAGCCAGGACAGGAGCAAAGCTTACAACTGTCTTACAACTGTCTTACGCAAAGACAGGAGTAAGCACTATATGTCTGCCTAATTACCTCCAGTCAAACACAGTTCAATTACTTTCCAAATATCTTATGAGATTCTAATGTACGTTACGAAAAAATAAATAAGCACCAAGTGGTAAGATTATGTACTGCATTTGTGTCACTCTCAAGTTACATTCAGGGACTGGTGGATATCGATGATTAAAAGGCAACTATCTTGCACCTAGCAATGAATCATCTTAATAGACATAAATTTTATAGAAACCACATATAGATGATATTAAAATTACTCGCATCCTGTCAGTAAACGTAGAGTTGCCTTACTTGAACATAATCATGCGAAACTTCTGTTGCCGGTTAACTTTCCATTCAGACATACTTTTTTATAAGTTTACCCCCCCCCAAAAGAAAAAAAACTGCGGCATGTGTGCTAACCGTTCAAACCTAAGAAAACACTTGGCACCGTATTTGGTCCAGAAACTCATTCAGTAACAAATAGCGTCACTATCACTTTATTTGATGGAGAAACTGAAACAATGATAAATAGCAAAAACAGTGGCATCATCTTACCTTCTGGAACTCCTAGTTCAATTTGCATGTCTGATAGTTCAATTTGCATGTCTAAAACCGTAGAGCGAGAGGTTCCGTTAATGGAAAATCCTAGGGTTCAAAACAGAAACAGAGTAATATTTAAATTTACTATTAGAAAGGCAAACTTTTACGTACAAAGTTATAAGACAGTGTAGACATTGGATTTACATTTTGCAACAGTAAATTTTGTGAAAACTACTGCTGAATTCTTACTACAAAATAAGCTAGGACAGGAGCAAAGCTTGCAAATGTCTTAAGAGAGTCCAATATAAGTAGGAAAATGCAAAAAAATAAATTTCAGCCCAGCAATTAGCTCCCCTAAGCAAGCTTCAAATAAACAAAAAAAAAGTGGAAAGATATATGTACTGTATGCTTGTCCACTTAATCTTCATTCAAACACAGTTCAAGTGACTCAAAATATCTTAAATATTTAAGATGTGCTAAATAAAATAAAGTTATGATATAGGTTGAACATCCTGTGCTGAGAAAAGTGTCATTTCCAAATATGCATGAAGACGGTGTTTTATAATGTTACAAAATGTTGCAATATGCGTGCTAATCTATTAAATTTAACAAAACAATTAGCAGCTTATTTGACGCCAAAACTGAATTAGTAACAGAAAATACCGCTAGCATTTAGTTCATAAAAAAAAGAAACTGACAAATAGCAAAAGAAAGGGGCTACATCATCTTACCTTCTGGAAGAGATGGTCCAGTTTGTATGTCTGATGTCATAGAATAAGAGGTTCCATTACTGGGAAATCCTATGGTTAAAGACGATTGTTATCTCAACATGATCGAGGGAATCATTAACTACTCATACACAGAATCTAAATAGAAAATATACTACTTAACATGCAATCAGTTCAGAAGCTAACATAAGGGAAAGGCAAACCTGAAAGTCTTTTCTTTATCTCCTGCCTGCAGAAGGCAATGAATTCAAGTAAATTTCAACAGGTAGGAGAAGAAAGAACAAACCATGCATTAAATACCTCTTTTGTTCATAGAAACAACTGATATCACACGCATTTGGTTTGTTGCCTTTCCCCTTATAAGCCCTTGGAACTGACCGAACGCTGTTAAGCATAATGTAAACATAGACAGGACGTTATATCCAGCAGATACCGCAGAATGAAAAGCATGCTAACAGTATAGCGAGACAAGAAACTTACCCGGAGAGGTTAATCTGACAACGTTTTAGGGCATATTTTGGCACTTGCAAGTGCAGCTTCCCTTTGAGCTCGGGGCACTTAAGGGCCAAATCCTTCAGCCTTTCTGCAGCTGCTGCCCAAATCTTCATCCAAGTTTCCACATCCCTGCAAGAGAAGAATTTGATCAGTTAGGACCAGTAACAGTACCACATTGGGAACATAGCGAAAGGGCTTGAAACTGTTAATGCTGGGTGATACACATTGCACAACATTATGTAAATACGCCATTCTTTTCTATATGAATGCAGGGCTATCAACTAGGTTAGAAACTCAGCAGGTCAGGGCACAGTTGCATCTAATATAATTGTATGCACATTTAGCATACCAAGATTATAAGGTTTCAAATTCAGAAACTTCCAGGTGGACTAGTTATGCAACAAAGTGGTACAGTGATGGTTTGATTTTTTCTCTATAATACCTAAAACATGATTCTTAATTATTTTTACAGAACCTGAAAATGGTTCACATTGTACCTATTTTGTCAGCATGGAGCAACTATATATCAACAGCAAGAAAATGAAATTTGCAGAATCATAGTCATCAGGTTTGCTAATGTTGTAGTTGTTAAACATATGAAGTAAATATCTATGCAGGAAAACATCAATTGGGTCAGCTAAATCAGTAGTAATTAAGCGAACATGACCACAGAATATACCATGTGACTGAAATGTAATAAATCTGCTACTTTCTCATAATTTGTTGTGCATTTCTGCAGGACATTTGGTTTGCTTGAATGAAATATTTTGCCTTTTTCATGCAGGAGGATGAGAAAAAAAGATGCATCATTTTACAGCGACTATACTTCAACAGAAACAAAATGAAATTTGCAGCATCACATTCATCAGGTTTGATAAGCTGTAGATGTTGATACATCTTGAGTAATATCTATTCAGAAACACATCCATCGGGTCAACTAAATCAGCAATGATTAAGCGACCATGACTACCGTGAAGGCCTATGCATCTGCTACTTTCTCATGGTTTGATGTGCATTTGTGCAGGACATTTGTTGGCGTGTGGTGCGTCAGTATGTATAGCTTCGCCTTTTCATCCAGAAGGATGAGAAAAGATGCATCATTTTACAGCAGAGAGTGAAAGAGCGTAGCATTAGTTGATTGCTTGAAATTTAGTGGCAGGCATGGTGACTTGAAACGACCCATTTTACAGCAGAGAAGAATGAAAGAGCAGAGGATTGGGATAGTGGGATTAATTAGTTGATTGATTAATACTTAGTGGCAGACACGGTGACTGGGACCAGCCATGAAGAATGGGGATGGCAGGCAGAGAAATGGAGGGGAAGGTACCTGGGCGGGCGTTCCCGTACGTCGTGGAAGAAGGCGTGCAAAGCGGCGTCGTGGGGATTCGCCTTGGCAGCGGCGGCGTCGAGGCGTGGGTAGAGCCTGTCGATGTCGTCCACGCGCTTGCCGCCGTCAGCGATCTTGCCGAGCACGCGATAGATGTGGATGCAGTGCAAGAAGGCGATCGCCTGACACGAATTGGGCGAGGGCAGGAAGGGGTCGACGTAGGCGGCGAGGTCGTCCCAGCGGGCGGTGGTGGCGAGCCACCGGAGGTGCGACATGTCGAAGAACACCGCCGTCTCCCGCTCCAGCCTGCAGGACATCATCGCAGTTCACCATTAATCATTGAGAATCGATGAAGAATCGGATGGAAAGTATGAAGAGGATCGAAGATAGTTACTGGTGGGCGGCGTCCTCAAGGTGGCGGCGTTTGAGGAAGCAGAGGATGCGGCGGGCGCAGAGCTTCTCCGGGAAGAAGACGTAGTCGCCGGAGGTGTCACCCATCAGTAAACCCGTGGCTCGCCGGCGATGCTTGCTCTCGCTGTGGAATTGGGTGGGGGATTTCACAATGGGAAAAGTCCATTTTACTCTCCTCAACAATTCATTTGGTCCACTCTAGTCCCCGAACAATTTGTTGGCTTAATTTACTCCCCTAACTATTCATATCGGTTTAAATTAGTCCCTAAACAGGATTAGACTCCGGTTTTGCCTACGTGTACATGGTTTTGATCAGCCAATCGCCACATCATCGGATCTGACGTGGAATGGGCCGAGCCCACGCACTTACCCGGCCAGCATCTTTCCAGCCCAAGTGGGTGCATTGAGCTGAGGCGCAAACCATATTGGCCCAAGCACCACGTGGATCAAACTGCCTACCGTTGGTGCAGACCATATCGTGTTTTGTTTAAATCAAACTGCCTACTGTTAGTCACTCTCACAGGCACCATGTGAAGGAAATAAAAAAAAACATGCTAGTACTTTCAATTTTTTGAGAGTGGCAGTAACTTCAAAATTGAACACATAATTCAAAGAAACGCTACAATAGTTATTCCTTTAATATAACCAAACATTAAAGCTAAGTACACTTGTGGTCCTAGTGACACTACTGTCGATAGTTTAGCGAGACACATAAGCTAAAAATATCCCCAACGTTGTAGTTGTGACAATGATATTGCTTGAATGTCCTTCCCAATTGATTTCTCTTAGTCATCAGATATTGTTTTAGTCTGAAAAAATACAAACGTAAGTTATGAAAACACTTTTCCATCAAACTGAGCTGATGAATTAAAAAAATGTTTATTTGCCACCATACCAAAAAAATATTGTTTGCTTGCAACTGCTCTTCACTTGTAGGCACCCATCTACTACTTGATCTCTTTCTTATCTTTGGAACCTAGGATCACATAATCTGTGAAGTTTGACAAAGTGCAACAGAGTAAGAAATATATGTTAGTTCAAGCTGACCTTAGGATGTGAGGTTTCAGTAGGTTGACTTGATACTTGAGCCTGCATTCTTTTTCTCATCACATTCTTTTTTCCTTTTTCTGGGTTTAATGGACATTTCCTTTTATTATGCTTATCACTTCTACAGAGAGTGCATTTTATCTTAGTGCCAACCTTTGTTAATGTAGTTCCTTTCTTCTTAGCCTCCGATGGGTCTCTTGTCCTCTCTTTTCTTGGCCTTCCAGGCATTTTCACATATCCAGGTGGTAGTGGTCTTGGATGGTTTGATATTGGCCAACTAGACATACCCCCCATTGGCAACATGCAGTGTTGATATGTGTTGTTATAGGCCTCAACCGTGTAACAGTCTGCAATATAATCCTCTGGATTCTTAACCTGACAAGCTTGTTGTCTCTCCTTTGAGGACACCTGTAGTTTGGCAGATATGTCTTAACCTGAAACCAATCAGATTTCGTGGTGTATGAAGCATAGATCATCCATGAGCATCCTAACCAGGAACACTTGGCTCTAATCTTATTCCTCTCATCTCTAGGAAATGCAATATGCCTCTTCATAGCAATGCCATATTTGACCACAGCTTCCTTGAACTCTTCCCTTCCTCTAAAAGTCATTCCAATTGCAAAAGTTGGTATTTGAGCATTATTGTCAAACCTTGGATACCTACTTTTCCTTCTGTTCCCACATATTTCAGGCCCCTCCTCTTCATCATAAGAAGCTTCTTCACTTGAGTCAAAATAAGGCGTATCATTGTCAGCATCAACATCTTCATGAGTTGAAGGAAGTGCTACTTGATTTGCAACTGGTAATATAACTTGGTAGATTTCATCCTTACTTTTTATTCCTTTTCTCATCATCTTGGCATTTCTTTTGATCTCCTTAGCCTCATCGTCATTCTCTGAATTTTCCATATCACTCTTGCCACTCTCTTGATTTATTTCTTCACTTGTATTAGACTTGGTTTGCTGTGGGTCCACATTATTTCCTTCAAGTTCTTCCTTATATGTATCAATATTCTTCTTACTTACATGATTTTTAGGCATATCATGATCTTCTTCCCTTTCTGAAATTGACTCATCTAACTCATCTTCATAGTTACTTTCCTCTTCCTCTTCTGAACTTTCATGAAAAACTTCTACATACAAATCAGCTACACCACCATCTTTCAGGCAATTTACCATGTAGCTGCACTCGCTGTCATCGGTGAGAGTACTCAAGCCATTCATAAGGTCTTTCCCAGGAAACAACCAATGCAAAATAATTGAATCTTCAATGCTGATATTCATGTGTTGCTTCAAGTTCTTCACGATTTCAGAAACTGATACTTTGTCCCTCTCAATATAAGACATTGGCTTCATCTCCACCAATATAGTCAACATATTCTCCATAATGCACAAACTGTCCACCTAAGTAAAATCGTATATGGAATGTATTGCGGTTATCCATATAAGACCTGCAATGCAAACAAGAAAAAAAATAGTCATCCAACCATGATCACTATGTGTGTACCAACCTCCATAATCATAAGACATTTTAATTGTTTCTATAATATAAAAGGAAGGAACATTTGTCAAGATAGGAGGCTCTGCACTATGAAGTGTTTTTAGTTGAACAATCCTATAGAAAAGAACAACAGCCTACACACTCTGAATATTCACACACGGTCCTAGTTCATTCCACTGTTGCATGATTAATTTATGAGAATTGAGAAATTACCTACTTCAATAAATCGAACAGGCCCTAATACATTTATTAATTATAGCACTAGCTAGTACTAATATCAAGTGACTAATCTGAAAAGGAAAATAAACGATCATAATAAACTAGGAATACAACACCGTGGATCTAGCTGGACTAGCAGTTACGATGGATTTGACATTAATTAAACGAAAGGCAAATCTGGCCGTAATCTCGCGCAATCAACCAAATTTCACTACGGAACAGAATCTTTATCTAGTCCCCAAGCCATCTGACCTCCAATCCCTAGTATATTGTAAACTAATGGTAATCGGGTCCTTCCGTGAGCGAAAAATATATAATTACCTTGGGTCTCTGCGCTCAACAATCAACCAATGTTGCTCTCGATCATGCAGTCCCCGGCGGCGGCCAAGTTACAGAACGAGAGAGCAGAAAGGGATGACGATGTATTCCAAAGGAGAGGAGGCTACTGTGAGGTTCGGCGGTTGTGATGTGAGCCCTCGAGTGCGCATAGATGCTGGCCGGGTAAGTGCGTGGGCTCGGCCCATTCCACGTCAGATCCGATGATGTGGCAATTGGCTGATCAAAACCATGTACACGTAGGCAAAACCGGAGTCTAATCCTGCTTAGGGACTAATTTAAGCCGGTATGAATAGTTAGGGGGAGTAAATTATGCCAATAAATTGTTCGGGGACTAGAGCGGACCAAGTGGATTGTTGAGGGGAGTAAAATAGACTTTTGCCTTTCACAATTATTGTGGGCTGGCTCCTCCTTCTTGTAACTCCTTGATTATTTATACTAGTACCAAAAAGATCAGTGGGGGGCCCACCTTCCCCTTCCCCTCCCCCGATTTGGTGGGTCCACAACTTCTTCTTTTTTTCTTTTACGAAGGAAATGAGAACACCTTTTTTTTTGCGACAAAAGGAAATGAGAACACCTCTTTCAAGCAAAAATGAGAAAACCTCTCAAGCTTTCCATCCGCCCGATTCGGTAGCGATTAGCAAAATATCGGATTTAGCAGCAATCTGCTCTTGCAGAAGACCATTGTTACACGTCCCAAGTGATTCTCATGTTGGAAATACAACACAGACAATATGTCAAATTTTGTAATACCACTTATATTTCTCCAGAATTTTGTAGTCGATGTTTCTCCAGAAATTACTGTGACTTGTCACAAGAACAAACCAGTACTGTAACTTGTCACAAAGAAGAATTTCCTGACGGACAAAAACGTTTGATATGCAAGCTGCCAGGCTGACGTACACAAGCAAATCATGCATCATCTTTGGTCCGATACTCGGCAAATGCGGAAATTCAGCAGAATTTTACCAATAAAGGCAGCAACAATCTAGCTACTGATTGTTGATGAGTCAACTGCGAACGATAGACCTTGAGGCGTAAAGCCAATTAACTTAAAAGGAATTCAAACAGGAAGGCACTAGTATCTACTTAAACTAGTCAAGCACAAAACGACGTCGGGCTCCCATTACTCTTGGGGATGCAATGGGGCTTGTTGCGCTGCAGCTGCCTGACCTGCAGCTGCAGCTTCAGCTTCTTGGACCAGTTGTGCTGCATGCCTGCATCGTGCGCCCGCTGCTGGTAACCGTGAGGTATGGCAGCCAATCGCTGCAGCGTGCATAGCTGAACAGCGGGGCATGGTGCCTGATGCCCGTCTCCGCCTATCAATCGGTAGGGTCTTACATTGTTGTAGACCCGATGACAGGAGTAGCACCTGAATCCCGCGGCGCCATTTTCACCGACAATTCGCTCCCCGAACACCCACAAAGGGCTGTGTTCGTCATCACGCATGGGCCTGCATTGCAATTTCATCTCAACTATCAATAATAATGAGGCACAAGTGATTATGCTGTTGAATTGGAAAGTACTCATGGATCAACAATTTCTTAAGCTAAAGCTAACTAGTAGAACGATGCAATCAGTATAAAACATACTATAATATCTACTAGTTTTCTGATCAAATCATAGCATGCCTTGAAAATATATACCTGAACGCAGGGAAATAGAGGAAAATGTAGTCTCTGACTTGAGTGCGTGTCGTTTGAGCTGCGATGTTGATGTCCCTAAAAGCAAACATATACGTGAGGAGAAATATCACGGATGGATCAGCTTAGATGAAGCGGTAATTCCAATCGACAATGAGGAAAACAACTTACGCAGGACGATGCAAGTCATGAGTGATGGTAGCCCGTAGGTCGCTGAAGAGTTGTCCCAGTCTACTGGCAGCGGGAACAGTTTGGGCCAGTGGCCTGACGTGCTGGTCGTAATGCTGGCGTGCAGCCTGCCTGTTAGTACCATTCTGTAGCAGCTCCCACACGAACTGACGATGAAGGTACAAAAACAGCTCCCTATGGATCCTCACAATTGCTGCAGTCGATGCACCAGCAGGAGCTACCACCACCGATTGCTGTGCGTGGTTGGTCACACACCTCTCCAGGTACCCAATCACATCCGGCCACCTTCCAGTGTTAAGCAGATCGTTTAGCACTCTGAGGACAAAGCGGCCGATCCTCACGTTGTTCATGTCTTCCACACTAATGTGACATACAGAAGGTGGTATTAGAATTACAGTGTGGAGGTGAAATTCACAAACAAATTAAGTAATGGACTTTGCACAATATGATTGGTCAATAATGGACAAGCAGTTTTTGGAATTGCTCCATGCATGGATGAGCTCATATGCGCATGAGAAAATGGAATTAACTAGGATCATGGGTATTCCAACAAGTCCAAGGGACGTACAGGGTGATCTCGGCTTGGAGAGTGGCGACATACGCCTCAATTTCCTCGGCAGTGAACCTGCAATCTCGCTCTTTTCAAGACACAAGAACAGGAGACAAAGCAGTGTACAGACAGGAGACTCACTGGTCCTCCAGGACGTCCTCATCGTCCTGATTCAGCAGTTGGTCCTCTATTCTCTATAGCCTCAAGCTGACCGGCAAGATCTGCTGCTGCTCCTCCGTGGATCGGTGCCCTGCGGATGGGCAGCTTCAACCACGACGTGTTTGTGCACATCTCCCAAAGGCAGAACAACAGGGCAGGGCAGCAAAAAGAAGGAACTTTACTCACTGGTGCACGTCTTGGTTGAGAAACTGGTCCATTGCTGCTCCTCCCGGGACGGGCTCACTGCAACAGAACAATTCAACCATCAGAAGAAGGTGGAACGGGAACAGATTCATCATGAATCATCAAAAATAAAGAGACAATGTTAACCACGGATCTTCCACCCCTCCATGAGGAGGAGCAAGGACGGGCAAATTAGGAAAATATCTTTGGACTCACTGGTATTGCTGCTGCTGAACGTCCTCGTCCTGGTGTAGCAGCTGGTCCTCATCAAGAACGTCGACTGGGATCGGCGCACTGCGGTATACATGGCCAGGTTCAACCGAACAGCATCGAGAGGAAAAGGTTGGATTTAACGCTTTCCATCTTCCTCCCATCTTGGGTTAGACCGACAAAGGGATGAGCAAGCCCATCCAAAAACGCAGAGGCAAGGGTAACGCAGGCAGCAATACTTACTCGACTTGTTGGACGCCATCATCCTGGTTCTCGTTCTGGTTGAGGAACAGGTCCACATCTGCTGCTGCTGCTGCTATCGGCACAAGCGCCCTGCATAACAAGAGAGCGAGCGATTAATCACAACGAGGAGATACTGCCAAGCCGCTGCAGGGACAAAACCATCAAAGAAAGATTCATTGAAAACGAGACATCACATCAACGTCTCCGGCCGGGACGATATGCTACTACAGTACTAGTAGTGTAGGGGTTTGGACGCACTGCACGTGTACCTTGAGCTAGACGAGAACGACGAAGAACCAGAATCCATGCTCGATCTTTTCTTCTGCTTGCCTACTCGATCGTTTCTTCTGCTTGCCTCTTCTCTTCAGAATGGATCTCTCCCCCTCTTCCTCCTCTAAAAACCGAAAGAAAAAAGGCAAGGTCGCCTGTGTGCTGTGCTGTGCTCTTCCCTGCCCTGGCCCGGCCCTGACCTGACCGCCCTGCTCACTGGTTCGTTGGGTCCATAACGTCTTGGGGCCACCAGTCAGTCTCAGTCGGCCTGCAGATTCAGGCTACCACTCCAACGACTCCCCGCATCGCCCTGACGCCTGACACAACACAAGCGAGCGAGACCATCGAGGAGAGACCAGTAACACCATCTCATCTCCCAACCTTGGCCTACTGACATTGTGGACCCCGTCCGTCGCTGGCCCGCTGTCAGCTTCAATAAGTGTAGCTAAACAGGTAACAGTACATCCGACGGCTCTCCTCACCCACCCATGCATATGCATGCATGCTCAACTGGAGAGAAGATCAACTTTCTTCTTTTCCCTTTCTGCACCTACAGTTCGAATCCAACTTCTAGTTTCGTCGTCTTGCTAATTCGAAAATTCACCATCTAGCCCTGATCCAGCAAATCGCGAATTATTCTCCAACAACGCTGAATGTGTCCTCACATCTCAATCAGCATCAGCTTTCAACCATTACCATGACTTTCCATTACCCTTTGCCTCTCGCCTCAAAATGTGCCCAAATGAAATCGTCCGCAATAATTCGCATTGTTACCTAGCACATATTACACGCTGCACTCCACTTTAATCACGCAACAGTAGCTCAAATTATTTACATTGTGACATTAAAGACCCAATATTTATCTCCAAGGTCCTAGAAACAATTACATTTCCATTTCCACCCAGGTACGACCGGTGCCTCCTAATAGTCCAAACCACACCATGTTCACCACAAAGGAAAAAGAACACCTCAAAATAGTTCTATGAAATAAAATGGAATGGCGTTCATGGCAATCACGCATTCTCTTAGATTCTCCATTGGCTTGCCTGTTAACACAGAGATGAGCAAACTAAGCGAATAAAATGAAAATGGCGACCATGCCTACAGCACATGTTACATAATAATGCACTACCACAAAACAGAAATTTCGTGAGAGTGAATGTTTTTCGTGAGAGCGACAAAAAACCTACACGATAACTGCATATTATGGTGACGGCTGTCAAAAACCTTCACGAAAATTAATTTTCATGAGGGTAACTGGAAACCTCCACGAAAATTTGTATTTTCGTGAGCATCCACCGCCGGGAAAATGGAGCACGCGAACGCACGATACAAGCGTGAGTGTGAAAAGTTTGAAGTGCCCAGGCGCGAAACAGTCCGAAGGCTCCCACATCAATTAAATATCACTGGATCTTATCCTCAAGTCACAGCTGCCGTTCTTCTTCCTTCTCTCACTCATCCTCACGATGCCCGCTAGTAGTTCCCAATCCCCTTGCTGCTGGCAACAAGCATGGCCAAGGTGACCGGCGGCATGACCCCAACCTCAACCTCAGCTAGCACTGGCACAACCTCAACCTCGGTGAGCGACAGCGCGTCCTCGAGCTCGGCCCTCGAGCAAGTGGCGGCGCGACCTCGACCTCGGCATGGGCGAGTGGCGGCGCTACCTCGACGGCTCGACCTCGGCCTGGGCGAGTATGCGCGACCTCGACCTCGGCCTGGGCGAGCAGTGGGGCGGCCTCGAACTCAGCTTGGGCGAGCAAGGCGACCACAACTTCGGTGGAGGTGGCATCCCAGCAGCAGCGACCTGGGGATATTTAGTTAATTTTACATCTGTGAATATAGGGGGAGGAGAGAGTGCTTTCTTCTTTATTGTTTTCCATTGCTTTGCCAAAAACTTCTTTCGATACATTGCTGATGAATTTGGCTTAGGCTCTGAATCTGAAAGTGTTATGTTGATGCCCAAAGCGACAAAACAATGTGTTCTGTAAGGTAAGAATCCAGAAAATAATCTATGTTCTATGTCCGTCTATCAATCAATCAACAAAACAATTATCTGCATCTGACTACTAAACTTGCGAACTCGATTGGGAAAATGTTAATAAGAATTAATTACTTAATTTGGTTAACACATTTCCGTGACAGCTCCAAACCTCCAGGAAAATTACATTACCATGAGGGTTGACCGTCACGGATATTGGTTGAATAAACCTGGCGACTACCTAATTTTCGTGAGCGCGGCCGTCACGAATTCCCGTCACGAAAACTATTCGTGAGAGCTGACCGCCATGAAAATGCAATATCCCTGGCGCCAAAGTCGTGTGTGTTTTTGCGTGACTGGCCAGCCGACACGAAACATTTTCGTGGCGGTTTTACGTATTTTCGTGAGGGTTTTTGGCACACATGAAAAATCTGGTCTGTGGTAGTGATGCTTGGTGTAAAATCTAATCTAGATAAAAATACATACAAGTCTGAAATATAACATGAAAGCTAGCAAGTACATGTGTTTGATTGACACATACCCTCCTTATAATAATAATAATAATCTATGCTTGCCTTAGAATGGAAGCAACAGAGTTGGAACATTTGCATGACAAAGGCACACCTTCTTTGGAGCACAATTTTAACCCATGTGAGACTGTTGATAAGCAATCCCGAGGTAACAATAACATTAAGTGTTGGCCAACTATCACTAACGTGAACAACCTTTCGACTAAAATATTGTACTACTGCGTTGAAGCAGGACCGACATCACAAAATAATACAATAATGTCCTTTACAATCTGCAGATCTGAAAGATAACAAAAATGTATTTAAAGTATTTAACTGACAAACAAGACCTGAAATCAAGTGTTGTGGGATATAAGAATAGTACATTGCTGAAGCCTCAAATTTACCCAGATGATTGCCAGAATGTTATGCTAACTTACCTCCAAGAATGATGGGTTATGGAGCATTTTCTTCAATTTGTGTATCTAACACCACGGAACTCGAGGATTCATTGCTAGGAACTCCTGCCGCGAAATTACATAGATGCAGGGAACATATAAGCAAAGAAACCATGAACTGCAAATATCTGTGCATGTATACAGATTAAGAAAAACAACCAGATTTACACACGAGAAGAGTGTAATAAAGCGTGCAATGATAGCATTCAACAAAACATAAGACAGATATCCAGAATCCAGATCTTGTCTTCAAAATTATTTTTAGTGCAAATGTCTCAAAACAAATGAGACAGACCTAAATATCTCTCACATGTCAAATTGATTTTCAACATCAGAATAGAGTAATTGCCTGCAACAAAGCTTAAGGGTCTCTTCTTATCTACAGATCCACAAATTACTAACTTATATGAGCCATCAAATCCACTTGAAGGCTAAATGCCACAGATCGAAGGTATACACTCATGTGTCAAAAGAAACCTTCATAATTCATGTTAGCTAGGACCAGTTTTAGTTCATTAGCTAAGCAAAGGCCTGTAAACAAGGATGACTAATTTTATTAGTCATATGCATCATGATTCTTGAACACAATTGAAAAAAAAGGTCTTGATTCCCATCTGTTCTCAAATCTGCCCCATAAGATCACGGTTTTGTCACTTTATCTCGACTTTTTAAATTCTGATGAACACTTAATATTCTGTGTCTTTTTCTTTCTTATCCTAAATTCTACCAGGATGGTTACAACCGCATAATAAAACTGTAATAGTAGAAAATGACAAGCCCAAGGGAGGAGCAAAATTTACCTGCAAGATTGATGGGTTTCGGGGCATTTTGTTTACTTTTCATATTTCACATCATAGAATCTGATGTACCGCAGATAATTTCTTCGAAATAGTAGTACAGATGCAAGTAAAACATTAACAAATAGCTCATCTAAATGTCGAAGAAATGATTTTTTTATATATATCATGAATCTGATCTAAAGACTATGTGTTTTGCATGTTTGAATCAAATGAAACCTACATGGTTGCCACCGCATTATATAAAAACTGAAATGGTAGAGGATGAAAAGCCCAAGGAAAGAGCTAAATTTACCAGCAAGATTGATGAGCTTTGGAGCCATTTGTTCACTTCTACTTAAAGCCACATAACTGGATGCACTGCCAGGAAATTCTATGACAATATTAAAAAATTAGATACAAGTACAGATGAGCAGAAAAAAATCGTCAACAGTACTAGATAGTGTCAATGTTAAAGAAGCAAATTTTACTGGCCTCAAAGAGAGGAACGGTCCAAAAGTTACACAATATTTGAATAAGCATGAACACAATAAGATTATTGGTATGCCTCTTGTTTATTTAAGATCAAAAGTGTTCAACAAGAAAATACTAAAAAAATATACAAAAAGACAAATAGACACAACAGGCCAGCTCCAGGAGCAACATGACATTGGTTTTAGTAAGTAACTTCCTCAGCTACCCATAAACACTTCAAGTAACCAACATGCACAGTTGCCAATCATAAAGAGTGCTACAATAAATAAATGCAAAATGCGGTCTGAAATCTACTAGCAGCTGCCCAAATTAAAGGGTGGGGTTAGCACAAGCAATATCGGTCACCAGTAGAGCACGTCCTCAATGCCAAGCAGCATACAGATGACAATCGAGAAAATGACTAAAATTGATTGCAGATCTTATGCAACCTAAATTTACCTTTAGCTTCATGATTTTCTGGCTTTGGAGCATTTTCTTCAATTTTCATGTGTTTTGCAGCAGATTGGGAGGATGCATCGCTAGAATGCACTGCCATATTAGAAAACATGAAAGTAAACGTCAGCATACTTGGCAGCAACGAACTAGTAACAACTACAGAATTTAAAGATATGTGCAGATGGTCACACTAAGAATACTGTGAACTTATCAGAAAAACTCTCGCTGTGCACTGATCAGAAAAGTCCTTCCCAAAAAAATACCTGAACGTTTTCTGCCCTGAATCATGCCTAGTCTGCACCAAAAAAATAGAAATGTACATACAGATACCAGAAAACTTGAAACAAGTTAAAGATTTAAAGGTGTTCAAGGAATTTTTCTGTCTGGTTTTTACCTCTTTCGGTGAGACTCATGGATAAGAGCAGCTGATAATGCACGTTTGGTTGTCTTCAAGCGACGGCCACAGCACTGCGGTAGCCTGTTTAATTAACAGAAATAATTAATGCCAGAACAAATCAAGAATGGATTATTGGAAAGTAACAAATCAAGAATGGATTGGAAAGTAACAGAGGCAGGCAGAGCAATGGGTATTGGGTAGTAGTGTTAAGGATCATCCAAAGAGGTGATCTGGATAATCAATTAAGTTGTGGAAGAAACTGAAGACAAACCCGTGAGGAGCTGCGCGACACAGTGAAGTCTTTTCACGCGGCAATCGTGGCTCGCCTTGCAGCTCGGGGCACCTATCAACCAAGCCCATGATTGCATCCAATGCTTGAGGTTTGAGAATCTCCCAAAGCTCAGAGGCCCTATGAACAAGAAGAGCAATTGAGGTGGCAATTACTATTAGTCTGAGTGACTGCAACTGCAATTAGCAATCAATTGGAATTGACATCCTGGTTACACATACCGATGATATTAACCAACCAGAGAACAGTACCCACCTGGTGCGATCTGCGTGCATTAGAGCGATCATCTTGTGCAGGCGAACGCAGGCTGGGTTCCGGAGGATGTGCTCGCTGGGGTTTGCAAACAATGCTGCGACCGCATCACCCTCCTTGCCACCGGCGACGACCTTGGCAAGGGTCTTGAAGGCGCCGACATGAGCGATGAGCTCGTAGGACAGCGGGCTGCTGACCCTGTACTCGACGGGGACGCGCTGCAGGAAGCACTCGATGTAGTAAAAGGCGTCGTCCGGATTCCCCGAGCGCAGCATCCACTCCACCAGCGATGCGTCGAACACCCCAACCGGCTTCATCGCCCTTGGATTCCCCACCCCGAGAAAGCAAAACAATTCAGTTGCCGAGGAATTCGAAATCGAGGACGGGGAATTGCATGATCGAGGATTTGGTTGGGTACGGGAAATCAAGGAGGAAGCGGGCGTACTCGAAGCGGAGCCTGACGAAGGCGGAGCGCAGTCGCCGGGCGCGGCGGCGGCGGAGAACCGGCGTGTCCTGGACGGGGCGCCGCCGCATCGCCATCACGTCACGTTCTCGGGGAGGCGGAGATTGAGAGGTGGGCGGTTCCCAAAAAAAAATGTTCGCCTCCTGCGTTTTCGTTTTTCCTTTTCTCTAAAAAATAACAGACTGTTTTCGATTTAAAAAACGGCAGCTTTCTCTTTGTGACTTGTGAGACGCGCGTTTTAAAAAGAAAAAGGAGAGAGAAAACTCACTTTCCCATGTTGTCGATGCAGAAGTATTATTGAAAAAAAAAGAACCGAGTTCTAAAATCGAACACAGCTGGATAGCTACAATAGACCTAACCAGACGTGCAACACTCAGTTTACAGCTTTTCTCTTGGTTTTGATAATTTTTTGATCATTTTTTTTTAAAAAAAGTCCCCTAAAAAAACTTATAAATTTTTTCCATCATAATATTTTTCCATTGTATGTCATGAAAATAAGTAGTTTATCTAAGGTAACTTATTTGGTAGTATATCTGTAACCACATATAGTATATAACTACAAAAAAATTGAGGATGGAATCTGTGAATTGAAAATTAAAAGGATCGACATTGTAATGGAATGTGTTATTTCAAATTAAATATTTGAATGTAATCTTTGGATGTTGTTGATATACTATAGAGTTTGCTTGCTTAGATTGTCATTTTAAAGCCCACCATGCCATGTTAGACTAGAATAAAACACTCCTCTCCAATGGATATTTCTTTTATTGTTGTTTCTAAATCTAACTATACATTTAATTATTGTATGTTGTTTGACCCACATGCTAATGAAGTAAAATTAATAGCCTTAGTTTTATAGCATTGGAAACAATGTAGACTCTTTGAAACATTGTATATATAATTAGTTTCATCTAAATGAAACTGATTTTTTTCTCACTCTTTGTAATTAGCATGCCACATAATGAGAAAACCTGACATGGCGTACCATTTATTGAAATAAAACTCTTCACTGGGATTTTCTTGCTTGGCAAGTTAGTAGTGTAATTAGTAGGAGAGTTTCGTAGTGTGGAGCTAGAAAGGTATGTCCCTGCCGTAGAACTTGGATCGCTACCATGTTCAAGTATCGTTATGAAAAGAAAATTATCCTTTTATATATGTTCGTTGAAATTAATTCCATTTCTTCGCTGCTTTTTTTTTTAACTTTTGAAATGTGGTCAGCACAGTGTAATTGCTCGAGATAGAAAAAGGCATCTGCATCAAAGAAAAAAAGAAGGCATGGGAGCGTGGGACCCACCGGGCGGGGTGCGAGGCAAAAAGGAAGGCAAATGAAGGCGGTAAACTGAATAACTGATGGTGCCCTCGTGTGATGGGATAAAAAAAAACCAATCAGTTTCCTTCTTCTTTTTCACTTTCTCTTTTCGGAGCGAAAAAGGCAAAGGCCACACGACACGGCGGCGCCACGAGCATCGCCGCCGCGTTGGAGAGGAGATGGCGGACAGCGAGGCCTCCTCGTCCGCTCCTCCAAGCGGCGCCGCCACCAACCGACGGCCGATCACCGAGGCGGACATCCGGTGCGTCCCGACTCGCTCCTCGATCGTAGTCGCATTTCCCTCCCGGCCGGCCTCTTGCTGCTCAATCCTTGCGCTTGGGAGGGTTCGCGCTTCTCTTCTGATGATTTTGTCCCCGTCACCACGATTCCGCACGAGTGCTGGTTCTAGTTTTCTATCTAGATGGAAAAGCAGTCAAGCGTAGTTGCTGGATCGGTTGGAGCAGATATAGTTGAGGTAATTGTCGGACGAGTTCAATCTCACGAGATGGACTGCTGCTGCTTAATCAATTAGTTGTTGGAGTACGTAGCATATTTGAATTTCACGAGATGGCAATGCTAGTATTTCGTGTGTGTTGCGTTCCGTCGACGCTGGGCATTTCACGAGATGCAAAGGTGAACTGGATGATGGAGATTCAGATATACTAGTACTGACTAGGAGAGACAGGCAAATGCAGATTGTTTCTAGCTTGTTGCTGATCCGTGAGCATGTGTTAATTTGCAGGTCGGTATTCCCTGGGGATGAAGCGTGGGCGCATAACTGGGTTTCTATGATCGGTGCCGACGAGCGCGAGGAGTAAGCCCAATAATGTCGATCAATCGCTAAAAACAAACTGCGTGCAGCTGGTAATTAATGGATGTCAATCGGTAAATTGCAAGTTCAGGTTTCTGGAGCAGCTGGGTGTTCTGGATGATCCTAACGTCTTGGAAGGGATGCTGAAAGAGCACCGCTGGTTGGATACGGCCAAGTACCTGGACACGGCCTTGGTGTTCCACGCCACAAAGGTCACCAAGGCCTACCCGGATGATGATCTGCCTCCCGGCGGTGACGGTGGCATGCTTATGCTTGGTGCGCACCCGGAACTCATCGTACTGCCGCGCCGTCAGCACGCGCTGGACCTTGTCGCCGACGGCAAAAGGGAGGCGGCCGAGCGGTACTTCGACCAGAGCATATTTGCCCCAACACGTCTCGTTCGCCGAACCCCTCATCTGGACAAGCTCATCAATGAGCTCGGTGACATGATCCGTGGGTTCAAGCCGCTTCTGTAAGGGCAAATCATTCTGCTTCTGCGCCTTCTCATCGATCAGCCACAAGGACATTTCTGCGGTCAACAAATTAACATCTCTTATGAAATGGACATTTTTTGCATGCAGGAATGTGCCCGAGGAGACGGCCAGGGATATCAGAGACTACGTCCGTGTTTACTTCCCCAGATTCAACAGGCAACTGCTCTCCATCCTAATTTCTACCTACATAACATATATACGTTAAACTGGTTATTATTTAGTACTCCCACCCAAATTGAGGATGGACATGCATGTGTAACTTATTCACTCATCGCCCGAACACCTGATGCAGGACCTTTGATGTGGTGGCGTCCATGACGGCGTCCAGAGAGGTGCTGCACACCACCTCGGCGTTCGCGGAGGTGGTCGGTGGCCATGACTACCGCTGCCTGGTGTGTCACCAAGTGCTTACCTTCCACAGCGACCCTAACAACCGCATGGTGCAGCATCTTCACGAGCGCTGCCCGGCGATGACGCCTGCCGTTTGCCGCCGCCTCCCGCCACGCAACCGTCCGCCATGGATGTCCCAGCCGGCTGCCGATGATCCTGCTCGCCCCTCATCAGCCTCCTCATCCGGACATGACGGCCATGGCGACTAGCTCGTAGCCTAGCTACAACCACATCCACATTAACCATCATTAGCATGTAACATCAGTTTTGAGCTCTCATCTGCAGGTCGTAGTGCTACTTAATTACTTACGTCATCATACACAAGAGTAGGCATTGTTAATTAGATACAGATCGACTTTGGTCTCGAGCCATTGGGACGGCACATTTTTTCCACGTGATTTTGTTACCTCTGATCCAATTGCTGGATTTCGTTAACCGTGCTATTGTCCGTCGTGCTAACGTGTACTCGTGCAAGTGGGGTTGTTGTCTTTTCATTTCCTGGATTATTATGAAATTATCATAAAACTATATGCATGATTTCGGTATAAGACTGACCAACTTTCTATTCATACTAGTATTTTAACACAAATCTGGCATGGTATGCATAATTTTGGCACTACAAGCCTTTTTTTTTTCTTTTCTTTTGGTGAACTGGGAAATCCAAGAGGCCGTGCACGTGGCAAGCGAGGAAGTGAAGTGGTCCACTCAAAGCGACGGAACCAGAGAAAAGTTGGGTGGAGTCTCTTTTGCTTTTTTTTTGTTCACAGCTTATCTTGCCTGAAATGGAATTGAAGTTGGAAACTGCATTTGTGTGCACTGGGCTCCGCCTAAATGCTGATTTCCTTTTGCTTGCTAGAGAGATTGCATAAGCCTCACACTCCCGGTATAAATGACATTTTCTTTCATTTGCACCCAACAAAATGGTAGATTTAAGAAAATAAGACTCTCCAAAATGCTACTTTGTAAATTAAATAGAACTCTTCCTAGTATCTATTCGTAAAACAAGATTTTAAAATCACTTTTAGTGTCAAATACTCCCTCGGTCCCATTAAAAGTGTCGCTATGGTATCCGTGACAGTCAAACTTTTTAAACTTTGACTAATTTTATAGAAAATAAGTTGATTATGAAAGTAGATTCAATTATCTATCTAATGATATTAATTATATTTAATAAATATTCATAAATTTTCATATATTTTTTGTCGAGTGGAAAAGGTTTGACTTCTTGGAAAGCGAGAACGACACTTTCAATGGGACATAGGTAGTATAAGATATCTCTTGTACCCTTTTTTCAAAAGTAATAGGACGAAATTGCCCTCATTGTTGATTGAGTGTGTCCAAATCCTTTCCACCTGGTCGCCCACCCGGTCTAGATGGGTCAAAGGTCATTTCCGCTCGGGGCGCCGCCACCTCTTCCCTCGGATGCGAAGGGATTGCGACGACACAACGCGCGCCACCACCAGCAAGGTATGCCTCTACTGCTCTTCCAATCCTCTCTCGCCTTCCTAATTCATCTTGGGAAGAGAGTGGTGAACAGTTCGATGGGTCGTAGGAGGACTTTTTATGGGAAGAGCTACAAGAGAGGTGGAGAGGGCAGCCCATTCGATGCTCGTCTCCATAGGGCCTCATGGGGAGCAGAGAGGGTGGATGACGACGTCGGGATGGTCACCGACGGAGGCTATGGATGCCGGGAAGGAGTAACCGACGGGGCGGGCGGGGATGGCTCAAGAGTTTTGCACATTAGAGAATCCCGACACTAGATAGATCACTCTTAATCTTTCTCAAAACCTAATGAGCGGCGTTAAATTAAAAAAAAACAATTACCGAAGGTATGATTATGACACGAAATAGTAAATTGTGATCCATGTTTTTTTCAGCCGCTTCATCTTTGTATTTGTTAATTTTCCTACTTAGCGCAAGTATATTTTTTATTGCTAATTTGATATCATACGTATATGACTTGGCTGATCCTACTGAAACTATCACCATGTTTTTCTATGTGTACATATTTAACTGTACAATTGGACAATGTAGTTGTATATAATGTCAACTTTTGGTCTAATCATCATAAAATGAGTATGCGCAATTTTGGTATAAAACTAACCAAGATGTACAATAAAAATATAAAACTCACAGTAGTTTTTTTTATTCATAATAGTTTATCATAAAAATGGCTTGACATATATAACTTTAGTACTACAACAAGACTTTTGTGATAAGCTGCGGAATTCGAAGAAGTGGTGTACTACGTGACAAGGAAGGAAGTTGGGTGGATCCGTTTGGCTTTCTTAGCTGCTAAGAGCATCTCCGCAGGACATGGAAAAACAAGCCCCAACTTTTGTGTTTAGGGGCTGGGTCCCATATTTGAGGTCTCCAAATTTTATCTCAACTCCAGCAACAGCTCACAAACTGTTGACGTCAAAAGTCGTCGATACACCGTTGTCCGGAGAGTCCACCGAAACCCCAGCTGATGCAGGGTCCTGTGCTCCCAACGGACCGGCTCAGCTCGTCGATTCTCGTGTGCGCTGGTGCGTGCCGGATGGTTTTCCTGCAAACCAACAAAGACAATAAAAGGTGTAAAATTCCAGGTCATCGGCCCGGATAGACCGATGTGCAGCCGTGGCCGATTCTGGCGTAAGATAGACAAAATCGGCCATCGACTGGGAGCAGCACGGCCCATCCATTTATGTATTAAATGCCAGGCAAACGAATCTGCGATACAAACGATACGAAATCGGCCGACGCTATAACATGCGATCGGTGGCTAGCAGCCGATTCCGTCGGTAAACGATCACATCATTAAGACTTTGCAGGGATGCATTATCGGATAAAATGTAAACAAGGTAATTATTAATGGGATGTGATTAATTTAGTAGTAAGAAGATGGTTTAATCATCAATCGGATCAGTAAATCGGCCGATCAGGCATCCGGCCGATTTTGCCATTGATTATAGTAGTGAATTATTTAGATCTATCTAAATGTATAATGATGATCAATGAAATCGTACTAATAACTCGGGTCCAAAAGCAGCTTTAACAGATTTAATTAATTGAACATAAAACAGCTTAATGAACGTGATAAGCAATCGGCTAAACACTCCGAAAGAACAGTAAGACAAATACAACCACACAGATCCCAAATCGACCGGTCGCTCCAACAGGACAAGTCAACCGATGGCACGCGGTGGACCAGATCTAACGGCCGCGCACGCCCGGCCGATTCAGGACAAGTACAATCATAAACGTCTTAACTATGAAAGTAAGTCTACACCCTAGCCAATCGGCTGCATGCGCCTAGGACAAGTCAACTATCGCAAAGGCAAACACAGGACACGTCAATCGAATCGCACGATCGAATCGGCCAAGATGTAAAAGAATTCTCATAGCGGCTATCGTGACTCGAACGACCAGATCCGAGCCAATCGGCGCCGTGAGCAAAGGCTGGAACGGGGAGGCGGGACAAGTCAAACTACCTCCACCACGAGCCCGGACCAGGTCAACTTGACTCATCCCGGCCGATACTCACTACGCCGATCGAAAACAGATCCGGTCGCCGGATAACTAGCAATTAAGCCATCTAATTACGAACAATGCGCCGAGAATTAGACAACATAATTACCTTGTCAAGCCAACGTGTTGTCGACCGGAGCCCCGAAGATCCCCGCGCGAAACAGTAAAGACTTGACGAGAAAATTAGGGTTTGGCGATACGCCGAAAGTTGTATTGGATGTGAATCGAGTTTACATGTTACATCCGAGTATGTATTTATACCCGGCACAAAGAATCCTACTCGGACCCTCTTCGGGCCGATTTCCTAACCGACTAAGATCTTTTTTCCAAAATTAAACTATTATTCCTAATTTTACAACGTGGGCCGGGCCCATCAATGTTATGCTCATCTCGTTGGTGTTCGCGCACGATTCCCGGGAGGTACGCGCCTTTTACTCTCCCAAGCGGCCGTCGGCCTTCGCTCACCAGACCTTCTTTTGACCTATAGTCGCCGACAATGGGTCCCTTGGTCAAAAACCGGCGTCAACACATGTCCCCCGGTCCGGGGTATGCAACGCATGCGTCGGACCGATTTATCCTCTTTTACCGCGCCGGTTTTACTGCCCGTCACTTCTCCATAAAACCCAAGGCCACCCCTGGTCATTCCCATCTGTTTCCTCTCCTTGGCTTTCGTCTTCATCTATCCTAGCGACCTTTGCCTTCTCGAGCCCTTTCAACCTTTCACCGCGCCGCCGCCGTCTTTTCTCCCCGGCGATCATGAATCCTCGTCATTGCTCTGCTGCTGTGCTGCTCGCTGCGACCGCGTCGTCGCTACCACCAACGCCGTTCCGGAGGTAATGTACATTCGAGCATCTCTCTTTTCTACCTTTGCAATTTTCTTCATGTTCTTGTTCTTGTTCATTTTCACGATCTATTTCTTTTCCGTTCCGTTTCTCATTTTAGCCCTATTCCTTGTTTTTAGGAGATCCGGAACCAAGTCGCCATCCCATCCAATATCCCCACTCACTTCCTTTTAGGCCCCATGGGTGATCCCGACCCCACAGATCTCATCCGTGCCGAAACGAACCGGGTCCCGTTTCGGCAACGGTCTCCTTTACCGACCAGAGTGGGCCAATAGTTTTAGGTCATGGCCGACTCCTGTCGCCGGATGGCGCGATTGGTATAACCGAGTATCGGCCGTCCATCGGCAAGGTTGGGCCAATATCGGCATTGCCCACGCCATCAAACTCTCTTTGGCCGATCACCACAAGAACGAACCGTTGCTGGTGGCAGCTTCTTACCTCGCGGTCGGATGCCTTGAACTCGTTTCATGTTCGGCCACGGCCCGGCTACCATGACCCTCCCGGACACGGTCAAGTTGGCCGATTTGAATATCACGACGGAGGCCACCCCGGACGCCATCCGCATTAAGTCCTCCCATCGGATCAACCCTAAGGACACCGGGGGTTGGAAGAACTACATCCGGACCTACAACAAAGGGCACGGCTCGGTCGATCGCCGCGAGCACGTTGCCTTCCTCAACATGTGGCTTGACCACTTTTTCTTCGTGGGGTCGGCGTAAGCCCCACAAACAACTTCTCGCCGATGGCCGATGTACTCGGCCGACGGCCATGCCCTCCCTATGGGCAAGTATCTTACGGGATCGGCCTACCACCTCCTTCACCAGGTCTCGGTGGAGTTGCGCTCCGGCCGATCGGTCAAGAACTCGGGAGGCCCTTGGTGGTTCATCCAAATGTGGTTGTCCCTTCATACCACCAAGGCCATCGATCCGGACCTCGGTGTCCTCACCTTCCCCGGCAATCATGCCGAATCGGCCACGCCCGATCCAGCCGATGTATCTCTTTCGGGGAAGCGTTGTCCATGGCACCAGGGGCGGCCATGTCGGATGACACCTTGGCATATTGGTTCGCCGCCCTCTACAAGGGCCTCAACAACGAAAGTACGGATTGGTACCCGTACATTGATTTCTTCGAGAAGGGGTATGACACTCCTTTCCCGATCGACCCCACCTTCCCGACGGCCGACGCGGAAGCGGTCAAGATCTTTACCACCTGCATCCGCCCTCGTCTATCGCCAACGGGACTCATTGCCGGGAGCAAGGCTTTCTGCTCCTATGAGTTCTACCACCCGTCGGTGGCGGCCCGCCAACTCGGTTTCGGCCGGTTGCCCCCGACCTCTTCTATGTGGGGCAAATAAAGGCGCGATCTATCGTCGACAACGCCATCCGGTGGAATTGGCTCGTCGGTCGCACCGCCGATGTCGTCACCGGCGACTTAACCGGATTTTCCCGGCGCCTCGGAGTACCCGCCTTTTCGACCGTTGGTGGAGCGAATGGAACCGGCACCTCCGCGGCGGAACACCGCCTCCTTTTTCTCCGGCTTAGTCCCGACGGAAGCTTTCGCCGAGGTACGTGCAGCCGATTTATTTTTATAAGGCCGATTTTGTTGACGAAATCGGCCGCTCTAAATGCTCACCCTTGTATATTCTTTTTAGTCGGACACGGAGGAGCCGCCGACCCAGAGTATCGGTGGCCGGCCAATTGCATACTTGATGCCGAGCCCAATTGCTCCAAACATCGGCTTCACCGATCGCACTCCCGCCCAAGCTCTTGCGGCGATGAGTCGAGGGCACCAGCTGCCCGCAAGGCCAAGACAAAAACGGCCGCCCCCGACAAGAGGAAGGCCAATGTGCCAAGCTGCAGGGCCGATTCAAGCCCCAAAGCGACACCGCGCGCCGGTGAAGCGCACTGTGCGCCCGTCCGACCCGGATTATTTCGGTGACCCTTCTCCGTCGCGTCGAGTTATTATCGCATGATTGCCGATCCCTTTTTTCACTTTACATAGTCTAACTATGAGTTCTTTGCAGGAATCGGCGGTTCTTCCTCCTCGTGCCCGGACACCGACGCCCGATAGGCCGATCCGCCTATCAACTCCTCCACCGACCAGGACGCCGACACACGATCGGCCGATTCAAACAGCTTCGGAGCTTGAAGTCATACCAAGCCGGGCCGATCCGAACCCTACGAAAACCCAACTCACTCGGATCGGCTCGCGTCTCCCGATGTTGCCGCCGAAGTTGAACAAGCCGGCCGTGTGTCGCCCACGGCTTCTCCCAAAGGCACCGCTATCGATGAAGAATCGGCCGGCCAGGAGCCGCCCGCGGCTTCTCTTGCGAGCACCGCTGCCGATGAGCCTGCCGATGAGCCCGCCGATATCGAACAAGCTGGCCATGTGCCCGATGCCGCCTCCGAGGATGCTGCTGTTGAAAGGGGATCGGCCGGCCGAGAGCTGATTGAAACACACGAACCCGTGGGTTCAATGGCTCATCCGATAGACGTCCAGACCACTTCGCATCGACGCTTCGCAGGTTTGTTTTTACTATCTCCTTTTTATTTTCTTGATTTGCTTCGATTATTAACTTCACCTTATTTTCCTTGGTATTCTAGGCGCTCGGCTTCCCTCGTCCCGCGCCGATTTTGGTATCTGCTTCTAGTCTTACCACCATGGCCGAAATCGCGCGCGAGCTTGAGGCCTCTTCCGTTGACTCGCTTGGTGGCCGACGCACAACCCATAAGGGCCCGGTACTTGGAGGTCCGGACTGAACTCCCGGAGGATGTGCGCGATGCTCCGCACCGCGTGGCATACATGGAGTACCGGCAAATGGACTTCACTTGTGCCCGGCGGCGTTTGGCTCGCCATGCGGAGCAGCGAGCAAGCTGCGCTACTCGCCGATAACTCTATCAAGCGCTCCGAGGAGGAGGTCCGGAAGACCCGGGAGATGCAAGAGCAACTCTCAAATCGACAGGATGAACCGCAAGCAATCAACCGGAGATTGCCGATTTGAGAGCATCGTCGGCTCTCAAGGAGGAGGCGGCGGCGGCCTTGGAAGCTACTATTGCACGGTTGTCGGCCGATGTGGCGGCTCGGCAGAAGACGACGGACGAAGCCATTCAAACGGCCGAGAAGATGGTCGCCGCGGCGCAAGCTGATGTTGGCCCCATCGAGGATGACCTATTGGTCATGGCCAAACTCGACTCCACGCCGGCCCGCGCACTATCTCGCTGTCCAAGACTTCCGTCCCGCGCCGAGGCCGTTGACTATGCTTAGGTGTAATAGGACTTTGAACAAAGTTTTGGTTGTAAACATTTTTTTTTTTTTTGCACTAAGGGCGATATACAATCATATCGGCCATCCGAAGGCGATGTTCAAACATCGGCTAATTTATCAGTGACTTCCTCTGTCTTACTTTCATATATTTTTGGGCTAAGGGCGATACTCTCGATGATCGGCCGTCTCAAGCGATGTGCATCGACATCGGCTATAGTCTCTTTTAGGCCGAACACTATGAGTTAATCCAAATACTAGGATAATACTTGCTTCAAATACTTTCCATTAAGTGCTCGGCCGAATTCTTCCCCTTCTAACTCTTTCAAAATATATGCATTACCCGGTGCCGATCGGCTAATCAAATAAGGTCCTTCCCAATTAGGCGACCATTTACCAAACCGATTGTCCTTCACACCGATCGGCATCCTAAGCTTCCGGACCAAATCGCCCTCTTTAAACTGTTTATGCACAACCTTCTTATCATAATGGCGGGCGACCCTTGCTTTATTCTGCTCTATTTTCTCCAATGCATCCAGCTCGATTTTGTACTACATCTTCTAATTCATCCATCATCAATCCGTAGTACTTGATCGGCCGAAAGCTTTTGTTGCAACTCAATCCTTCGGAGCCGATAGTTGTCTCCCATGGCGATACGGCTTCGTGCCCATATACCAGCTGATACTGGCGCAACTTGCATAGCTCCATGCCGTGACATACGATAAGCCCACAAAGCGTCCATCAATTTCATGTGCCATTTACGAGGATACTCTTGTATTTTCCGCTTAATTAACTTGATCGAGACTCTTATTCGCCGCTTCAGCTTGTCCATTGGCTTGGGCATAATACGGCGATGAATTAATCAACTTAATTCCCATCTCATCAACAAAAGATTGAAATTCGTCCGACGTGAATACTGATCCTTGATCTGTTGTGATTGTCTCTGGAATCCCAAACCTATAAATAATATGCTCTTTAACAAACGTTATCACGTCGGCCGTCGAAACTTTACGATAGAGCGACTGCTTCAACCCATTTTGTGAAGTAATCTGTAGCTACCAATATGTATCGATGCCCTTTGCTCGATGCTTGGATTTATCCGGCCGATCATATCCATGACCCAACCTCTGAATGGCCAAGGTTTGATTACTTGGATTCATAGCCGATGCGGGCGCCCTCTGTATAGGCCCGAATTTCGCGAGTCTTGGCAACTCTTGTAATATTTGAAACAATCGGCCAACATTGTCGGCCGAGTAATAACCAGCTCGCCTTAGCAGCCACTTCATCTTATGGGCCGATTGATGCGTTCACGCAAATCCCATCATGTACTTCGCTCATTACCACTTTTGCCTCGGTGTCATCAATACACTTGAGAAGCACCCCATCAATTGTCTTGAAAAATAGTCGATCATCCAACGAACATACTTCAAAGCTTTATATCTTATCTTCTTATCCGTAGGTTGGGATGGATTGCTCAAAAATTTTTGAATTTCCGTACGCCAATCGGCTTCTTCAATATCAGCTATCTCTAAGTCTGTTTCGGTGAGCCGATATCCGGATGCTAAGCTGAGCCAAGTTATTTGCTTCAAAATTCTGCTCTCTTGGTATATGGCTGACTTTAACACACTTGAGCCTTTTCATTAACTTCGGCACTTTCTATGATATTGCAACAATATTTCATCTTTACACTCATACTCATCGGCCAGGTGACTCACAACCAACAAGGAATCTCCGAAAATTTCCACAAAATCAGCCCGGCATCGATGAGTAATTCCAATCCTTTTAATATCGCCTCGTATTCGACTTGGTTGTTGGTGTACGCCTCCACTGTAATAGAGTATCCACGTACTCGCCCCGAGGCGACACAACAACCAAGCCGATTCCACTTCCTTCTTTGCAAATCGAACCATCAAAGAACACCGTCCATGGCACTGGTTCAACATATCCGGCCGAGTGTTCACCGTGTTGCACCACTAAATCAGCCAATACTTGTGCTTTCACTGCTTTGGCCGATTCATAGCCTAAATCAAACTCCGCAATTGCCAACATCCATTTGCCCAACCGGCCTTTGGGGACCGGAGCCGATAGCATATACTTTACGACATCGGCACGGCAAACGACAGTACATTCTTCGACCAACGGATAATGCCTTAATTTCGTGCATGAAAAATACAGACAGAGACATAACCTTTCCACTTCGGATACCGTGTTTACGCATCAATCGGTTTGCGGCGGAGATAAAATATGACCCGCTCTTTTCCCTCCTGCTCTTGAGTCAATGCTGAGCCGATGCACCTATCATCAGCCGATAAATATAACTTAAAGGGTGTGCCCGACTTTGGCGGAACCATCACTGGTGGGGACACCAAATATTTCTTGATATCTTCTAAAGCCTTTTGATGGATCGGCTCCCACCGAAACTCTTGATCGGCCTTGAGCTTCAATAATGGCGTAAACACATCAAGTCGGCCGGACAAGTTTGAGATAAATCGCCTAATAAAATTAATCTTGCCGATCGAGGACTGGAGCTTCGTCTTGTTCGTCGGCGGTTCCAACTTTCCGATAGAATCAATACTCTTAGGGCCTACTTCAATTCCCTTTTCATGCACAATAAACCCCAGAAATTGTCCAGTTGAGACACCAAACGCACACTTGAGCGGGTTCATCTTCGATCCGTATTGTCTTGTCCTCTTCAACACTTCCCCGAGATCAGCCACATGACTTACAACCGATCTTGATTTCACCATGACATCATCAATATAAATTTCCACCAATCGGCCGATCAAATCGTGATATATAAAATTCATGGCCCTCCGATACGTGGCACCGACATTTTTAAGCCGAAGGTCATAACAACCCACTCATATAATCCCAACGCCCAGGGCATCCGAATGCCGTTTCGATATATCTTCCTCGGCCATAAAAATCTGATTATACCCAGCATTTCCATCCATAAAGCTCAAAATCTTGTTGCCGGCGGCTGCATCAACCAACAAATCGGCGTTTGGCATTGGATACTCATCTTTCGGAGTTGCCTTATTCAAATTCTCGAAGTCAATGCAAACCCGCATCTTTCCATTTTTCTTCTCCACCAGGCACAATACTAGAAACCCACTCCGCATATCGGCATGGCCTCGATGAAGCCGGCTTCATACAATCTTATAATCTCTTCTTTGACGGCTTCATAATACCTAGGATCAATCTTCCGAGCCCCCGCTTGTATGGTCGATATCCGGGTTTAGTGGGCAACCGATGTTCAACAATCGATCGGTCGAGTCCAGGCATCTCGCTATAATCCCAAGCAAAACAATCCTTAAATTCTTCCAATAAGGCCACCAATTCATCTCTTACTTCTTTACTCAATTTCTTGCTAATATATGTCGGCCGAGGCTTGTCTCCATCCCCTATATCGACTTCTTCTAACTCATCGGCCGACACAAAACCGTGGCCTAATTTTCCGTCTTCCGGTTCGTCAATCGGCCGATTCATCATATCCTCGGTGCATGTATCGGTCGGCCGATTGTCCGTCAATTCTCCTGTGGGGCCCATCGGAGCAGCCGGGGTGCTCGACCCCCGGTCACAATAACTCCATCATCCGTGATGTTTATGGCCTCCGCATCCCAATACGTGCCCGATAAACAAGGCAAGCTCTCTAGACCAGCAAACTCGAAATCGGCGGTTGCAATGGTTACGAGACTTATCGGCCCGCACGATTTCGACCTTGTTGCCGACCCATTGAATCAAACACTGGTGCATGGTTGAGGGGATGCAACAATTGGCATGAATCCGAGTCTCTTCCTAACAAAGTTGTGTATGCACCTTTCCCGTCAATGATGAAAAAAGTGGTGGGTATGGTTTTGCTGCCCACGAGTGATCTCCATTATTGCGGCCCCACGCACATCTTGGCTTCTCCCGCTGTAATCCTTGAGCGTCGGATTAGCCCTCATCATTTCTTCCGGCGTCTTCCCGAGCTTGCGGTATGTAGTAATCGGCATGACGTTGACCGCCGCTCCTCCGTCGACCAACATTTTCCTCATCGGCGACCCATTGACATAGCCGCTAATGTATAATGCCTTGAGGTGCAAATGATCGAGTTGACCGGCTTATCAAATACTGCTGATTCCGGCGTCCACGGAATCTCCGAAGCTTCCCAATCGGTTCTTCTTCGACCGAATTTTCATCGGCCGATCCAGACAATCCTGGGCATCGGTGACATCATATTCACTGCGGCTTCGACCGGACCACCCGAGACTCGCACTTTCGGCCTCCATTGCCTCTTGGGCTTGGGCTCATCATCTTGGTCATCTCCGTAATGGCGTCTACCCTTGATTTCCCGACAACGCATTCTTTGAAGCCTCCTCTTTTGGGTTTCTGTCGAGCAAACCACCGAGGCACCACCGACCTTCGTTCTCCGTTTGATCACCTCTCGAATCTTCATGGTATTGGTAATCGAACTCTTCTTCATCATTGATTGGCCCCGATCGATCGTGAACGGAGGTTCTCTTTGGCACTACGTATCTTCGTTCATTATATCCATGATCGTAGTCGATTGCTCTTACGGGGGCCGATTGTCGAGATTCATAGTTGCGACCAATCGGCCGTCCCCGGTAACTTGACCCGACGTCACGATACTCTTCCCGGCCAGTGCACTCCGGACGGTTCTCGATAGATGGAAGCTTCATGTTTCGGTCCCAGCAGATGCGAAAGAAAGGACAATCCCGGTGTGGGTCAAAATCTTCTCGGCGGATCACGCTTTGCCCATACTGCCGGCTTTGATCGAGAGATTCCTGTTCACGTGCCACTTGATCTCCTTCTTCCCTCTCCCTCTTCCTCTCATATCGGCGTATGAAACCAGCTGATCCACCACCGATGGTATTGATGTACATTGTATTAGCGGGGAAAGGGTGCCCATCAACTTTCATCTTCTTCTTCACATCGGCTGCTCGCAATATCCCACTCGTCAAGCTGCCTTCGGATCTCATCTCTCATAGCATAACAATCAACAGTGTTATGATGTGAATTTCCATGCCACTTGCACCACTTAGCCATTTTCTTCAATTCCTCCGGCGTAGGAATTTTGTGATGAGGTGAAAGCTGAATTTTCTTTTCCATGACAGTGATCAAATATCTCGTCGGCCTTAGATAAATCAAAATCATATTTTCTCTCCTTAGGATTGACATGCGGAGAAAATATCGGCCGTTTATTATTAGTCCACTCAACTGCATTAATTCCCTCTTCATCATCTTCATCTGTCGAAATCAGCATAAGCTACCCGATACCGCCGATTCCTGGTGAGTGGAGATTTTCTTCTGGCCAATCGCCCTACGTGTCGACTGCGCCAGCCCATCAAACTCATGTGGGGTAAACTTTTCTTTGATGTTGGAGAATAGCCCCGCATAAGCGATCTCGGCCAAGCTGTTGCTCTGTCGAGGTTCGGATTGTAGCATCGTCCCCTCGAGTCCTGAACCTCTCGTATATAATCGGTCATCGATTCTCCCGATTTCGTTTCATCGCCATTAAATCGGACAAACTAAGCTCGGTAATGCCCGTGAAGAAGTACGAGTGAAACCTTTTCTCCGAGATCGGACCAACTCCGAATAGAACCGAGCGACAGTGAAGCAAACCATGAAAAGGCCGATCCGGACAACGACGATGGGAATAGCCTAACCCGCAAAGCTTCTCGAGTAGACGCCTCACCGAAGCTGTGCGTCATACCGGCTGATGTGCTCCATAGTTGATGTGTTATCTTGCCCGGAAAACTTGGAAAACTCGGGAATTTTATACTTATTGGGTAAAGCCACGGAATCCATCCGATCGGGGTAAGGTCGCCGATACAATGCACTTTTCTCCTTAGGCTTCGGATCGAGCCGATCTTTCATCATATCGGCGATCTTAGCCATGAGGCTATTCATATCACTCGGGTTCAGCGATCGCCGATCCGGTCCCCGTCATATAAGCTGTGTTGGGCTGTCCCCCGATCGGGTGTATCAGCCGACCGTTCCCGGAAATCCCGGTGCTAGTAGCCGGGAATAATGTCTGCGGAGCGATTCCATAACTCACGGCCGATTGGATCGGCCGTCCGATCATGAATCCATGTCCCCCGGCCGATGCGGTCGGTGTGGAATACCGGATATCGGCCGTACTATAGTGGGTGAGTTCTCAATTCTACTCGGGCCGGTATTTGGTACGTAGAAGAAATTGGGCTGTTGTGCCATCTGCGGGACCGTCTGCCACATTGGTTGGTGCCCCCAACTCGAAGCCGGCTGTTGTACATCTTGCCTGTTGCCCTCTTCCGTTACCGACTTCTTGGGATCACTGTTATCCTCTTTGCTTGGCTGGGTTGCCCTGGTACTTGCATTTGCATTGTCCTTGCCAGGCCATAGGTTAGGTGGCATGCCATACATGGGCTGAAACCCTGTTGGCGGTGTAGTATTCCGGATGCCGATTCCCTGAATCGGTCGTACGAGAGTGCCAACAGGCTGAGTGTATGCAGGTCCGGAATATCCTTCGATAAATGATCTGCCATCAACCGTGTCCTTGATCAAATTTCCGATGGTGTTGGTCAACACGCACTGATTGATTGATTAGGGCTCGATGAACGGACGAGTTGACCATATCATCGAGTTGGTTGGCATCCGCGGTCTCGGGCTTTGATTTGGTCTAGTTCTTCCGGATGCGAGAATCCGAGGGATGTCTCCTTTTGTGGCCACTCGCCACGTGTCACTTTCGGGGCTTGAAAGTACTTTTTCATTGCTTCGGCCAGGTATTCTTGGTACTGCAGCTTTTGTTCTGTCGTCATCTTCCCCCGAGGCCGAAACCTCGTTGTCATCGAAACTTCTCCATGGCCTTTGCCATCCGTCCCGAGAGGGATCGGAACGAAAATCGGTCGATTTTCAGCATCGACCATTGGTGTTCCGTCCTCCCCGACGACCTGCATGTACGACATCTTGATCTTGGTTGCTTCTGTCCCATCGGGCGTGCCAAAAAGTGTGTTGACGTCAAAAGTCGCCGACACACCGTTGTCCGGAGAGTCCACCGAAACCCCAGTCGATGCGAGGTCCTGTGCTCCCAACGGACCGGCTCAGCTCGCCGATTCTCGTGTGCGTCGGTGCGTGCCGGATGGTTTTCCTGCAAACCAACAAAGACAATAAAAGGTGTAAAATTCCAGGTCATCGGCCCGGATAGACCGATGTGCAGCCGTGGCCGATTCCGGCGTAAGATAGACAAAATCGGCCATCGATCGGAGCAAGCACGGCCCATCCATTTATGTATTAAATGCCAGGCAAACGAATCTGCGATACAAACGATACGAAATCGGCGACGCTATAACATGCGATCGGTGGCTAGCAGCCGATTCCGTCGGTAAACGATCACATCATTAAGACTTTGCGAGGATGCATTATCGGATAAAATGTAAACAAGGTAATTATTAATGGGATGTGATTAATTTAGTAGTAAGAAGATGGTTTAATCATCAATCGGATCGATAAATCGACCGATCAGGCATCCAGCCGATTTTGCCATTGATTATAGTAGTGAATTATTTAGATCTATCTAAATGTATAATGATGATCAATGAAATCGTACTAATAACTCGGGTCCAAAAGCAGCTTTAATGATTTAATTAATTAAACATAAAACGACTTAATGAACGTGATAAGCAATCGGCTAAACACTCCGAAAGAACGAGTAAGACAAATACAACCACACAGATCCCAAATCGACCAGTCACTCCAACAGGACAAGTCAACCGATGGCACGCGGTGGACCGAGTCTAACGACCGCGCACGCCGGCCGATTCAGGACAAGTACAATCATAAACGTCTTAACTATGAAAGTAAGTCTACACCCTAGCCAATCGGCTGCATGCGCCTAGGACAAGTCAACTATCGCAAAGGCAAACACGGGACACGTCAACTGAATCGCACGATCGAATCGGCCAAGATGTAAAAGAATTCTCATAGCGGCTATCGTGACTCGAACGACCGGATCCGAGCCAATCGGCGCCGTGAGCAAAGGCTGGAACGGGGAGGCGGGACAAGTCAAACTACCTCCACCACGAGCCCGGACCGGGTCAACTTGACTCATCCCGGCCGATACTCACTACGCCGATCGAAAACAGATCCGGTCGCCGGATAACTAGCAATTAAGCCATCTAATTACGAACAATGCGCGAGAATTAGACAACATAATTACCTTGTCAAGCCAACGTGTTGTCGACCGGAGCCCCGAAGATCCCCGCGAAAACAGTAAAGACTTGACGAGAAAATTAGGGTTTGGCGATGCGCGAAAGTTGTATTGGATGTGAATCGAGTTTACATGTTACATCCGAGTATGTATTTATACCCGGCACAAAGAATCCTACTCGGACCCTCTTCGAGCCGATTTCCTAACCGACTAAGATCTTTTTTCCAAAATTAAACTATTATTCCTAATTTTACAACGTGGGCCAGGCCCATCAATGTTATGCTCATCTCGTTGGTGTTCGCGCACGATTCCCGGAGGTACGCGCCTTTTACTCTCCCAAGCGGCCGTCGGCCTTACGCTCACCAGACCTTCTTTTGACCTATAGTCGCCGACAATGGGTCCCTTGGTCAAAAACCGGCGTCAACACAAACTAAGCCCCTATTCCGTGGGTCCCACTCTTCTTCCTCTATCCTCACCAGGACGCTCGCGGAACGCATCCGAGCCCATGCCGGGCCCCGGGCACGCGAGCGAGCACCGGAGAACAAGCTCCGCGCGGAGAATGCGCGGTACAAGGAGGCCCGGCCAACACCACATGCCCCAACTGCGGCGGCCCGGCCACCACCGTGATTGGCGAGATGTCCTACAACAAGCAGCACCTCCGCCTGCCTCCGCGACGAGATCGACCGCAACTCCTCCACCGTCACCAAGTACGTCGGCAAGCCCGCCGCCGCCGGCATCCTCGCCACCCACCAGCTCCGGCCTCTCCGTCGCCGCCGATCTGTCGTCGTACCCGCCGCCGCCGCTCGCATCGCACCACCACCTCCCCGGCGGGGACTTGCTCGGGCTCACCCATGGAGGCGCTGTCGCCACCAATGGGATCGACAAGCCGCTCGTGATCGTTGTGGCCGCCATGGAGGAGCCGGTACGGATGGCCCGGCTCGGCGAGCCCCTCCGGGTCCCGTCCGTCGTTGATGGCGTCGCCACGGAATCGTTGAATGAGGAGGAATACACCGGATCATTCCCCGGGGCGTGGGGCCCAAATCGCTGGAGCTCCGATAAGAAGGGGAGTGGAGCGGTGTGCTCGCGGCATGGCGCCGCTCGACGAGCCGGCCGGAAGGTGGTGCGGCGTGACCGACCGGCCGAGAGGCGGTGGCACGGTGAGATGCAAGGAGAAGTTGCGCGAGGGAGAAGAGAGGGAGAGAAGGAGAGATGAGAAAAAGAAAAAAAAATAGATGGAACCCACGAATAGGAGCCGGGATGAAAGACCCTAGGAATGGGGGCTTGGATATGGAGTTTGAGAGGGCATGCAAAATATGGTCTTAAGTAGGATCCCTATTAGAGTGGATTTTTTTACTTAAGACCCTAAATTCTAAGGTAGGAGTCCAAATAAGATCTTTGCTGGAGATGTTCTAACCTTGCCTGGAATGGAAAGTGCAATTCTGTGAGTCTCGTCTTTGTTTCTCTGTGTGGTGGGCCTGACTTATAAGTACTAGTAGTACTGTTTTGCTTTGCTTGCGGTAACAGCAGTAACATGGAAGCCTGACATACAGTAAAAGGGCATGGCCTTTTTCATTTCTACCGTCCTCCATTTTCACTTTACACCCTCCCCTCCCTTCCTCAAGAGCAGAGCAGTTCATTGCTTCTCTGCCTTCCCTCCCCTTCCGTTCACATCTGGAGGAGAAACGCTGCTACTGCCGAGCCCTTCGCTGCTCTTGTACTGATCGTCCGCCCATCCGGTGATCCCTCCTTCCAACAACATAGCACTGGCAGTGGGTTTATTTTGTCAGCCCCCGATCAAATCCTCTTCCAAGCAAACCAATTTCAAGGTAATCTCCACCCCGGCCCTCCCCATCTTTCTTGGTTATCAACACTGCTGCTCAATCCCTAGGCTGCCTTCAAGGCTTCAACTTTCTTATTCAAGCAAAAGAAGATTTCCAATTTCTCTGTTGCGGTAACTTGCTACTGCTTCTTGGACTTTGTGACCTCGCTGTTATTTTATTTAGTGCTGCGGATCGATCATGGCTTCCCTAGTTACAGGATTGGCGATTGGGGTTGGGGTTTTCCTTTTCCCTCCCTCCCTGCGCATAATGTAGTTGCCCTGTATGTAGGGCACGATTTGTTTTATGAACTAAAAAATAGGGTTTATTAATTAATTATGTTTTTTTGTTGTGAGTAGCTGGGGTCTGTTCTTGAAATTCCATTACTTAATTTCCCAGCCCGTCTAGGTTTTTCAGTCGCCCCTTCATTCATTTCTCGTGTGTGATCTTTGCCCTGTTCCTGCCTTCATGTGGTACTAGTTAGTAGTACTTGTTTGGTTTCCTCATCAATTTTCCCCTGCAGCCCCACCAGAAAAACTCGTGGGAGGACCAGACCGTGGAGCCGTTCAATGTACTTAGGTATTGGTTGCTTGATTGATTCAGCTGCGGCACATAACTCATGCTGCATTTCCTTCTTGCTTTATCTCTCTCTATATATGGCTACTGTATATGAACGGCTAGATGCAGGTACAATTGCGGTTGTTGGAGTTCAATTCTCCCTCCGACCAAGTAATTTATTTGCATATCATTATACTTAACTTTTTCATGTACATTCTTCTCACAAAATGGTATAAAATGGGTCACTCCCATGCTGCATTTCCCCCAAAAGATTGTGCCTTGCTGTAATTTGAAGTTATATATGAAAAAACTTGCTCAACTTTACTTCATATGTACCCAATTTTGTTGTTTGTTGCCAACCAAAAACATGTGATGGAATGTGAAAATGCACCCAAGTAACTTTGCATGTTTTATCTTTGATGTACTTGTTTGGTTCGATCATTGATTATGATGTGAAGCCCCACGAGAAAATCTTGTGGACAGCTCACCCTTGTACCGGTTCAATGTACTAGGATTTTTTAGGGTAATAATGTACTGAAATTTGGTTGATTGAGCTGCATTACATTAGTCACGCTACATTTGTTACTTTATCTTGATATATGGTATATGAACAGTCTAAAGTGCAGTTGCGATTGTTGGGATATCACACATGTGGAGTGTGGACCATGCAGGATAGGTGTAGTTGCATATCTCTCATGATTACAAACTTTTTAGCTTCACATCTCTCTGAAACTGAAATGGTGCAAAATAAGTCACACCTATGATATATACACAGACTTATTTTGTTGCCTGATTGTTTGTTGTGAAACAAAATGCACAAGAATTTTCAGTGTACCATAAGCTATAGATCTATACGCCAGTTCTGTGTAGTATGAACTCGTACAAAATTTTGATTATCATACTGAATTGAAATCATTTACTTGTGTCTTTCATCTTAAAGGTTGCTACCTTTTCTTGCTTCATGCTGAACATGAAAATGTATTTGCCAATCATTAATATACAACAATCTGTTTATTTCTTTCCTTGCGTATCATCTTGCTAGCTTCAATATAATGGTGACGAGCAAATCCTCATGGAGTCAGATTGTGAAAGGTGGCAAACCAGCAAACCTATCTGTTCCGACAAGAAACCTCAGGCCAGAAGATCTTGGAGCTGTAATATTTGGTTGCACAAACAATACCATCGCAGAGTGTCACTCACGGCAACTTTTTGGTATGGTCTTGATTCCTATTATTCAGAATTCTTTTGTAAGTGATGTGTTTTACAATGCTGAGATAACCAATTCACTATTTGCTTTTCTTCTGGCGAGGGAATAAATATTTCATGCCTTTCAGAACAGAAGTTGCATAATCCACCAACCCAATAACTATCTGTATTACATTTCAGGCTTGCCAAGATCACATCTCTCATATGTACAAAACATCAAGGAAGGACTACCTCTCTTTCTGTTCAATTATGATGATCGTAAATTGCATGGCGTTTACGAAGCTGCAAGCAATGGTAAGTTCTGCCCTGAATCAAATGCATGGATCGATGATGGCAAGGGAAAGACAGGCTATCCTGCTCAGGTATAATGATTATCTCTGTGTTGTTGGATGCCATTTTCGTGCTTAATCACAGTGACATGACTCCAATATGCACACCCTTCTATTTGTCTAGGTTGCAGTGCGGGTAAGGGTGTGGTGTTTTCCACTAGCAGAGACTGAGTTCAGAAATGCTATTCAAGCTAACTACTACCAGAGAAGGCCTGGTGTCCCTGGCCAGAAGCTTCATTTTTTCCAGTTTGAATTGGATCATGCACAAACCCATGCCTTGATGGATATGTTTACTCCTTCACCTTCTCCCAACAATTTCTGGATGCCCCCTGTTGCAGCTGCAGGTTCATGATCATGCAAGAGAATCCATATTGCTCCCTGTATCTGTATATGCACCTGAATCTGAGGGTAACAATACTTCCAAACCAGAAAACATTGTGATGTCATATGCAGATATGGTAAAAAGGAAAAGGTTTGAGGAAGCTAAAACTAGAGACGTGAATGCTGAGCATGCCAGCTCAAGTAATGCATCGTCAAATGGTTTTGATGATCTGGACTGTGGGGACACACAAGCGGATGGGGAGGAGTATGCACTATCAAATAAGGAGGTTAAAGTGCAACAACAACAACAATCTGGTCAGCAGGATAACGAGCTTAGCTTCAGAAGGGTGTTGGAAAGGATTAAAAAAATGTGTCTTCAGCAGGACAATTCTGATTTTCGTGCTAATGCAACCTCAACTCAAGGAAATGATGCATATATCAGTAAGGACATGCAAGTCAAATGTGCAATTCTGGGTAGGCATTCTAATTTGCCAGAAAACTTAGATGACGAAGTTGATCAACTCTCCTTTGGGCATTCAAACTTGGTGGTGCAATCACTGGACTTTGAATCCTGCACAGAAGCCAAGGTGCACTTAGCTGATAACTGAATCCCTAATGCCATTATTGTTTTGTGTGCCTGATCATTCAGTTTTTACTTACATGCTTATTTCTTGTCTATCTATACCAACTCTCTCACATCAGATCTTTTTGTGCAGTTGATGGATATAATTAAGGAGTTATCTGGGCGCATAGCAATCATGGAGAAGAAACAGGTCTCATTGAAACTTCATAACCTCGTAGATTGCCTTATATCTGTTTTACTGAACGTCTGAACTGTGCATTCTTGATTATTATGCCTTGTGTGTCATATATGTACGAAATCTAGGAAATTACATTTTTTAATCGATTTATATCACTATAATGTGTACGAAATCTAGGAAATTACATTTTTGAATCGATTTATATCACTATAATGTGACATAGTATTGAAAGGATAAAAATGTAGAAATCAAGGAGGTATCACGTCAAGTGAGACTCTAATGTGTGTATTGCTTTACAGATACTGAACTTGGTCACATGTGCATTAGACAACAGTAGCCTTTACTTTGCATTCTCAAATGTCTAAACAAGTTAAATAGTACTAAACGGTAGAGTTGGTAAGATGCTTGCAGTGCTATTAGTTCATAGATAAATACATGCAAAGTAGAAACCGAAGAAATATGATTGAAAGGTTATTTCATACTGATCTTGGTTTATTGTCGCGAGGAAGATGAACCGTGGTGAAGCCACGTTCAACCACCCTGGTTCCATGGCATCAGGGTCAAAAGCAATTTTAATTGCTAAATAGCATATATTAGCTTTGATTTTCTTTGGAAACTATAGATATTTTGTGTGGTGGCACCAGGGTAAGTCTTGCGACTTGCGCTAGCTTCGCCTCTGAATATGAATATTATATGTTTTCAGCGAAACCTTTGGATGTCTTTGAATATCAATCACCTTTGGTTGCTTAAATCTATTTATCTTCAAACTGCAGGCTTCATCCAACAAAGAAGTCAAACACCTAGAAGGTGTGAATGAGAGGTTACTGAAAAAAGTTGTGGAGTTGAAGAGCACGGTGAGGTCATTGAATTCAAAAATAGATCCTCTAACCCTAGATGATTCACTAAACCAGTTTGTTGAACAATGCTTGGGTTCAGAAGACATCATTTATCTTGTCGGTGGTTTTGATGGTTTCTCATTTTTGCCATCACTAGACTCATTTTCCCCATCATTGGACATACTAACTCCTCTAAAGCCAATGACTGTTGGAAAGTCATATGCCTCAACTGTTGCATTAGGTGGCAAGATATTTGTTCTCGGTGGTGGTGATGGTGCTTGCTGGTTTGATTCAGGTTACTAACTGTAAACTGTTCATTTTGTGGTAAGCCCATGTGTAGCAATTCCTGCCCTAATCCTGCGTTTACCTCTCTTTTTCATGAAGTTGACTGTTATGACCGAAGTAGTGATGATTGGAACACATGCCCACCTTTGAATCATGAAAAGGGAAGCCTTGCTGGAGTTAGTTCCAATGGTAAAATCTATGCATTTGGTGGTGGAGATGGAAACCATTGTTTCTCTGATGTTGAGGTATTTGATCCTGCTTATGGAAAGTGGATAAAGAATCAGCCTATGCTGGAAAAGGTAATATTTTGCTCCTTTCATTGATCTAAATTTGAAAATGTATCGTCTCATGGATTACTGGTGCACTTAATCGATAACTCTATGAAGTAATCATCTATGGAAAAGGGTGACAGTTTTGTCCCGTTTGTTATTAGTTAAGAACTATATTTCTATTTCATATAGTGTTGATTTTTGGCAAATAATTGCTTCTGAACCATAAATCACTGTATAATGTCTTGAATCCATTTACCATAAATTCCGAATGACTTGTACTGCTATAAATTCCGAATGACTTGTACTGCTTGTGTTTTCAGCGCTTTGCTCTAGCTGGTGTGGAACTCAATGGTGCAATTTATGCAATTGGAGGCTTCAACGGTCTTCGGTATCTCAGGTGCTTTCTTTTCGCTGCTTGTACTTGATTGGCTTTTGGAGGAATATCAAAATTAAGAAGTTTATTTGCTCAACAAAAACCGCAACATGTTAAAGCTCATACACTGTGTCATGGTAACAATAGTTTAGTGTGCATCTGGAATAATCTGAAACTTAGCCTGCACTTTATATAGTTATCATGGAAATGATGATATTATTTCTTTGTAATGAGAGGTACAAAAGAAATCTTTTGTTGCTTATTTATTACTTTCCGGTGTGTGTTGGCAGCTCTGCTGAGAGACTTGATCCTCGGGAACCTAAATGGCAAATACTCCCAATGATGAGCTCTGGAAGAGGCTGTCATACACTGGCAGTGCTTGATGAGAAGATGTAAGCTGGTCCCTCTTTCTTTATATGTCAACATAATAATTGAAAGATGTGGAACGATCCCTTCCAAGAAATGTTCTTTATACTTCAACATAATAGCTGAATGATTGTGGAGCAGCCCCTTCCAAGAAATGTAGCAGAATGTGTAGTTAGCTAATCCAATGCAGGTGTGGATCATGAGTATATTACCTTATTTAATGCATATTTGCTCTGTATTTTTGTTCAGATTCTCGATTGGTGGTTATGACACTGCGACTAAAGAAATGGTGGCTACAGTTGAGATGTATGAGCCAAGGATGCCGTCATGGGTGATGACTGAACCCATGAACTACACCAGAGGATACCACTCTTCAGCTGTGCTTGGTGACTCGATATACACGTTTGGTGGGGTCAAAGGTGAAGCAGATACAATCTTGGATGTGGTAGGCTGCTACTCCAGAAACAATTTTGTTACCGTGTCCAATTCACTGCCCACATTGCATAAATTCTCAAATTCGTGTTCTAAGGACTAAATCGTGGTGTTGGATAATTTGTCTGTCAGGTGGAGCGCTACAAGGAAGGGTGTGGTTGGGTGACTACCGGGCTGAAGTCAATTGGTCGGAGGTGCTACTGCTCAGCCATCGTTCTGTGACTGACCACAATATCGACATGGTGAATTTAGTTAAGATCTGACGAGCTACAAGCAAAGAGATAGCTAAATTTAGAAGGCTTTTCCTTCTACTAAAAAATAATAGAAGCCTCTTCTTTTGTCTGAACTGAGACTGTAGCATGCTGAATTGACATACTGTAAATGCTCGTTCTTGTTACTTAATTGAGCCACTGTAAAATGCTGAGCTGTGGATAGATGATGCGGCAACAGTTGATGTGTTAAACTGAATTGGTATTGAGCAAACTTCCGTGGATGATACTAGTGTTACCTGACTGTTTAGTTTGAGCTATTTTCTGAAGCTGCAGCCCTGTTTTTTGGGGGGATTTTTTTTTGGGATTAAATGTTCCGTACAAAACAGAACTACTGCTAGAAATGCACCCAGTGAATAAAGGTTAATTCTCTTATTGTTTTTCAGCTGATAGATTTTTCAGAAAAAAAATGATCAGCCAGAGCCACAGAACGATGCACAAGGTCAAAAGTGCCAAACTTGAGCAAAATGCTAAAAAGTCAAACAAGTGCAAGTATTCTGCACAAAACAAGTGACTGGCTTCAAAGTTCAGGGACGTCATGTTTCTCTAGATTTTGGTCTCTGGGGCAGTCCTCTCATTCTGCTTCTGTTCCTCTGTTTAATGTAAACGAAAAAGGACAAATCATAGTTTAGTTAGTTGGTGGTCTCCTAGAGAAAATTCCAACAAACACGTCTATATAGCCTTAAATCTCAGCGGGAATAGTAAATTGGATTGTTGGATTTGTATGTAAGGTTTGGCTACACTGCAAAAATCAATCCAGGTCAAAACAACACCATAGCAGCTAGTAGCAGACAAGTGATTTTTACTTGAAAAATGACCCTCATTTTGTCCAAAATATGCAAGAGAACTGATAATTTACATTCATGAACGAATGGTCCAGATACCAAAACAATTTTCATAATCCTATTTTGAAGTTAACACATGAGTAAGTTAGTTAGAATTGCATGTCAAAGTTGGACCTCTGTACATGGCAAAATCATTCGGCATCCTACACAGGATGGCTGAAAGAGAACTTGCAAAAATGTATAGATAGAAATCAAGTGTGCACATAACAATAGGACAATGATGCGGCCTAAAATGCACCAAGAAAAATTCTGAGCACTTGGAAACTGTCAGACCTAAGTATCTTCCAACTGTCAGATTCATTTATAATGTCAGATTGATGGATTGCTCACAAAAAGCGTAAGGATCTTGTATACAGAGCAAAGGGAGGTCAAATTTACCGCCACAATATACTGGCTGTGGAGCCATCTATTCCACTCGAAACAGATTGAGAGTACACACACAGAGACACCAACAGAAACATTTTCTAATCATGTTAGCTATGCCACTTTTATTGTTCCTCGATTAAGCAAAGGAATTGTAACTAATTTGATCAGTGATATGCGTATTCATCTTTGAATGGAACAGATTATACAAGTAGTGATTCCCATCGATTATCTAAGGTGCCACACAAGGTACCTAAATAACTGCCTAATTTTTAACAGGTTACCTTCATTACTATAACGAATCTGATCTAAATGAGTGTACATGCATCTTTTTCTTCCACGTCTCAAATGCTATCAAGATGGTTTCCACTAAGAAAACATTAGATGGTACCATGGCAGACACGAGGAAGGAGCTAATTTATTTACCTTCAAGAGTGACAGGCTTTGGAGCATTTTGTTCAGTTTTCGAATTCAGGGCAGCAGAATTTGATGATGCATTACTGGGAGATCCTGCAATCAAATTAAATAGATACGATCGAGTAACAAATGAGCAAAGGAAACAGTAACTGCATTGAAATCCCATGTTTGGGTGTGATGGAGAAATTAAATTGGTGACCTGAATAATCATCATCAGTGTCCAGAGTCGAAAGTAAGCTGTGAGGAATGTGGGTGTCAGTCAGGACATGTTAAAAAGGTTTGCAAACATGAGGAAGAGATAATAATTTTCCAGGTATATAATTTTTAGAGGGGTCAAATCAAAGAGAATTTTATTATTTTTGAGTACTAAATAAAGTCTAATCTCGAAACTAATTGCAGACCTCCCTATCTAATTCACGAGACGAATCCAACGAGGGTAATTATGGTGTTATTAGAAGATGTTTACTGTAGCATCACTGTAGCAAAACATAGATTAATTAGGATCATTAGATTCAGTCTCGCAAATTAGAGGGGGTCGTGACATAGGTTTTGTTATTAAATTAATAAAAGATCTACTAAATAGTAAGATTCTCTTTGATGTGACAGATCTTAAATTTTAGAAGGCAGGAAACGAACAGGGGCTAAGAGCCACCTCTTTTGTCGCTTGAAGGCGCGGACGACCACATGTCGTGGTGTGCGGTCAGTTGGCCTGCTACGACGCCTGGGAGATCCCCTTGCTCTGTATAAGTGGGTTTTACTGAGCTGGTGATATTGGGTTAGAAATTAGAGATGAGGTGGAGGAGGGTGAGACTAACCCCATCAGAGGAACAAGCTCCCATGGCTTTGGAGTGCAGCGTGGCAAATGCAGCTTGCCTCTTAACTCTGGGCATCTGGGAAGCAAATGCAAGGCCTTATCCACAGCGGAAGGCGCAACTTTTTCCCAAAGCTTGGAGGCCCTGAATTGATCAGGGATCGGGTGAGGGGATAATACATACTTCCGCTTTAATAACTGTAGCAGTAGCACCCGTTGATCATCGTCTCTACTATCAGATCAGGGGAATATAATTGGATGAAAGGTAGTAAGAATGACCTGGGTTGCTGAGCGTGCACTTGGTGGAGGAGGCGGCTAAAGTTGGAGACGTCGGATGTCTTCGATCCGTCGAATGCGGAGGCGAAGTCGGCGGCGGGGGGCCACCGGCGGCGACGGCGGCGAGGGTGCCGGAGAAGCGGAGATGCCTGAGGAGGTACATGCTGGCGGGCGGTGGCGGTGACGCCGTGATGCTTGAGCACGCAAAGCATTCGTCGGAGCCGAAGTCGCGACGCCATCAGGCCGCCAGGGCACTCGTCGGAAAGACGCCGCATCGATCCAAGTTTTGTTGGTCTCGGTTTTGCCTTGCCGGTGCCGGGCTTATTTCCTTAGGTTTATTTTTTTACAAGAAAAGGAGGCGTCCTTTTGTCTTGCGCCGGCGCATCAGAGAACACTGTCATAATAGCTTGATCATCCAAACGCATCTGACCCAACTTGGATTGATTTCCTATTGGCTTATATATGCTATTGTTGACTTTTCGCTATTTTGGCTTATATATGCGGTAGTCGTAGCTACAATGGGTTTTCTGCTCTGAGGTTGGTTAATTAGATGCATGCCATTCCGAGTGGTTGCATGCACGTGTCATATACTAGTTCATTCATCTTATGTACTCCCAAGTCCCAAATGTTCATTCATTTCTATGTTTTTTTGAAGGAATTGTCATTCATGATGTTTTCAAGAAACAAAATCTCCCTTCCTTTTTTTGCAAGGAAATTCTCCATCCCTTTTGTATTTTGAATTGAATTAAAGAAAGATGCTTACTAAAGGAAGGAAGATTCAATTTATAAGTGATGCACCTTAGTCTCAGCTGATGATAAGTCAAACTGCTGCCCACGGAAGCACGTTCGTACGGCTAGCTACTCCTTTTTTTTTTGCAAGAGGAAAGTTGCTTGGTCAAAGTCAATGCAGCTAATGTCGTCTCTTTTTGGAGCTAGTGTATGGCCGCTCCTTGGCTAACGCCCGTCGCTGACACATGGGCCCCGGCATAAGTCGTGATGCACAAAGACCAGAGATGCGATCAAGGACGAGAGGTAAAGCCTTCCCGAGAAGAGGCGAGTGGCGGAGTGCTTATCAGGGTGAGGCGTGTACTGATGAAGTACCACCCCGCCCGTCCTTTTTAGGTACGGCACCCCACATCATTATCATTATCATCCATCCATTTGCGTCGTCGTTATCAGCAAAGTATACTTACACTCACAGAGAAGAATAAACAATTTTTCCACCCTTTCTCGCCGCATCAAGTCGAATAGAATACGGGCCGTGCTTCATTTCTCAAAAATGATACTACAATCAGTCGCTGCGTCAAATGTCTCACATCTATTCTGAGCAAAAATTAATTAAATAATAAATGGAAACAATCGCTTTTTTGAGAAACAAAATCTTTTGTTAGCTTGCCAACCCAATAATATAGCCTCCTCATTAACTTTGCAATACCCTTTCTTTTCTTGTATGTAAATAAAGGAACAAAGCCTCCTTGCAATTATGCATCCATTGATTAATCTTGGGTTCTGGTGATATGAGAAAGGGAAGTCATATAAATATCAAGAATTTAGGTATGCGCATCATACAATATTGTTCATGAGTGCTTAGGAACTTATAAGGTTTCTCTTATATTTTACTTATAATTCAAGTGCTGATGCTAGCTTTCTGGAATTGGAACCCCCTAAAGTTAGGTCACTAATTGACCAATACCTAACACTCTTGTAATGGGATTTGCTACACCACGTTATGGTTTTAATGGATTTTTATAATTTTCTTTTACAAATTACATATTCCAACTTGTTTTCCTTTTTTTTGTGAGGATCTTAAACTTGCTTACCTCCGACTCATATAACCACATAACACAGATAGAAAAAAAATCCGGTGTAGCAAATTCCACACACACACACACACAAAGTTAGATGCTCCCCAAAGTCATTTATCATCATATATGTGCTGCTTGCAGTCATATTTTTTTCATCTCAATCCAATGTGATTTCTAGTTGACCAAGTATTCAGTTCACTTAGTTACAGGCCACCCATAGGTTTTGATTAATAAGCTAGCTTGTTTGTGACGATCCTGAAATTCTTGGGCATCTTAGTGGGTAACGATGATGACTTTGACAGGTGCCAACTGCGGCGGGCAGTGCATACCTTGGGTGAGACCTTCCTGGACTCCGATTTCCCACATTGCTTCTCGACCTACTCTTTTTATCGTAATTTACTTATTATTCTATAAGTATTTTTTGGTGCCTAGATTCAAAAAATATTTAATGAATCTAGACAATTGAAATAATAAGTGCTCTCTCCTTCCTAAATTACTTGTTATCCTGACATTTTACCAGTTTCATTAAACATTCTGTGAACCTGTATAACCTATATGTTAAAATTCTCCTAGTATGATAAGTAAATTGGGACGGATGGAGTAATAATTTAAGATAGAGGGAGTATTAACTGATTTGATTTGTAAAGTAACAAGCTGACGGATTATAGTGAGGCACAGAGCCATGTTATGACCGATCCATTTTGTTCAATGTAAATCCTCTTTCCTTAGTATAGGTACGGTCGTCCTCGCATGGTATTATTGCACGTCACACTATAGAGTAATAGTATCATGCGACAAGTACTAGTAGTTGACAACGGAAGATACCATGCGACAACGGAGTTGACAATGGAGTGGTTATATGAATAAGTCAACTCAACGGGTGAACTGTCCTCCGTACTCCGTAGCACGTTTGTACGGCTACCATACTTGGTCAAAGTCAATGGAAGGCAGCGTTTACGATCAATTTCTAACTGCTCGTGTATTGAAAATTAAAACGGACAAACGGTATGAACCAAATTCTCAGCTGATGTGACTAAAAGCTTGGCCATTCCCATCCATCCCTAGGAGGTGAAACAAGCAGCTGATAGGTCGGCAGATAGGCAAAGCACGAGATACAGCCTTCCCAAGGAGGAACTCGCTTGATCCAGCGCAGAACAAGATGAAATTTATTTTGTTTTTCATTTATTATATTGTTAGTATTTAAATAGGAAAAAAGTGGTGGCCTTATCTTTGGGTGGGTTGAGTGGAGTGCTTATGAGGGAGGGTGAGGTGTGTCCTCACTCATGCACGACACCGTCCTTTCTAGGTACGGCTTTGCTTTTGCTGGTGATGTGTATCACCCTTTGTTGCTATTTCTTTACAGAATATTATTAGGTCTTCTCGAATAATATACAATAATGACATGTTTCGGTAAAAATAGACCATGAATATATTTTGTGAACTTTTCAGCTTGGAACTTTATTTTACTAAACAATTATGAGTTGATAATGCTAGCATTATATACACTCATGTATCAATGACTAGAAAAAAGATAGACATTGTTTAGAAAAGACTTTGTAGATACCCCCAACTTATTATTCGAAGTGTGCATATGCTTCTTTTCTTCAATTGACAAATACCTAACATTCTATTTCCTTTCATTCACACTGAAACTGTTGTCTTAATTTTGATGTTTGGCACGACATATGATGGGGTTATTTTTTATATTTGGTTCGGTTTTTTCTCCCTCTTAATGAAACACACACAATCAAACCTACATGTGGGATTGGGCATATGATGTATCGCTAACAAAATTATTTATTCAACTTAAAACGAAATTTGACCAGTTTATACGACGAAGAATATATCGTTGCAGCTAGTCACAGACAGAAAATTGGCTACGGTAGTTAATTATTGTGGCTAATGACGTCCGTACATGGTAGGCACCCACGGATTCGCGAGGAGAAGCGAGCGTGTCGCTGACGCAGAGAGCCGTCCCCGGGGAGCACGCGACCAGTCATGAACTGCTCGTTCCTTTATTACACTCACTAACGTTTCTACTCACACAACTTGATTGCTTGGTGTGGTCCACATGTCCGTGAAAGAGATAGCTAGCATCGCGGTCTACTTGGGCAGCGGATATCGTACCCGTCCGCACTCGCAGGCTGTACGATGCAGTCCTTTCCTCCCCCGCATCCTTCCTTCACCACTTGCCGCATTTTCCTATCTTTTGCCTTTTTCCCCTTCTGCCCCTCCACGTACTTCCTCCGTACCGTACCTTTCTAGCTTAAAATTCTAGGCACATTCCCATAATATCCCCGCTTAATTAGCAGTAAAATACTCTTGCCAATTTCTCACCTGAATTCTCAAGCTACAAAGTAAAGTTATACGAATCTCTCATATGTAAACTCACATCGAACAACACATGTCCATAGACTGACCGTATTTCCGTAGGTGCATAGGGTGTGAGTAAGTACATATACTACGCATGATATTAGTGTCAATTTAATAAAGTGGACAAAAACTTGTTGTATTGATTCAGTTGAGAGACTACACTGTAGCTTTGTAAAAAATACTTTCTTTCGTTTTATAAAAAAAGAAACGAAGAGTAAAACGATGACCTGACGAGGGACATGCGCGGAAAACAGATGCGCAACTCGCCTCACCCAGTACAGCACGTCGTAGGGGTAGTCTCGTCATTTCCTCCCAGCTTCTCCTCGGTTCGTTTAGTTTAATGGTGGCGGTGTTAACTCGTCCCTGCTGCCGTAATTGTTCGCTCCATTTCTTCTCGCCTGCCTGTTAACCACCGCCATGTCAAGAAGCCGCCAAGAATCCATGGCCATGGCCGCGCACCACCACAAGCAGCCCAAGCGCCGCCGCCTCTCTCCCTCCACCGCCCCGACGCCGTTCGACTCGCTGGCCGACGAGCTCCTCTTCCTGGTCCTGGACCGTGTGGCCGCCGCCGACCCGCGCGCGCTCAAGTCCTTCGCGCTCGCCTCCCGCGCCTGCCACGCCGCCGAGTCGCGCCACCGCCGCGTCCTCCGCCCGCTCCGCGCCGACCTCCTCACGGCGGCGCTCGCGCGCTACCCTCCGCCGCCACGCTCGACCTCTCCCTCTGCCCGCGCGTCACCGACGCCACCCTCGCCGCCGTCTCCGCCGCGGCGGCGCCGTCCCTCCGCGCCGTCGACCTCTCCCGCTCCTCCGGGTTCCGCGCCGCCGGCCTCGCCGCGCTCGCCAAGGCCTGCCCGGGGCTCGCCGACCTCGACCTGTCCAATGGGGTCGATCTTGGCGACGCCGCGGCTGCGGAGGTGGCGCGGATGCGGCGGCTACAGAGGCTCTCGCTGTCGCGGTGCAAGCCGGTCACCGACATGGGGCTCGGCTGCGTCGCCGTCGGGTGCCCGGACCTCCGAGACCTCTCGCTCAAGTGGTGCATTCGGGTCTCCGATTTGGGGCTCAAGCTCCTCGCCCACAAGTGCAAGAACCTCAGGGCACTGGATCTCTCCTACGCCATGGTCAGCACCGATGCTTTCTTGATTTCTCCATTTCATTTCATTTCATTTCTTGGACACCACCGCCGACGGGAATCGCCCTGAATTTCCGTTCCCGTCATCTTGTTTCTTCATTGATTGTGCTGTTTCCCCTTCAAATTCGTCGTGACAAAAAGAAATATAATTTACTTGCGCCAAATCGATTGCCTTCAGTTTCAGTTCTCATAGATTTGGGCGATTGCACCGTACGTTTATTCTCGATCTGCAGACGCTCTTATCTGTACACTGCAAATGACCTCTGCATCCAAGGATCAGAGCTACTAGTAGTAGTGGCCAACTCCACCTTGTCTTCTTGCCTCGACAAATTCTGGCCATAGATCTAGTTTCCGCTGTAGTTTTCTGAGTACCAACCGCACTTATAAATGTGTTGGACTAACAGTAACATATCTTGCGTTTTTGCAGATCACAAAAGACTCGTTTGCAGCCATCATGAAGCTACCCAATCTTCAAGTGTTGACCCTGGTGGGGTGTTCTGGAATTGATGATGATGCCCTCAGTAGTGTTGAGGAAGATTGCAATAAATCGTTGCAGGTGATCATCTTGATGGGCGAATTCGATCCAACTTTTACCAATGTTTCACTTTCATTTCAAACTGATAATATTTTCTTCAAAAGTTCTCTCTGCTTGAGAACACTCAGTCAGGCCCTGGACTTCTATAATTGTACCGCAAGACTCTGTTTACTGATCTTGAAACTAATGTCTGTCCATTGCAGGTGCTTGATATATCTCATTGTCCGAATGCTACTGATGTGGGGGTTTCATCTGTGGTGAAGTCGACACCCAATCTATCAGAATTGAATCTTTCATACTGCTGTCCTGTAAGTAGCTAACCATGCTAATGACGCATTATTGTATCTCCTGCTCTTGGACATTATTTGAGCTCTCCCAGCTTATGTCACATCCTCCTCTGGCAGGTTACTCCTTCGATGGCAAGCAGCTTCCACAGGATTGCTAATTTGCAGACCCTGAAGCTGGAAGGCTGCGAATTCAAGGCTGATGGGCTGAGCTCCATCGGAAGGTCTTGTTGCTCTATTAGGGAGTTAAGTCTGAGCAAGTGTTCTGGAGTGACAGATGCAGAACTTTCTTTTGCTGTGTCAAGATTAAAGAATCTGCTGAAGCTGGACATTACCTGTTGTCGCAATATTACTGATGCTTCTCTAGCCTCCATCACTAGTTCATGCACTTCCCTCATCTCTCTGAGAATGGAGTCTTGCGCCCATGTTTCTAGTGAAGGACTAAAACTGATTGGAAAGCACTGTCATCATTTGGAAGAGCTGGACCTCACTGACAATGATTTGGATGATGAAGGTTTTTACTGAACTGGCTATTTATATATTCGTGGGCACTGAACAAAAAGTTGACCATGAATATTTTCTATGCAGGGCTGAAAGCTATCGCAAGATGTAGCAAACTCTCGAGCCTAAAAATTGGCATATGTTTGAAGATAAGTGATGAAGGTCTCACACAGATTGGAAAGTCTTGCCCAGATCTCCGAGACATTGATTTGTACAGGTGATTCTTAGACATTCCTTATGGTGGCTTTACCTACTTCTTTCTCCTCCTTTTTGCCCATCAACTAACTTTATAGTTTCTGTTTCAGGTGCGGAGACATTAGTGATGATGGTGTTACTCATATTGCGCGAGGCTGTCCAAAGCTAGAGTCTATCAATCTGTCCTACTGTACAGGAATAACAGACCGTTCACTGATGTTGCTCTCAAAATGTGCAAATCTGAACACACTGGAGATTCGGGGCTGCCCAAGGGTTTCATCTACTGGGATATCAGAAATTGCAATGGGATGCAGGCTACTTTCAAAGCTTGATATTAAGAAGTGCTTCGAGATTAATGACGTGGGAATGCTTTACATTTCCCAGTTCTCTCATAACCTCCGTCAGGTATTAGCGTTTACATCTGTTGCAGATATATAGTAATGCTATGTTTACTGTTGTGCTAATAACATCTTCGTATCATTTGCAGATAAACTTGTCATACTGTCCGGTCTCCGATATTGGACTTCTTTCGCTTTCTAGCATTTGTGGCTTGCAGAATATCACCATTGTACATCTAGCTGGTATTTCACCTAATGGCTTGATAGCTGCTCTTCTGGTCTGTGGTGGTTTGAGAAAAGTGAAGCTCAATGCTGCATTCAAATCCATGATGCCTCCTCAGATGCTCAGAAATGTTGAGGCACGGGGTTGTGTTTTGCAGTGGATCAATAAACCATATAAGGTACTCTACAATTTTCAGCTTGCCTGTTTACCTAAATTCGGTTGAATTCTAATGCCCATCAGCACACTCCAAACAAATTCCTTTATTGGTAGATCTCATTAGCTCAAGACTATACCAACTTCTGAAAAATTGTGGTGCCTATTAAGCCATTTATTTGATATGATGTTTATCTTTGAAAACATCAAGCTCGTTCATGGATTATCCATTGTGCTGATGAACAAAATGTCATGGAACATAACAGTGTCCCATAATATAGTGTCTCATGCATGAATTTGTGTTTACTTATAAAATTGTGTTGCAATGTTGTGGGCTCTACTAATTGGCATGATCTTGAGCAGGTTGAGCTAGAACCATGCGATGTATGGAAGCAACAGTCACAAGATGTGCTTGTTCGATGAGAAGGCTTGAAGTGTAGGCGATTCATGGCTCTTGATTGATTGCCATTTGTGAAGCATGTAGGAGATAAAAATTTTGTACTGTAATTGGTTTGGTGCTATGCAGATGTTGTATCAAATTTACATTACCTGTACATGTGTGAACCAAGTACAAGGAGTACTCCGTTTGACTGAACAAAAAATAGGAATTTGTTTTCCTTTCCATGGGGTGAACAGCATATTATTAGTGAATGGAAGGGATAGATAATATATAGATCAGTTTTGGATCTTATGGGAGCTCAACTTTTGCCTGGCACTGCTTATTCCTTGCAGCTGTGTTATTTTGCATGGTTGGAATATGATCGTTATTCAATCTGTCCAGCTGAGTGTTGCCTGTTAACTTGTTGAGGGGATGCAGTTATTGAGCAGTAATCAGCGGAGTCCTGCACAGCGCAGCAAGGTTGGTTGGAAGAGGACTTGGAAACAGTATGGTTCGGCTGGTGTGCTTAATGTGCAGTGTTGGTCAGGAGGGAAAAGTAGGGCAGCTCACACAGGATTCATGAACTTGAGCTACATAGGCGATTCCAGAATTAAAGCAGCAAGAAACAAATAGGAAGCAATTATACTGAAGAAGTGAAGAGCGGAGACATGGGCGATGGGCAAATCACGTTGTTGGCGCCAACTTTTGTTGGCGACATGGCAGTTGGCCAGTTGCCAACCACGTCCCAGTAAATGCCCTGTTGCCGTTGCCGATTGCCGTTGCGCTTAGGATTGTTGGTTCCATTCCATTGCTGCAGACGTCGTCACAAGGCAAGGCTTCTGGCCCGTGATTGCGCTAAAATGGAGTCGATGGTGCTCCCAACCGGTGCCGATTGCCTACACTGGTCCGTTGCGTTGCGAGCGAGCCAACCCTGACGGTCACCGTATCCGTCCGCATTAATTGGTACCTCACAACCCCACACGCATACCAAACATAAAACAATTCATTCAATTAACTCTCAGATGCCCACTGCTCGTGCTGCTGCTGCTCGGAGGAAACAGCAATGGGGATCTGCTGTAGCAAGGCCGCGGAGCTCGACGAAGACGACGGCTTCCCGTGGAAGCACGACGACTTCTTCCATGAGCAGCTCTGGACCAGCGCCGGGGTCTCCATGCACACAAAGCAAGGATGGAAGGGCGCCAACCAGGACGCCATGACCGTCTCCCAGGTGAGAGCTCACCTCTCTTCTCTTTCTTCCTCTGCACCTTCGACTTGCAGGTCCACTAGTTTGTTCGATTGATTGGAGGTAACTGTGCAGTGTTACTTGGCTGCTTCCTTCTTGTATGTATCTTACCATCTTGTCGTTACACAAGGAAGCTGCTTTCCACAAGTACAAGTCTCACTTTATCATTTCCCACTCTAGCTGTATTCACCAGAATGCACTAGATCCCTCTCTAAAAGTTTCTCCTATCTCAAATTCTTCAGACTGAAATGCATTTTCTCATCTTTACCTACATGTACTGTAGTACGAAGATGCTAACATTATACTAGTAGTATGTATTGTACTGGATTGGAAAATTAAAATCTCTGGGCAACATCTGTCACATTTTCAAATGCAGGTGTGGATTGCCGTCTTGTCTGTATCTTCCCATTTTATTTTTTAATATCCTCTTTTCCCCCATTGCACAAGCTTTTCATAATATTTTTACAGGTCTGTTACCCACTAGTACAAGTTATTACACTTGCAACTTTCATTTAAACAAAGTACAGGGGTCTATCTCCACTTTGCTGAACACTGAAATCTTGAAATCGCAAATGCTTGTTGAAAAGAATTGGATATTTAAGTTTGTGCAAACTGAATTTGTATACCTCATTATCTTTGTTGCCATTTGCTAACCTGGCACCTCTGTCAAGATGTTTAGGACTTTGCTGGCCAGAAAGGCCACATCTTCTGCGGGGTATTTGATGGGCATGGCCCCCACGGCCGGGAAGTCGCCCGCCATGTCCGGGACATCCTTCCGAGCAAACTGTCCTCCTATCTGAAGCCGAAAACTGAAGATCTCTCAAGCAATTCAGATTTGGATTCCTTTGACAAGTCAGATTCCACTTCATCCAGTGATGCAAGCGATGAGAACCAGCTACTGTCCACATGGAAGAACATATTTGTGAAGACATTTGAAGAGGTGGATCAGGAGCTGAGGCAACATTCTGGAATTGACTGCATTTGTAGTGGCACAACAGCTGTCACTGTTGTTAGGCAGGTAATGATACTGCACTGTCACGATCTGTCAACTTATTTTGCACTACTGTTAGGCAGATACACATCTTATCTTTGGCCTTCTTATTTTGCACTAGTAATGAACTGTTGAAATAGAACTAGTCATAGATGTTGATCTGAAGTAGGCTTTGCATAGCTGATGAAACATAACTCTGAATTGTTCTTTTTTCACCAAGTTTCCTTGTTGTGTGTAGGGTGATCATTTGTTCATTGCCAATTTGGGAGATTCACGTGCTGTTCTCTGCACCAGAGACAGCAAGGACCGCCTGACTGCAGTTCAACTCACCACTGACTTGAAACCGGATCTTCCAAGTAAGCATGTAAACTTGGTCATTTCACCAGCTATTGCCAAGCATAGACACACTTATTGACTGCATTTTTCATTGATGTGCGTTTGTAATATATAGGTGAAGCTGCTAGGATTCTGAGCTGCAAAGGCCGGGTGTTTGCAATGGACGACGAGCCAGACGTGCCTAGGCTGTGGTTGCCGGACCAGGATGCGCCAGGCCTGGCCATGGCAAGGGCCTTTGGAGACTTCTGCTTGAAGGATCACGGCCTTATCTGTACACCTGAAGTGTATTACAGGAGGTTGTCTGAAAAGGACGAGTTCTTGGTGCTTGCTACTGATGGGGTAAGATTGATAGATTTGTGTTGTTTTCATTTGGAACAGTGAATTTCTTTCCTTATAAAGAATTATTAGTTCAAATAAAGTAGTAGTGAAACAGGATAAATCCTCCATTACTGGTCTACACTGTCTGTCAAAAGCAACTGTTAACTGAAACCGACATATCTTGTCAACCTGTTAATAATGATGATTGGTTAACTACCTGATAACGATATGATGAAATGACAGAAAAAGGTTCAGAAGGATATAATAGCAGTAACATGAGCAGCAAATTTGGTGCAGATTTGGGACGTACTGTCGAACAAGCAGGTGGTCAACATCGTGTCATCGGTGAGCGATCCTTCCATAGCGGCGAAGCAGCTGATTGACCGTGCTGTCCGAGCATGGCGTCGCAAGTTCCCGACGTCCATGGTGGACGACTGCGCCGTGATCTGCCTCTTGTTGAAGCGGCCGGAGTCATCCGAGGATAGCAGTGTCCCGGCCACGTCAGACGTGAAGGCATTCACTGGGAGCTTCCGCAAGGTTCTGAGCCGGCGCGAGTCGTCGGAGTGGAGGGCTCTGGAGGGGTGGCGCGGGTGAACTCGGTGGTGAGGCTGCCGCGGATAGGAGCCGTGCTGAGCTGGCGGAGGCGGTCATCGTCGCTGGATGAAGACGACGAAGACGACTAGGATTAAGGCAGTCGTTTTCAAGGTGGGTAACACGTAAAGTCGTGCTCTGATTTTAGGATTTGATTTGATTGTCATGGGACCATTCAGGTTGTTGGGAATGGATAGAGAGAACTGAATTGCTACTGAAGTGATGAATACTGACTTGCAACCATGTTTGGTGGTTGTGGGTTGACATTGTCAGTAACTGAACATGTTAAATGTTCACTCGTTCTCTATTATTACCCCTGTCATCCACAGAGCTAAGAATAGGTGAGTGAAACCTGTGTTGGCAGTGCTCTGAGGTAGCGATCTTCATGCTGGGCTTCATTCGTCTGTCATCATGCACATGCAGACACTATCAGGCAGCTCGAGAGAATTGAGGCAAGAAAGAACGAAACCAGAATTGAAGGAATCCATGATAGTTTAGGTCCGAAAATTACCTGTGTGTAACAGAGAGGAGCGCAACATGTCGATCGCCGGGGAGAACGTGTCGACGGTGAAGCCCGTGGCGGCGGCGTGCTACGACAACAACCTTGTGAACTCGCAGGGCATGTTCTTGGGCGACCAGCCTCTCCGGTTCTCGCTTCCTCTGCTGCTGACACAGGTTTCTTTGATCCTGAGCCTGTCGGCCATTGCTCAATTACTGCTCCGGCGTCTGGGCCAGTCCCGGTTCGTGACGCACATGCTGGTGGGCATCGTGCTGGGCCCCGCGGTGATCGGTCGCAGCGCCACCTTCCGCGGCGCGCTCTTCTCGGAGCGCGGGACGTACATCCTGGAGAGCATCTCGCTGGTGGCGCTGATCCTGTTCCTCTTCTCCATGGGCGTGAAGACGGACCTGAGCCTGCTCCGCCGCCCCAGCGGCCGCGCGGTGGCCGTGGGCCTGACCGGCGCCGTGGTGCCGCTGGCGGTGACGCTGCCTGTGTTCCACGTGCTGCAGCCGCAGCTCCCCGACGACCTGAAGGGGACGTCGCTGCTGACGGAGCTCGCCGTGCGGCTGTCGCTGTCCTCGTTCCCGGTGGTGGCGGACGCGCTGTCGGACCTGGACCTGCTGAACACGGACCTGGGCCGCATCGCGCTGACGGCGTCGCTGCTGACGGACGTGACGTCGTGGTTCCTGCGGGCCGTGTTCGCGGCGGCGTACCTGATCAGCGACGCCAAGTCGCCGGCGTTCACGGCCCAGATCCTGGTGTCCTTCTTCGGGTTCGTGCTGTTCGTGGGCCTGGTGGGCCGGCCCGTGGGGAGGTACATCGCGTACAGGCGCACTGCTGCGGGGTCCCTGCTGTCGGAGGGGTCCTTCGTGGTGGTGGTGATCGCGGCGCTGCTGTCGGCGCTGGTCACGGACGCCATCGGGTTCAAGTACATGATCGGGCCCATGATGCTGGGCCTGGCGCTGCCCGGCGGCATGCCCATCGGCGCCACCATGACCGAACGCCTCGACTCCTTCTTCATCGCGCTGTTCCTGCCCGTGTACATGGCGCTGTCGGGTTACCGCACGGACTTGGAGGAGCTGAGCAAGGCGGAGGAGAACGAGAAGTGGTGCGCGCTGGAGCTGTTCGTGGCGCTGTGCATCTCGGGGAAGCTGGTGGGGTGCGTGGCGGCGGGGCTCTTCTTCGCCATGCCGTTCCGCGAGGCGGCCGTGCTGGCGCTGATGCTGAACGTGCGCGGCATCGTGGAGGTGGCCGCCATCAACAACTGGGGCGACACCATGAAGGCCACCGCGGAGCACTACACGGTGCTGACGCTGTCCATGGTGGCCATCACCGCCGTGTCCACGCCGCTCATCAAGTACCTGTACGACCCGTCGCGGCAGTTCATTTCCATCAAGCGGCGCAGCATCATGGACAAGAACTCGCGCGCCGACCTCCGCGTGCTCGCCTGCGTGTACACCGAGGACAACGCCGCGCCGCTCATCGACCTCCTCGAGGCCTCCTCCGGGTCGTCCAGCTCCTCGCCGATGACGCTCATCGTGGTGCACCTCACGGAGCTGGTGGGCCGGGCCGCGTCGGTGCTCAAGCCGCACCGCTCCTCCTCGTCGAACCCGAACCCGAGTCCTTCCGACAGAATCGTGAACGCGTTCCGGCACATGGAGCAGCAGCAGCAGCTGGGCGCGGTGACGGTGAGCCCGTACGTGGCGCAGGCGCCGTACAGGTCGATGCACCACGACGTGTGCTCGCTGGCGCACAGCAGGAAGGCCAACCTCATCCTCCTCCCCTTCCACAAGTCCTCCGACGGCGCCCGCAGCACCGCCAACAACGTCATCCGATCCATCAACCGCGCCGTCCTCCAATTCGCCCCCTGCTCCGTCGCCATCCTCGTCGACCACGGCCTCGCCGCCGGCACCGCATGCGCCACCGTCGCAGCCAGCATGCTCCAGCGCGCGGCGCTCTACTTCCTCGGCGGCGCCGACGACCGCGAGGCCCTGGCCTACGCGGCCAGGATGGCCGACGCCGGCACCATGTCCCTCACCGTCGTGCGGTTCAAGCTGCGGGACTGGGTGGGGATGGGGGGCGCGACGAGGCCATGGACGAGGAGATGCTCCAGGACTTCTGGACGCGCCACCGCGACAACGACCGCGTCGTCTACGTCGAGAAGACGGTCGAGGACGGCGAGGGCACCGCGTCGGTCGTGCGATCCATGAGCGACAAGTTCGACCTGCTCATCGTCGGACGAAGAGGTGCTACCGATAAAGACGACGACGACAAGCTCAGTAACGAAGGGTCGTCGTCGTCGGCGGCGGCGCTCACCAGCGGGCTCTCGGAGTGGAGCGAGTGCGCCGAGCTGGGCGTGCTGGGCGACATGCTCGCCTCCTCAGACTTCGCGTCCAAGGTCTCCATCCTCGTCATCCAGCAGCAGCCGCCCAAAAACACCACCAGCACCGCCGGCAACACCAACGATTTCTAGTACCAGCACTTTTCATCACTAGGGATCAATCCGATCAATAGACGATAATTTTACTCTCATAATTTAACGGATTACATTTTACTGTGTACGTATTCAATAGGATGGTTGGAATTACCCTGCATTCCGAAAAAGCAGAGCAAGACCTCCAATGAAGAAATAATCAGTGATCGTTTTTTCGAAAATCTGCCCCTCTTCAACTCCGGACGCGTTGGCCTCCTGCCATGCATTGCATGAAAGAATGAAGATGACTCTGCCACTCGCAAGGCAAGCAAAATTCCGCACGCACCAAACTGCCGCACACCTTAATTGCGCTTTAATATCGCTCCAAACCACGATGTTATTACTCTCTGCATGCGCGTGATTACAAAGCAAATTAACTACCCGGGTTAAACGGAAGGAGGGAGTAGGGTGTATTTTTCTATGCTTTCTTCAATTTTTTTCTTTCTCTATTTTTTGTCCGCGCAAAAATGCGTTCTTCGTCATATTCTTTCTATATGATATTACTTCCACAGATTGAGATTATTTTATTAAATGTTTTTGGTACTTTAGATTTTGAAGATTGATACATATATTTAAAATTGTAAATACTTAATTATATTTTAAAAATTTAATACACGGTATCTCAATACATATTTGAAGATTCTTGATGGACTTTGTCCTATTGGAAAGGAGATACTACAAGTATTGTCATGTGATACATACAACAAAATTTTGTCCTAAGTATACCATCTATATAAAAAAAATGGCCTCATCAAAAGTGCACCGAATGGTCATGTCAAGTCAATCGAGCTCTGCTCTGCCATCACCAACAGGCGCCCTTGAATCTCTCGCTTCTCTAGGCCACTTTGCAGCAAGCCTGGTCCCACCACTCCGGCCTTCCTCTTCACTCTTTCATCACACACATCTCCCTCACTCTTCCCAATCTACCATAGCCAAACAAGTGAAGCCGCTGGAGAGCGAAAGAGGTTGAAGATGGGAAATGTCCTCAGATGCTTCAAGGGAGAAGAAGACCATGCTCGTGGAGACCACTTCCAGCACACTAGTTCTGCTCGTGCAATAGGTCCCGATGACATCGCCCGATTCTTCCAAGGGCTTCCTCGGGACACCGAATCCACATCCGTCATGGTAACTCTTCGTTCCCTTCCATTCGTGTCTCCACTTTGCTTATGATTGTTTACACACTGCCGACTATAGTTGTTGCTAGTCTCTTCTTGTGTCGCATTTACTTTGGTAAAATATAAAATGTTTAGAGCTCCGCAGTCACCTTTACTGCAGTACTCGAGTCCGTCCGTGGTAGGGATGACGGAATGCGCAATCACCATACGCGGTCATTCTCTGACAAATACTAGTAGTATAGAACCTTTTTATGTGCATTTGCTAATTAATGTTTGGAATAGATGACGAATCCCAGCCTTTGGCCTTCCCGTGGAAATAGATTTTTTTCTGAAAATAAAAATGATATAAACAAGAAACTGGTAAATAAAAAGCTCCATAGTACAGGCAAATCATATCTGTTCAAACACTCGGATCAATCAGTTCTTACCAAGACCTACGCTAGCAGTTAGGTTCAATGTTTCTTCCCATAAACAGGTTGGGTTTTATGTGTATTTTGGGCAGGATGGTAATCCAAACATTGGACAATTGCAGAGGACAAGTGAGGTAGTACGTGCCAACAGAGTTGTGGCTCCTCAGCATCGATGCAAGTGAGCTTCTGATCCTGGTTGCCTTCTCAGATAATTCCAATATAGGCCCTGTTCGTTTCCTACGCTCTAAAATTTAGCATCTGTCACATCAAAGAGAATCTTGCTATTTATGAATATTTCGATCAATTTAATGACAAAACACTTTTGACAGATTGATGCTAATTTTCGAGATGAATCTAATGAGTTTAATTAGTCTAAGTTTTTGCTAATGAGTTTTTGCTACAGTAACCGTCTTCTAATCATGACTTAATTAATCTCATTAGATTTGTCTTGTAAATTAGTCTTAGGGCATGTAATTTATTTTATAATTAAATTTTATTTAGTACTCTTAAATAATAAGATTCCTTTTTATGTGACAGCTATAAAATTTAGACTCATGAAAACGAACACACCCATAGTTGTCTTCGTTAATCGATTCAATTCTGTGGCTACAGTCTCATTTTGTCATTTCTGTTCATAGCACTGAGGACATCGACGAGTCGTCTGCTGAGGGCCTGTGTGACGCGGAGAGCTACGCCAAGGCCAACACAATGCTGATCCAGGTCCCCGTGTTGGGAACAACCAAAACATTCTGGCGATTATCTGATGATGCAACCAGGATCAGCAGAAAACTTGCGCTGATACTCAGGAGCCATCACTCAGTTGGCAAGTACCTCGCTGCCCCTCTGCAAGTGTCCAATGTTTGGATCGGCAGTGCTGGTAGCGTCAAGCTTAGGGGGCTCCATTTCACTGATAGAAACTTCAGCATTGAGCGTGTGAGAGATGACTACAAGCACCTATGCAGGGTCCTGCTGTCTTTGATTCGTATCTCTGGTGGAGATACCACCAAATTGCCTCCGGACTATAAGGAGTTTCTCAAGCTGTTGGTTCGGGACAACCTTGAATTGAATGATGAATTCTTGATTGTAAACAACGCTGCACTGCTGCCCATGAAAAACCGGTAATTCTTTCGATTCAGTTGTACTAGTACTAGTATTGCCTTTGTGATTACAGGCTCATTTGTTATTTTTGTGCGCAGCACTGAGGTTTTCCTGATGCTATACGACAGAATTGTCACATACCTTGGTCGTACAGCAGCCGGCAAGGCAAAGAAGAGCAGGATACTCTCTAAGCTCCCTTACAAGAACGACTGGTTGGACACTGCCGTTGCTAATACACAGATCAATCAGTGGGTTGTCAATGTTCAAAACCAATACCGAAGGACTCAGCTCGATCAGCTGCGGCTCAACAGAAATGTTCGAAGCCACTTGCGTCAGTACAATGACGACAATATTGAAGAAATCTTGTACTGTGAATGGCCAGAGCTGCTAATGCAAATGATGAATATGTTGCATGTGGAGGGTGAGCTTGAAGGCACTGACATTCAAAACAAGTTCGGCTAGCTGTCCTACTGCGAAACAGATAGATCATGTATTTGATACGGTTGTTTAGCTGCTACTACTAGTATGTAATTTGTGAGTGATAATAGGCTAGTTAATTTGTTCAGTTATCTCAGTCTGAAGGTAAAGCTCAATCAGCTTTACAAAACTGCTATCGTATAAAGGTTTATTATCTAGTTACAATGGAATTGTTGTCAGTACTTCGTACCTATCAAGTATGAAGGGTGCGTTTGATCAAGGATGCTGCGGGTCATTATTCATTAATCCGTGTTTGAATTGCTATGTCTTAAAATGAATTTGTTTAAGAAGTTTTCTCTTAGAGCGAGACCTGGCAACCAGTCTGTGCGTGACAACTGGTTGAATAATCCTTTACTCCGTTTTGTTAGGCTCGTTCGTTTGAAAAATAAATAAACAAACAAATAAGGAATCTTATGGAAGGGTAACCAATATAGTTGTTCTACACTATGAACAAAATCTGTAGTTGTTCTCAAAATACTCAAATGAAGAACGGGAGTAACCAAATTCATAGTCATCGCAAGCTTCCAAGTTCATGTTGATAACAAACTTCCAAGTTCATGCTTATTTTTAGAGCCTTCCGGTCTAAAATAATGATCAATATTCTCTCAATACTACTAGTCAATATTTTGATTGATTAGTGTAGATCTATTATGCTCTACCCACTTACTAGTATTTTGTTAAACCAAGAGTAATTTAGAGAAAAAAAGATTGAGAGACCATTAATTATTGGATTAAGGAAATTGCTGTAGAGCCAACCTGAATGCCCAACTCTGTTCCAACTGGATGAATATATGGTAATCAAGTGTTTTGAATTTCCAAATGATGATATATAGTTTTTATAATAGCTTTAGTTGTACATGAGTAGGACAATGGAGTTGGAACTATAACGGTACTCTTGGATTAATTACACCAGACACAACTGTCTTAAGGTTGTCTCGTTTCGACCTATTTTTATTTTTTGGGTACTACAATTATGACTAACAAATTAACTTGCTCAATAGTACTATGTGTAGAATAAAACCCAAATTAGTAATGTCGAGGGGAAAGATTAGCGATGACACGTGGCGCCATCTGGACCCACTTAACCAACAATTAGTCCCCAAGAACGTAGAACCAGGTCAACGGCCAAGGCTAGGCCCGCTCCCGTACGGCCTCCACGAAGGAACGGATCGAACAGGGACAGGCTCGACCTTGCCTGCCAAGCCCGGGAGATCCCCGCCTCGCACGACCCTATCCTTCGAGTTCCGGAGAGTCCCGCCTCGTGCGACCTCCAAGCTCGACCACCAGCCGCATTAACTCCACATGTCCAGGCACCCACGTGGGCGCTCCTCGGCAATCATTGCCGCTAACTCGCACTCCATCCCTCCTGCCACAGCTACCTGCTCCCGTCGGGGCACGCCGATGGGACATGCCGTCCCCGTAGCCCGACGGGGTAGGCGTGGACCGAAGACTCAAAGCTCAGCCATCATCATCCGACGTACGGAGGTACGGCTCCCCGTTTCGTCCGTCGACGGGTAGAACTCGAGCTCGGGCTCGAGTTACTCTCCGCCTCGCACGACCTTCGCCAACAACCCCGAAGCTCGATGAACTACGCCCACGACCTAGACCTCCGGCCCAGCATCAATGCGCCGACAAGGAAGGACCGGCACGGCCTGTCCACTCCAACCACTCCGTCACAACGTTGCCCATGGCTCCGCCGGATGCGGAACACTTCACCCTCGCTTCCCCGACGTGACAAGCTACGGAAACGACGCGAAGCATACATCGGGGCCGGGATCGACGGGATGGCACGAGCACCCGGATAAGCACACGACCATTCTCTCTCTCTCATGTAACTCGAGCTCGACCCCCGAAGACTATAAAAGGGAAGGGCCTCTCACTCTCTAGACACGGTCACAAGACGCACGCTACACACGCCCCACTTTTCACACTCACACCCTCGCAGCCTGGGACTTGGAGCACTCTCCTCGTCCCGCCTCCTCTGTACACCATTGCTTGTTTGACGTAAGGAACACGAGCGCCGTCACACCCCCAGTTGGACGTAGGGAGCTTTCCCCAACCAGCTTAAACCTCTCGTGCCTTCCCTTGTATACCATCCGGCCTAAAACACGTACCCCGGAACTAAATTCTACTAACCGGTGGTTCAAACACCCACAAGTAAATTATATTTTAATTCTAAAATTACCTCTAAAATGCTTGCCAGTCGTTTTGAAATATTATTGGTTATTATTTTGGACCATAAAAGTACTCTAAATTTGAGTCAGATGGATGTTCACTCTTCATTTAAAATGTGGCACTCACTTATTACTCTGTATCCATAAGCTTTGTTAGTGATAGCTTCAACATACTAAGCTCGTGTTTCACAAAAGTATTATATCCTTCAAACCATTTGGTAGAAATATCATAATCACGTATTGTACCGGTAACAAAAAAAATCTTCTATCACGAAAAGGGAAAATTAGATATCTCAATAAAAAAAGGCCTATGTTGGTAATCATAAACCAGATAGAAGGAGTACACTTTGTTATGCAAAAACAAATTACAGCCGTGCATCCTCTAAACTACTAGAAAGTAATACACTTCTAAATCCATGGAAACGCATTAAATAAAACTTTATAGAAACTAAATACGTAAAAAGAACTTATAGAAACTCCTGAAAATGAATTTATTTGAAACTTCAAAATTACTATTTTCCCTAGAGGACCTGACCGGTCAACTCAAGTCAAGCGTACGAACTGCCTTTTTTTTTCTTTTCCACTTGCAAGAGGTTTCCTTCCCTCATCAGCTCGCTCGCTTTAGCTCGCCAGAGAAACAAGTACAGAAATAGGCAGGAAGACGAGAGCTTGAAGAAGGTTGGGAAAGCAGGGACCCTCCATGGGAAACGTCCTCAGGTGCTTCAAAGGAGAAGAAGACCATGCCGATGGTGATCACTACCCCTACTACCGCCCAAACTCCAGGCCCCATTACCAGCCGCTGCACTACAGTCATGGTCAACCTGGTTGGACACTGCCGTTGCAAATACATAGATAAATCAGTGGGTTGTCAATGTCCACAACCAATACAAAAGGACTCAGCTCGATCTGTTGCGGCTCAACAGAAATGTGAGAAGCCACTTGTGGCAGTACAACGACAACAATATTGAGGAAATCTTGTATTGTGAATGGCCAGAGCTGCTCATGGACATGGTGAAAATGTTACACATGGAAGACGAGCTCCAAGGCACTGACATTCAAACAAGTTCGGGTAGCTCCGTAGTCCGTAGCTGTAGTCGGGACTATATATATATATTTTGATGGACAAGTGGGACTATATTAATCTATCTAATATGTGTATATGTGTGGGTGCGTCAGAAGATCTCTCATGTCCTTGTATTTTGTTTCTCTTCTCCTTAATGAACTATGTGAGTCAGTGTGTGCGTTTGTGTCAGGAGGGATTTTGTACTCCTTGATAAAAGGACACAATTATCTTGTGTGGTTTGAGATAAAAAAAATGGATGAAGAGTTCCACACTACGGTGTGACCATGTGAGTACATTGTTGCTTTGGTTGTGTTCTTTCAAATCTAGTGTATCACTGCGTTCACTCTACACCTCGATGGCGCCACATACAATGGGCCGCGCCTCCCGGGCTCCATGGTGGAGGCCTAAGGCAGGCTCCATCCGAGCCGAACTCGCATGGCGATGGTCTTTATGACCGCCATGACAATCTTCCGCTTGGTGCGTTCTGAAAAAGCAGATCAGCATTCTCTTTCTTTCTCATCAAACTGCTATATTTGCTTGGCGCAAAAATAGTGGCACTTGTGCTTGTTTCTCAGTCTGGTTGCTTCTTGACATTCATCTTTCTTTCCCTTTTTAAAATTAACTTAATATTTAACAAAGTAATATATTTCTGGAAAATCGTTGAAACTTTATTGACACTCTGGAAAGTAAAAGTGCATTGCAGTCGTGTAAAAATTGAATGGACTCATGTAACATTTCTGCAAATTAATTTTACTTGAAAATTGAAAATAATTTCACTCCCAACAGGACCTGAATGGTCAACCCAGGTCAAGCTTTGGCACAGCCTCTGCCACGGCTTTTGTTCTGTAGGGTCCCTGGATGAAGGTCCTAGTCTCCTTTTCTTTCCTCTCCACTTGCAGGAGGTCCGGTCCCATTCGAACCTTTCTTTCACCCTTCACTCAGAAGACAAAAAAGTGCAGAAGAAAGCAAGCAGCAGAAGAGAGTGACCAAAGAAGAGGTTGAAGAAGAGGTTCAGGGCTACTTGGGATCCTCCATGGGAAACGCCCTCAGGTGCCTCCAGAAAGAAGAAGACCATGCCGGTGGTGATCACTACCCTTACTATCGCCCAACCTCCGGGCCCTGCCTCGTGTTACAGTCCGGAGTTGATGATCAGCCTGCGGCTGCCATGCCGCCGGGTCATCGGGAGGTCCTAGGTCTCCATGGCGTCACGGCAACCACCGCGGGAGTCGCCGCCCTGGACCAGTACGTCCTCAACTTCAAATCCACATCCATGGTAACATATACTGTTCTTCCTTTTTCCTTCCCCTTTGTGTTGTTTCAACACGGCACACTGCAGCTATTGCTGCTCTTACTTAAGTGTAGCCACGTAATTTTCTTAAATGCTGAATCCTTGAAAACGTACTTAGAGCTACACAAGAATTGACACTGAAAGTGAAATTTTACCTTCTCGGCATCAAGGGTTTGATTTCCTTTTTTGTGTAGTCAAATCCCTGTGTCCTAGAAATAACGAAGTGCTTATGAGGATACCAGATCATCAGCCTTTGACCTTCGCATGGCAGAAAAAATTTTTCATTAGAAAAAAATTGTCAAGGGATAATTTCTGGAAAATAAACCCATGAAGATCCACAAAAAGCTCCATATTATATTATGCGATGAAATCAGGTTGTGTTTTCTTAGACCTCATGGTCCAATCAGTTGTTACTCAGACCAGAGCAATTCGTGCAATCTTAGTGCAATCCAGTATCATGTCTTAATTGAGTATTTTCGACAGGACACTGTTCCAAGGTTCGGACACCTTCAGGGGAGCAGTGACGTACTACTTGGCAAGAGAGTGGTGGCTCCTCGGTACCGATACAAGTGGGTTGCTGATTCCTGCTGCTGTTTCAGATAACTCCCTGTTCCATCGATTAGTTTTGTTACTTGTTTCCATCCTTTATAGCAGTGAGGACATCGATGAGTCGTCTGCCGAGGGGCTATGTGACGCAGGGAACTACTTCAAGGCCAATGCAATGCTAATCCAGGTCCCGGTGTTAGGAACAACAAAAACATTCTGGAGATTATCTGACGAAGCAACCAGGGTCAGCAGAAAACTCGCATTGATACTCAGCAGCCACCACTCAGTTGGCAAGTACCTCGCTGCTCCTCTGCAGGTGTCCAATGTCTGGATCAGCAGCAGTGTTGGGAGTGTTAAGCTCAGAGGGATACGTTTCACTAGTAAATGCTTCAGCATTCAGCGTTTCCGGGATGACTACAAGCACCTGTCTAGGGTCCTACAGGAGCTCATTCTTATCTCGGGTGGAAATATTACCAAATTGCCTCCAGACTATAAGGAATTCCTCGTGCTGTTGGAGAGCGACACCATTACCATGAAAGATGAATTCTTCATTGTAAACAATCCTGCACTGTTGCCCATGTCAAATCGGTAAGTTTTCGATTTAGCCAGTTTTTACTGTCTCTAGTTGTGGCCGCAAACTTAGCTTTGCTTATTGTGTTCACAGCACCGAGGTCTTCCTGATGCTATATGATAGAATTGTCACATACCTTAGCCGTACCAAGGCCAGAAAAGCAAAGAAGAAGAGGATAGTCTCTAAGCTTCCCAACAAGAACAACTGGTTAGATACTGCCACTGCAAACGAGCAAATCAATCAGTGGATTAGTGAAGTCCAAAAGCCGTACAACAGGACTCAGCTCGATCAGCTGCGTCTCAACAGAAATGTGAGAAGCCACTTGCATCAGTACAACGACGAAAACATTGAGGAAATATTGTACTGTGAATGGCCAAAGCTACTCATGGATATGGCCAAGATGTTACACACGGAAGGTGAGCTGCAAGGCACTCACATTCAAAACAAGTTTGGCTAGTTGTCCAGCCTGAGGAAATGCACCTTGCTAGTTGTCCTACTGCATGTAAAACATATATATTCTGCATTTCCTGCAGTTGTTAATCTTCTTTTTTTTGTGTGTGTGTACATATGCTACCTGGTGGTTAACTTGAAGGTAAAAGCTGGATCAGCTTACCATGGTGTAAAAGGCTAGATTGAGCTGGGCTAAAACTAAAAAAGTTCTAGTGTGATTATGTCTATAATATTTGATTAAGCACCATTCCATTTTGCATCAGACAAGTGCCAGTGACATAAGTTAGGGAAAATTTGTGTAACACTTTTCTACCTGATATGCTCCCCATATCCTATGTAGTGCGCCAAAATTTGCATCTTCTTTTTCAATAATGCAACATATAGAAAGTAGATTTCATTTTTTTATAAAATATTATTGAGACCTGAAGGACTCATAAAAAATGTCACATCAGTCAATACATCATCCAGGAAGCACAGGTTAAATGGTCAGGATCTCTTTCAAAGGCTTTTCTAGTTGATGGTTATATAATGATTCGTACATTTGGTGCACCTAATAATACCAAGTTGTTACATCTTTTCAACAAGAAATAATTGACAGTGTTTATCTGGTGTTAAGGGCACATGCATTGAATTTTCACTCTGCAGTGTGAGCAAATCTTTTTGGGGAAAAAAATGCCGCATGGTCCAATCTCACAACTGTTAAGGTATTCTGGCAAAAAATAATAATGGCAAATTGGCTGGGCGCAGTGGGAGAAAGGCATGAGCTGCAAACTGATAGCTATGGCATCACAGAACCTCGAGGTTGAAGAAGATTAAAAGGTTAAATTATCAGTCTAGTGGTTGATAGCTTTGAGGTAAAGTAACACAAATTGCCTAGAATTGTAATGCGTGCATATAAAACACAAGACCACCTAAAGAGGACAGACACTATTATTTCCTTTGAGCAGAAATAACTTAACTGAAAACGCGGTATAACATTGATCTGCCCTATACTATTCATGTGTTATTCTCAAAGAACAAGCAAGAAGCAACTGTAGGTGTCTGTTATTTTACACCAAGTGAAATGGCATACCTGCAACTACCTGACAAAAATGTTTTCTCTAAATCTACCAATAGTCACTGCAAGAGCAATGGCTATCTTTAAAGCAATGAAATCAGTTGTTATCTCGAATAATAATTTCACGACAGGTTATTCTGGATATTAGTTTGATGGCCGTGTGACAATCACTGCAGACCCGAAGGTTTTTGGTGACCCTAATAGTCTCCCCTGTTTCAGAAGTGAGGAGGCTGAATGCAATGGCAATCTTCTCGCTGTGATTCCCTAGTGTGCTCTCCTCCTCATCTTCAATGTTAAACATCACCACTTCAGTAGTCGGTTTATAACCCATGGCCTTCATTTCCTTGCCCAGTTCATCCAGTTTTGCATAAATTTGTTTGAAAAGGGGATGTGACTTGTCTCCAACGTGGAACTCATGAACCTTACCATTGTACTCAACCCAGCTAAATGCAGGCACCTTCTCGACCCCCTTCCTCTTCATATCCAACCTGAGTTTTGCCGCATCCTCCCAACGTCCACTATTTGAATATAAGTTAGAGAGCATTTACATAGTTCCAAGAATTCCATGTCTCCAGCCGGATGAGGTGCTTCAAGGCATGTTCAGTAAGCTCGGCATTTCGATGAATCTTGCAACCACCAAGCAGTGCGGCCCATACAACAGCATTTGGTTGCATCGTCATGTCTTCAATCAGCTGGTGAGTCTCATGCAGTAGTCCCGCACGACTGAGCAGGTCAACCATAATATCATAGTGCTCGATCCTAGGACTTATACGGTACAGCTGACACATGCTATAAAAATAGCGCCGACCATCTTGTACAAGGCCAGTATGTGTACAGCTGCACAGCAATCCAATGAAGGCGTTGTCATTTAAAGTCCCAACTTCTTGATCTGACCAACCAGTGCGAACGCACTCTTACCATGGCCAGTCATGCTGAGCCCCAAGATCATCGCATTCCAAACAATGATGTCTCTCTTCCTCATCTGCTGAAACACAGTCCACGCCTCATCTGTGCACCCGCACTTGCATATATATCGATCAGCGCAGTCCCCAGGACAGGGTTGTCAAGAAAATCATTGTCCTGTTGCAACATTTTGACAGCCCATCTTCCCAAATCCAGCGCACCCAACCTTGTGCACGCCAAGAGTGCCCCAACCACAGTGTAACAATCTGGCCTTATTCCCTCAGCCTGCATTGAGAAGAAAAAATCCTAAGCCTGCTGCGGGAGACCGTTAGAAGCATAACCGCCAACCATGGCGCCCCAAGACACCACATCTCTGTTGGGCATCTTGTCGAACACCTTTCTTGCCTTCTCCATTTCCCCGCACTTGATGAACAAATCCATGGTCGCCGTGGCGACAAACATGCTGCCCGCGAGTCCCTCATGCACCGCAGCCTTCCACATTGTCGTACCGCTGTGAAGCTGTCCGGGAGCATGCCTCGCGCGAACGCGCCCCTTGCAACGGTAACAGCTTCCTAGACCCGCCCGCGTCCGTGTAGGCTGTGATGAGCGCGGTCCAAGAGACAGTGCTGGGTTGGGACATTTCGTCGAACACCCGCTGGGCGTCGTGCAAGAGACCTCATTTCGCGTAGAGTTTGAGGAGCGATGTGAGGACGTGGGGGATGGAGTGGGAGGGGAGCTTGAGGGAGCGGGCGTGGAGCTGCACGCCGGAGGTGAGAGGGTCGGGCAGGCGTGACGCGGCCTTGAGCGCGAAGGGGAAGGTGGGGTGGGAGGGATTGGGGGAGGAGGGAGTGAAGGCGGAGGGCGTGGAGGTGCTGGTCCGAGGAGGAGAGGGCGCGGAGGAGGAGCGCCGGGAGGGTCGGCGTGGTGGAGGTCGAAGCGGAGGAGGCGGCCGTGGAGGAGCTTTAGTGTGAGCGGGGCAAGAGGGCCGCCGGCGACGAGGAGGCCGCGCACCGCGGCGGCAGCGCCGCCCGATGTATAGGAAAGAAAAGACCGCCAAAAAAATGTGACTTTGGAAGCAAATATAGATTGATTTTTTTTTCTCTTCCTCCAAAAATGTGACTACATCCCAAAGGCCAAAGCATCGGTTTGCTTCCTCTAAAAAAGTAAGAATTGAATTTGAATTTGGCTTATAAAAAAAAACAGTAGAAGAAGTTTACATTTTTTTATTCTTTTCCTATCCAGTTATCCTAAACACCACCTACTGACACTAGCTTTTTACCTCTTGAACATAAGAGCATCTCTAGACCCTACTTTTCTAGTTAGGGCCCGGTTTGAAAAACATGACATGCAAAATTCAGCTTCAACTCCAGCAAGCAATCAAAACAAGAGTCTTTCTACTTTTTTCTACTAGCACACCGAGCCCAATCGTCGGTGACCTCGCATTAGGAAGGGTAGCTATGCACGAAGGAGGTGATAGCAGGTGGCGGCCGGTGCAACACGGCGAGGGCGACGCGGCGTGATGCGAGGGCGGCTGGGGGGGAGGGGGGGCGAGGGTGGCACCGACGTGACGAGGGCGGCGGAAGACATGGCGTGCGGGAGGCCTCGCCTCGCTAGGGGACCTCGCCGGCGCGTCGCCGTCGGGCTCATGCTCGATCCGGAAGAGGAGGCTCGCGAGGCGGCGACCGAGGCGTGCCCGACACGGCCGCTCCACCCAACCGCGCGCCAAATCCGGGCCACCGCAAGGCCCGGTCGCCGTTGCCGAGGCCACCTGCGAGCCGGAAACGAGGAAGAGGCGGCGAAGGGATAGCGCGTGAGCGCCGCCGTGCGGAGGTCGGCCAACCGCGGCTAGTTCCCGCCCGCACCCACACCAAGAACCGGAGACGACGAGGATTTGATGGCCTGCCCACCCCACCCCGCGATGATTTTAGGGCGTCCCACTTGCAGCCCTGCCCACCCGGGGCCGTCGTGTCCTGCCGGTAGCCGCCGCCCGTCCCGCATGTGGGCTGCCCCAAATCCAGCCGGGAGGGCGACGACCTAGGTGCGCAGGCGTCGGGCGGGCTGTCGACACGCGCCCGAGAACACCGCCATGGCCATGCCGCACCCGCCCCCACCTCCTCTCGCCGCCATGGCGGTGTTCCCCGGTGAGGTGGCGGCGGGGTCGATCGAGAGGAGGTGTCGAGGAGCCGGCGCGGCCTAGCCGAGCGGGAGGCGGCGGCGGGCCGCGGTGCGATCGTCCTGCGGCGGCACAGCGGGGCCGGCCGGGAAGGGAGGTCTCTAGGCGGCGGCGTGGTGTGGCTCTGCTGCAGCATGGCGAGGAGGAAAGGAAGGGAGAGGAAAAGAAAAGAAATGAGAGAGAAAAAAATAGAAAATGGTGAGGTCCACCTTTGAGAGCCGGGATTGGGGAACCCTAGGAATGGAGGTTTAGAGATGCATTTGAGATGGCATGGAAAATAGGGGTTCAAGTAGGGTCACTTGCTAGAGTGTGTATTTCAGGACCAAATAGAGGCCTTGTTGGAACCGGCGGTGCATCAAAAAACAGACCCTTCCCTCTCTCGGTGCCATTGACGACCCCTCCTGGACAATGATGTCGTGCAAGTTGGCCATCCCGACCTCCTGCGCCTTGGCGTAGTCCGTAGCGTCGGGCCGGCCGCCGCACATGGACCGGAGTCCGTCGACAATTGGAATCGCCTCCGCATCCGCAAGCGTCGGTAGAGCAGGCCGAGCACCGATAATGTTGCGCCGACGAGGAAGTCCAATGTGTGTTGAACGCGGCGATGGTGAAGACTAGCACCGGTGCGGCGCAGAGGAGCGCGAAGGTCAAGAAGGCGCACGGACGACCGAATTGTCAAATACCTTGGTCCTACAGCGACCAGTCAAGCAAAGAAGAGGATATTGTACTCCGACATTGCAAATGTACAGATTGATAATTCCTACTTCGGGTATGTTCGTTTCCCCCCTCTAAAATTTAGCACTGTCACATCAAAGAGAATCTTATTATTTATGAATATTTCGATCAATTTAATGACAAAATCCTATTGACAAATTGGTGCTAATTTTCGAGATGAATCTAGTGAGCTTAATTAATCTATATTTTGCTAAAGTGATGCTACAGTAACCTTCTTCTAATCACGACTTAATTAACCTCATTAGATTCGTCTAATTTGTTTTATAATTAAACTTTATTTAATACTCTTAAATAATAAGATTCTTTTTATGCGACAGACTCTAAAATTTAGACCCTGGAAAAGGAACACACCCTTCATAGGTGAATATATTTTTTTACTCCATTTTGGTAGACTCGTTGGTTTGAAAAATAAATAAAACGGGATCTTGTTGGAGGGTGGCAAATCAATGTAGTTGTTGAACACGTCCAAAAGAACCTGTAGTTTTTCTCCAAAAACTAATTAAAAGATAGAGTAATATAATTCATACTGTCCCAGGAGTTAGGAGTTTTACATATGATCATGTATACTTTCAATTCAAATTCAAAATTGAATTAAATTCAGAAAACTCAAAAAATATATTCAACCTAACTCTAATAAATATTTTATACTAATAAGAATACAATAAATTTAGGTTATTTGTCTTTAAGAAAGTTAAGATTGTTTTAAAACTCAATTATTTCATAGCAACCACTAAAATTTAAGGATTTTCAATTTAAAATCGCCAGAGTCTTTTGGAATTTTCTTAGCTAAAATTGGTGCTTCAATGTATACTCTACTAGCAGGAAAATAAGTATTATGTTTGGAGTCATAAAAGTATTACTAATTGAGACTTAAAGAGACTAAACAACTACATTGAAAAACAGGAAAAAAAATGCCGAAGTTGTTGTCGCCAATCAATAAGGCGACTACTTGAGCGGTTTCCTAGTCCAAAATAATGATCATTAGTTTTGAGAACTAATAGAGTTTATTTGGATAATAGTGTAGATCTGATTTCGAAAATTAACAACTAGTGGCTATTGTTTTATCACATTGAGGGTAATATCATCCTAGTGATATACCTATAATAAATATTTTTATTTTTATAATGTAAATCAAAAGTTATAGCCTACTTACTTTTATAATTAATTTATCATTACTATAAATATTACTTCGCCGCATCAGTCCATTGCACGGTTTTATTTAGTGGAATGGCCCAAAATCAAAACTTCATGAAAATAAACATATCTCATTTAACTACTAGTATACCCATCTAACTAATGGTTAGTAGTAGTTGAAAATAAATGGTCATTATCTTGGACCAAAAAACTGCTCCACCACTTTTGCAAATTTGAAAATCAAGCAGTTATTAATATTAAATAATTAACAAAATCAAATATTAAAAATGAATTCTAGATTAACTTGTCTGATAACTACTGTGTGTAGAATAAAACATAACTTTTTAGTTAATACTTAATTCTAAAATTACATCTAAAATAATAGTCATTTTGAAAGATTGTTGGTTATTATTTCGGATCACAAAAGTCTTCAATATTTAAGTTAGATGGAAGTCACTCTTCAGTTAAATGTGGTATCCATTTATTACTCTATTCCCATAAGGTTATTGGTGATTGTGTCCCTTCAAACAACCAGGCTTTTACGTGTTCAAAAAAGAAGTTTGTTTTCGTCGAACCATTGCATAGAAATTCAATAAACGTGTTGTAGCAATAGCGGTAAAAAAAATCCTCTAGAACTAGAGGCGAAATCAGATATCTCAATCTTAGCAAAAAAAAAAAGTCTATGTTGCTAATCAATAATCAGAAACCGGACAGAACCAGTACACTTTGATATGCAAAATATTTTTTACACGAGTATCATAGGCGTATCTAAACTAAAAAGTTATACACTTCCAAATCCGTGGGAACTCATGAAATAAAACTCTATAGAAACTAAAATATGCATAATGATCTTGTAGAAACTGAACGGGCTCATGTGGAAATTTTGAAAAATAATTTATTTGAAATCACAAAATTACTCTTTTCACGAGAGGACATGAATGGTCAACTCAAGTCAAGCATACGGCCTCCTTTTCTTTCTTCCCCAGTTTCCTTTCATCATCACCTCGCTCGCTTTAGCTCACCAAACAAAGGAGTGCAGAAATAGGCAAGAAGCTGCATAGAGGGACCAAGGAGAGGAGAGCTTGAAGAAGGTTGGGAAAGCAGAGATCCTCAATGGGAAACGTCCTTAGGTGCTTCGAGGGAGAGGATGATCATGCCGGCGGTGACCACTACCCCTACTACCGCCCAACCTCCACGCCTCGCTACCAGCCGCCGCACTACAGTCATGGTCAACCTGCAGCTGCTCCTCCTCGACCACATCAGCAGGCTCTAGGTTCCCATGGCATCACGGCGGCCACTGCCGACGTCCCTGCTCAGGATCAGTACATCGTCAACATCAAATCCGCATCCATGGTAACATACAGTGTTCGTCCTTGCTTATTTTTTTCCTTTCCCTTTGTGTCGCTATTGTGCCTGTGCTTCTTTAGACACTGCAGACTGCAGTCGTTGTTGCTTTGACTTCAAAGTGATGCCATTTAATTTGTAAAATACTGAACCATGGTTCAATTAATCTGTTGTTACTGAGGCTAGACTAGCTACTGTAATCTTTTCCCTTGAACGTGTACAGTTTCATGTGATTGATTGAGTATTTTCGACAGGCTGCCGTTCCGAATTCGGGACACCTGCAGGGGATCACAGAGGTACTTGGAAATACAGTGTTGGCTCCCCAGGATCAATGCAAGTGAGTTGCTGATCCCTGTTGTAGATAGCCGCGAAAATTTTCCCTATGATCCACGGATCCGTTTTGTTATTTGTTTCTGTACTTCACAGCACTGGGGACATCGACGAGTCGTCTGCCGAGGGGCTGTGTGATGCAGAGAGCTATGCCAAGGCCAATGCAATGCTAATCCAGGTCCAGGTATCAGGAACAACCAAAACATTCTGGCGATTATCTGACGAAGCAACCAGGATCAGCAGAAAACTGGCATTGATACTCAAGAGCCACCACTCAGTTGGCAAGTACCTCGCTGCTCCCCTGCAGCTGTCCAATGTCTGGATCAGCACTTCCGGGAGTGTCAAGCTAAGGGGGGCACGTTTCAGCAGTAAACGCTTCAGCCTCAAGCGTGTGCGAGATGACTACAGGGACCTTTCCAGGGTCCTGCATTCGTTGATTCGTATCTCGGGTGGGGATATCACCAAATTGCCTCCGGATTATAAGGAATTCCTCGCCCTTTTGTTGAGTGATACCCTGACAATGAAAGATGAATTCTTGATTGTCAACAATCCTGCACTGCTGCCCATGTCAAACCGGTAATAATTTTTTAAAGTTTATTATTACCTCCCAACAGGTAATACTTGTCATTGTCTTTTTAGAAACACCATGATTATTAATTAGATTTTTTTCATGATTATTAGAAGGCCAGTTTTACGGTACCATAGAGTAACTGTGGACTGTCCATATTTAGATTGGCAATGTATTGCCTCCCAAAACGTAATGCTTGTAATTGTCTTTTTAGAAACATCACAATTATTAATTAGATTTTCTCCATGTTTATTAGAATTGTGTTCGTAAAAGATGTTAAGGATTTTCAAGACAAACGTGAAACATCTCTGTGGCCACAAACTCATTTTTGCATATTGTGCTCACAGCACGGAGGTGTTCCTGATGCTATATGACAGAATTGTGGCATATCTTGGTCGTACGAAGGCCGGCAAAGCAAAGAAAAAGAGGATACTCTCTAAGCTCCCTTACAAGAACGAGTGGTTGGACACTGCCGTTGCAAATACGCAGATCAATCAGTATGTTGTCAATGTTCAAAAGAAATACCAAAGGACTCAGCTCGATCTGCTGCGGCTCAACAGAAATGTGAGAAGCCACTTGCGTGAATACAACGATGACAACATTGAGGAAATCTTGTATTATGAATGGCCAGAGCTGCTCATGGACATGGTGAAGATGTTACACATGGAAGATGAGCTCCAATGCACTAACATTCAAAACAAGTTCGGCTAGTTGTAGTGCTACTTGATGTGGAACTGCATTGATCTACCTGGTATCTATGTGTGGGTGGGTTTGAAGATCTCTCCTGTACCTGTATATTGTTTCTGTCTTCTCCTTAACGAACTGTGTGTGTGTGTGTGTTTAGTTCACGAGGGATCCTGTACTTTTGTTTCTTAATAAAATATTAAAATGCCATAGTTCTTTGGCGTCGTTTCAGGAAAGAAAATAGATGAAGAGCTGCACAGTAGGAAGTATGAATAAGGTCCCGTTCGGTTCCCAAGAGCTAAACCAAAGTGACTAAATTTTAGTCACTTTGGTGACTAAAGAACCAAACATTCTGACTAAAAGGGACTAAAAACTCTTTAGACACTTTAAACACAAATTGAGGTATGGAGTTGTTGGCACCGGGTATGGAGGAGGAGTGATGGGTTGCGAAGGAGCGGCAGCGGCCTGCGGCCACGAGGGGAGAAGGGCAGGCTTGGAAAAAAATTCTTTTAGTCAGTTTTAGCTTGCCTTTGGTGTCTAACGCAACTAAAAGAATTTTAGTCACTTTTAGTCCATGTGTTTGGAACTCTAGTCCCTAAAGTGACTAAAGTTTAGTCACTTTGCTTTTAGCCTATGGAATCAAACGCTACCTAAATAGTTCCCTTGTGTTCTTTCAAATATGTTCACTCCCACCTTGATGGCTGTGCCTGTTTCTCACAGGCTGATCGCTTCTTGGCCTTCAACTTTATTTCCTTTCTTTTCATTTCAGGAACTTAAGGTTCATCAAAGTAATATATTTGTGTTAAACTAATGGAAACTTAACTCGAAAGTACATGCGCATTGCAGTCGTGTAGAAATTGAACGGATTCATATGAAACTTCTAAAAATTAAATTACTTAAAATTACCTATTTTCTAACACGACCTGGATGCTCAACTCAAGTCAAGCTTTTGCACGGTCTCTGCCGTGGTCTTCGCCGGATTTTGTAGGGTCCGTGAATAAAGCCTGTTCGTTCCTGCCTCTAAAATTTAAGCATCTGTCACATCAAAGAAAATCTTATTATTTATGAATATTTCGATTAATTTAATGACAAAACCCTATTGACCGATTAGTGCTTAATTTTCGAGATGAATCTAATGAGCTTAATTAATTTAGATTTTGTTAAAGTGATGCTACGAGTAATCGTCTTCTAATCACGACTTAATTAACCTCATTAGATTCGTCTCAGTAAATTAGTCTAGAGGCCTGTAATTTATTTTATAATTAAATTTTATTTACTACTTTTAAATAAGTAAGATTCTTTTTGATGTGACGTAAGATTCTTTTTATGTGACAGGTGAGACGCCAGAAAACGAACACACCCTAAAGGTTCACATACTAGTCTCATATTCTTTCCTCTCCACTTGCAGGAGGTCGGGTCCCATCGGCCCTTTCTTTCGCCTTTCCCTTCACTCGACAGCTACAGAAGTGCAGAAGAAGACAAGCAGCACTGCAGCAGCACAACCGAAGACGAGGTTACTCTATGCCGACAGTGATCATGATTCATGACCCTTACTACGGCCCAACCTCCGGACCCTACCTCGTGTTACAGTCCGATGTTGATGATCAGCCTGCGTCAAAATCCACGGTTACAGTGTAGATATGTTTCTCTGTGAGCCAGTGTACATGCAGAACCTATGATTATCTGCACCATTTGATTATGCATCTTCTATCCCAATAATGCAATATATACAAGAGACCTGAAGGATTTGAACAAAATGTTAGGTTATCCAGAAAACAAAGGTTAAATAGTAGGGGCCTCTTTCAAAGGCTTTTCCAGTTGATGGACTTTCCAACATTTCGTACATTTCGTGCGCCTAACAACATCAAGTTGCTGTATCCTTTTCCAAAGCGTGGGATTGGAGATGAGGCCAAATCTTTTTTCCTTTATGGTTGCAGCTATCAAATGATTCGATTGCTGCACATTTTCTTAACGATATTCTTGAACAGCTTGCAAAGTAATAATTTGCAATTTTAACGATATTCTTAACAATATTCTGAGAAAACCAAAAGTCAAAACATGTGCCACTACGCAGTAGTTTATATTGTGGAATTCTATTTCGTAACAATGCTACTATTTTATGAAGTTGTGAACACTTTATCAAGTGCTTACAACAGGAATGAGTTATGCAACTTGATTGTTGCCAGATTAATGCACAATTTCTTTGATACACACTTATGTCACGGTTAATTGTCGTTGTTGATTTTTTTTTATGTTTCAATATTTATTTTATTCAAGAAAATTATAAAATATCATATATATTGTTATAGTTTGTTTTATTGCTCTAGAAATTTGAAATATAATGTATATTTAAATAAATATTTTAAATGAGACAAATGGTCAAACTTTTTTAAAAAAATCAACGGTAATAACAACTTTAAAACGGATAAGAACGGAATCTTTTTTTCTTCATGGTTTTCGGTAGGTTGATCGGGTCCCACCCATCACATCACAACTCTCTTTCAACCCGTTTTTCTTTAGCTCAGTGCTTACCACAACATTAACTTCGTAAGTGTAGTATGAAGGTAAACAGAAGCTGGTAACATTTGCTCCGCCGTCCTGCACGACGTCGTCCTTGGCTCCGGCCACATGATGGCCGCCGATGCGGAGGAGTTGAAGAGGGCCGGCAACGAACAGTACAAGAAGGGCTGCTTCGAGGAGGCCCTCAGGCTCTACGACTGCGCGCTGGCCATATGCCCGGACAACGCCGCTTGTCGGGGCAACCGCGCCGCCGCGCTGACTGGCCTGGGCCGCTTCGGTGAGGCCGTCGAGGACTGCGAAGAGGCGCTCCGTATCGATCCGTCGTACGGCCGCGCACACCAGCGCCTCACGTCCTTGCATGTCAGGTGAAAACTAATTTCTCCTTAATCTTCTAGGAATTCATTAAGGCAGCTTTCTTAATTTTGCAGCACGGACGATCATGTTATACTGGTAATTGCTCATCAACACCTGAAATTCATCATTGCATTGGTCCTTCGTACCGGATTAAGGTGATGCTTAGGCTCTTTTTTCATTAAATCATTCATGTAGGCTAGGACACATCGAGGATGCTCTGAAACACCTCTCCCTCGCGTCGCCTCAGCCTGATTCCCTAGAGTTGCATAAGCTGCAAACGGTAGAGAAGCACGTGGGGAGCGTTCTGGATGCACGCAGGGCCGGGGAGTGGAAGACTGTACTAACAGAAAGTGACGCTGCCATTGCTGCGGGAGCTGATTCCTCTGCTCTGGTTAGTTTCCTGCAGTAGTAGATTTCATAAAACAATACTAGTACTTGACATTGATTAGCCGTCTCGATCTTTGTATAAAACATACTCCCTCCGTTCTAAAATTACTTATTCATTTTAAATTAACATATATTTTATTATGGATTTTTATTACTAGATAAAATTGAAACATAACTATGCATATTTGAACTAAATTTTTTGAACAAGATGAATAACTCAAAATATCAACAACAAAAACAATTTAACACGTATTTGCAGCTCTTGGCCGCTAAAGCAGAAGCCCTTCTTCCGCTCAATCTGCTCGATGAAGCTGATTCGACTATCTCAAGTGCCTCCAAGTTGGACTATCCATGCTCCTCACACACCAAGTTCTGTGGGTTCCTTGCCAATGCATACCTCTTTTATGTACAAGCCCAAGTTGACATGGCACTGGGAAGGTACTTTTGCATCCCCTCGCTGTAGCAAACTATAGTCAGAAAGACAGAAAATACTCTCACAACCCTACTCAAGATACTCTGGCATGAATGTTACCTGCTATGCCTTGATGTCTATACTTCACTCGCATGCATTTTGCAGGTTTGATGATGCTATCTCCTCCATAGATAAGGCCAGGATAAAAGATCCGGGAAACACTAAAGTGGTAACTATGCATAACAAAGTGAAAGCTGTGGCTAGAGCACGATCCCTAGGGAATGAGCTCTTCAACTCCGGAAATTTTTCAGAAGCTTGCCTAGCTTATGGTGAAGGCCTCAAGCAACATCCTACAAATAAAGTCCTGTACTGCAACAGGGCAGCTTGCTGGTTCAAGCTAGGCCAGTGGGAGAAGTCTATTGAGGATTGCAATAAAGCTCTCAAGATTTACCCTAACTATACCAAGGCTTTGCTCAGGCGTGCAGCTTCCTATGCCAAGGTGGCATGTTTTCTTCTTCCTTGACCTAGAGCTTGCAAAACTTACAAGTTGTTGTATTTATTGCTTTCCTCTAAACAAAATTTTGCATTTATTGTGATTTTGCTGGTTAGATGGGGGAATGGGAAGAAGGAGGTCCTCATGGTGTCACCGCACAGGCCCAAGACCCCGTTAACTTGGTTAAACCTTTTTTTCTCATTTGTCTCTACTGTATATGTTTACACTGCAAATGTTGCATGTTGGTGGTCTTACTTCCAATTGTCGCCATTTATAAATGGTAAATCCTCGGCAATGTATTTAATTTAGGGCTCATAAATCAAAGGAGATATTTGCAGTAATATTATACCTGAGATCTCAAGATGTAAAAATAGTAGAATCCGTGCTTGCTAATAACAATGGAAATGTACAAGGTCGTCATTCATTGAAGTATTGTGATGGTCACCTGACATGCGCATGCATTTGTTAATTCAATATAGGTTGCAAATATCATATGAATCTCACAGCCTTTTGACCTTCTAATGATTCTTTCTTTCTTTCGACCTTCCCATGACAAAGCTAGGGAGATTACTTACCAAAAAGAAACTTATGAATTATTCCGTGATGAAATTTTGTTGAATATTCTTTTAAACCTCTCGGATGATCAATCTGTTATTATTGTTACTGTAGATCATCTTTGTACAATTATTTTGCTAGAGTGTGTTGGATTTCATGTGCATGACCTGGTATTTTTGGTAGGCTGATGATCCAAATATTGGAAACCTACAAAAGAGCAGTGAAGTATGTGCTCGGTGTCGATGCAAGTGAGTTGCTGATCCTTGTTGCTTCGTCAGATAGCTGCAAGAAATTTCTCTCTTCCATCGATTTGGTTCTATTTTCTCGTTGGCGACGGCAAGACTCATTTTATTTTTTGAGGGAATAAGACTCATTTTATTATTTGTTGATAGCACCGAGGACATCGATGAATCATCTGCCGAGGGGCTCTGTGACGCGGTGAGCTATGCAAAGGCCAATTCAATGCTGATCCAGATCCCAGTGTTAGGAACAACGAAAAAATTCTGGAGACTATCTGATAAAGCAACCAGGATCAGCAGGAAACTTGCATTGATACTAAAGAGCCACCACGCAGTTTGTAAGTACCTTGCTGCTCCATTGCAGGTGACTAATGTTTTCATCAGCCATACTGGGATTGTCAAGCTAAGGGGAGTCAGTTTCACGAGTACACACTTCGGTATAGAGCATGTGCGAGATGATTATAAGCACCTCTCTAGGGTGTTATTGGTGTTGATTAGTATCTCAGGTGGGGATATCACCAAACTGCCTCCAGATTATGAGGAATTCATCATGCTCTTGAGGAGGAGTACTTTAACAATGCAAGATGAATTCTTAATTGTAAACAATTCTGCATTACTGCCCATGGAAAACCGGTAATATTTTGTTTGAATTAATTATTAATATAGCCACAAGCTAATTTTATCATGAGTAAACTTACAAAACTTACATTATTTGTGACCATTTGTTTTTTTATAAAAAAAGCTAAAACAATTCAGACACATTAAATTATGGAAATACAACTTCTATGCTTGGTTAAAGATAAAGATTAATTCAGACACATGTCAGCCACGCATTAGGATAAAGATTGATTGTGAGGATAGTTGGGATAGGATACAAAAGTTATAGTTACTTAAAACAAAAGACTGAAGTAGTTGTAATTTCTAAAATGCACATTGGAAGTTATTGTTTTATTATGGAACAACACCGCAAATAGTTATAATTTTCTGAAATTGACCTTTTTTTCTTGAACACATATAAGAGTTGCATATCTTTGTATTTAAGAGACAGGACGGCAATTACAGAAAATACACATATGTTTATGAAACTAGGTTTACACAAATTATTTAATCGCCGTTCAAACACTCAAAACATAACCTGACAACTAAGTCCTAAGCCTTGTTGCCTAATCGACTCGGTCAAATCTACTCTTTTACAATTTTTCTTCTATAGACTAATTTTATTATCTGTATTCACAGCACCGAGGTCTTCCTGATGCTATGCGAGAAAATTAACAAATATCTTGGTCGTACAAAAGACGGCCAAGAGAAGAGGAGGAGGATAATTTCTAAGCTCCCTTACGAGAAGGACTGGTTGGATACTGCCGTTGCAAACACACAAATCAATCAATGGGTTGTCAATGCCCAAAACAAATACGAAAGGACTCAGTACGACCAGTTGCGGCTCAATAGAAATGTGAGAAGCCACATGCATGACTATAACAACGACGACATCGAGGAAATCTTATATTGTGAATGGCCAGAGCTGCTCATGGAAATGATGAAGGCGTTGCATGCGGAAGGTGAGCTTGAATGGACTGGCATTCAGAACAAGTTTGGCTAGGTATCCTAGAGCAAAACAGACGTATCCCGTATTTCCTACGTTTGTTTAGCTAATGATCGTATGTAATAGGCTAGTTGCTTTTTTCAATTCTCTCAATCTCAAGGTAAAGGTCGATCAGCTTTACTAAATTGTGGCGTAAAAGGTTTATTGTCCAGTTACAGTGGAATTATTGTCAGTACTCAGTACCTATCAAACAAGTCAGTGCTGGAAGACATAATATTCCCAGTATTTATTGGTGGTACTAGCATTCAGTACTAGATCCGATGGTTTAAATTAAATGTTTTGTCATCACTAAGTACCACCAGTATTATTATGTAGTACTAATTGTATTGGGGTATTTTTGGGAAAAAATATATTAAGTAGTAGCAATATGTACCATAATTTTGAGGGGGATTTAATTCAATTTTTGCGACTTTGAATTTCATGAATTCAAATTTGAGAATTTCAAATTTGCATTTCAAAATTTGCAAATATCATAAAATTCAAATTTAAATTCCTCGAATTTCGAATCTAACTCAGGCTAAAATGGTTAAAAAAAATGTCAGTCTAGTAGCCTTGAGGCCAAGAATTGCAGTGCATGTAAATAAAGCACAAGGCCAGCCAAAGAGGACAAAATCAATTTCTTTCGGCACAAATAACTGAATGGAAAAGGTGCTACAGCATTGATCTGCCTTACACTATGCATGTACTATTCTCAAAGAACAAACAACTGTAGGTGACTGCTGTTTTACGCCAAATTAAATGGCATACCTGCAACTCCATGGCGAAAACGTTGTCTCTCGATCTAAGGTTGAAGAAGGTTAAAAGGTTAAATTATCAGTCAAGTGGTTGATGGCTTTGAGGTAAAGTAGCACAATTTGCCTAGAATTGTAATGCATGCATATAAAACACAAGACCAGCTAAAGAGGACAGACACTATTATTTCCGTTGAGCAGAAATAACTTAACGGAAAAGACGGTACAACATCGATCTGCCCTATACTATTACTATGCATGTGTTATTCTCAAAGAACAAGCAACTGTAGGTGACTGTTATTTTACACCAAGTGAAATGGCATACCTGCAACTCCGTGGTGAAAATGTAGTCACTACATCTACCAATAGTCACTGCAAGAGCAATGGCCATCTTTAAAGCAATGAAATCGGTTGTTATCTCGAATAATAATTTCACGTTCGGTTATTCTGGATATGAGCTTGATGGCCGTGTGACAGTCACCGCAGACTCGAAGGTTTTTGGTGACCCTAATAGTCTCCCCTGTTTCAGAAGTGAGGAGGCTAAATGCAATGGCAATCTTCTCGCTGTGATGCACCAGTGTGCTCTCCTTCTCCTCATCTTCAATGTCAAACATCACCACCTCGGTAGTCGGTTTATAACCCATGGCCTTCATTTCCTTGCCCAGTTCATCCAGTTTTGCGTAAATTTGTTCCGAGAGGGGATGTGACTTGTCTCCAACATGGAACTCGTGAACCTTACCACTGTACTCAACCCAGCTACACGCAGGCACCTTCTCAACCCCCTTCTTCTTCATATCCAACCTGAGTTTTGCCGCATCGTCCCAACGGCCACTATTTGAGTATATGTTAGAGAGCATTACATAGTTCCCAGAATTCCATGGCTCCAGCCGGATGAGCTGCTTCAAGGCATGTTCAGCAAGTTGAGCATGGCGGTGGATCTTGCAGCCACCAAGAAGCGCACCCCATACAACAGCATTTGCCTGCATGGGCATATCTTGGATCAACTGTTGGGCCTCATCCAGTAGGCCTGCACGACTGAGCAGGTCAACCATAATGCCATAGTGCTCTATCCTAGGACTTATACGGTACAGCTGAGTCATGTGATGAAAATACCGCCGGCCATCTTGTACAAGGCCAGCGTGTGTACAGCTGCAGAGCAATCCAATAAAGGTGTTGTCATTCAGTTTGATACCCAACTTCTTCATCTGACCAACCAGCGCGAACAAAATCTTATCATGACCAGTCATACCGAGCCCCAAGATCATCGCATTCCAAACAATGATGTCCCTCTTCCTCATCTGCTGGAACACCACCCACGCCTCACCTGTGCACCCGCACTTGGCGTACATATCGATCAGCGCAGTCCCCAGGACTGGGTTGTCAAGAAACTCGTCGTCCCGTTGCAACATTCTGACAGCCTGTCTTCCCAAATCAAGAGCACCCAATCTTGTGCAAGCTGAGAGCGCCCCGACCACCGTGTAACAATCCGCCGTCATTCTCTGTGCCAGCATTGTGAAGAACAAATCCAGAGCTTGTTGAGGGAGACCGTTAGAAGCATAACCGCCAACCATGGCACCCCAAGTCACCGCATCTCTGTTGGGCATCTTGTCAAACACCTCCCTTGCCTTGTCCATCTCCCCACACTTGATGTACAAGTCTATCGCCGCAGTTGCCACAAACACGCTGCGAGCTAGTCCCTCCTGCACTGCAGCTTTCCACACCGCCTCCCCGGTGACCAAATCCGTGACACGAGCGCACGCAGTCAGCACCCGCACAGCCGTGAAGCTGTCCGGGCGCATGCCACGCGCGAACGCGTCCCTTGCAATGCCAACGGCTTCCTGGACCCGCCCGGCGTCCATGTAGGCGGTGATGAGCGCGGTCCAAGAGACGGTGCCGGGTTGGGGCATTTCGTCGAACACGCGCTGGGCGTCGTGCAGGAGGCCGCATTTCGCGTAGAGGTTGAGGAGGGAGGTGAGGACGTGGGGATTGGAGTGGGAGGGGAGCTTGAGGGAGCGGGCGTGGAGCTGCACTCCGGGGGAGAGCGGATTGTCGGGCAGGCGGGACGCGGCCTTGAGCGCGAAGGGGAAGGTGAGGTGGGATGGGTTGGGGAGGAGGGAGTGGAGGCGGAGGGCGTGGAGGTGCAGGCCTGCGGAGGAGAGCGCGCGGAGGAGGAGCGTGAGTAGGTCGGTGTGGTGGAGGTCGAGGCGGAGAAGGCGGCCGTGGAGGAGCTTGAGTTTGAGTGGGGACAGGGGCTGGCCGGAGACGAGGAGTCCGCGAACCGTGGCGGCGCCGCCCGACATATAGAGCGCCAAACAAAATGGTTTGAAATTATTCTGAAGGCAAAGAAAGCTTTTTGGTTGCTCGTAAAAGACTGAACTTTGGAAACAAAAAGGATCCATGATCTTTCAAAATTTGATTTGTTTATTATCAACATCACGAAACAATAAGTGTCAGCTCTAATTAGCACATTTTTTTTACTATTAATTTAGCAGCTATTGTGCTGCTTTAAAAAAGCAGCTGCTGTGTTGCATTGTACGTATGAAACAATGTTTTTTACAATAATCTCTGCTACCTATGGCAGGATTGGGGAAAGAAGCAAATTTTGTAGAGCGGTGAGGGTAGTACGTGAGAACAGAACGCTTTGGCAGTTCACCCCCAACAGGAGTGAAGACGGTGGGCAGATCGCAGATCACACAAAAGCAACGAGAAAACGAAGGGTTGGGAAACCAGTGAAGCGGCGGATTCACACGAGGATAAAGCAAGGTGGAGGAGAATGCAGTTCAAGTTTTTTTTTTTTTTTTTGATAACAAGAATGCAGTTCAAGTTAAGAAGAATAGTCCGATAATGTAATAGGAACAGATGGTGCTTAATTTAGTTTCTAGTCAGTTGCGATGACCATTAGCTAATCTGGTATGTCGTTTGGTGTACGGTGGCTGGTGCCCCGACCTAGTCGTGTGGTAGAACATCTGAAACTGTTTGTAATTTCGTTACCAGCGAGTATTGAAATTCCAAGGACAGCCCTGTTGTAGAAAAAATCTCTGCTAGCTATCCACCTCTTGAACCATCACTGGGACCGGTGGTGCAGTCAATGGCGCGACGCAGCCTTCCCTCTGCAGAGGAGCCATCGCCGGTTTTTCCTCCATCGATATTGATGGCCCCTCCTCAACGTCGTACATATTGGCCGTCCTGACCTCCTGCGCCAGCGCACACGGCGCACATAAGAGCCACTTGGCGTAGTCCGCCGCGTCGGGCCGGCTGCCGCACATGGACCGGTCGGCTGGGAGCCCGAAGCGCCGCCGCACCCGCGCGCGCCAGTACCCGCCGTAGAGCAGGCCGAGCACGGACAGCGCTGCTCCGGCGGCACCGACGAGGAAGCCGAGCGTGGCGTCGCGGATATTGAGCGCGGCGACGGCGAAGACGAGCACGGGCGCGGCGCAGAGGAGCGCGAAGGTGAAGACGTGCACGTACATGTTGCCGAAACCCAGGCGCTCCATGTTCCACCCGAACACGCAGAAAGTGCACGACAGCGACAGCGCCGCCGCTGCAGGGTCGTCGGCGAGGTCCAGCAGCCCGCCCGCCCATTGCCGTCTTTCTGGCTCCGGTATCGTCAGCATCACCACCTTGTTCGGTTGCGATTGCGAGGCCGCGATGGGCTCCTTTTGCCGAGCGGGCCGTAGACCATGTAGAGGGCCGCGATGACGGGGACGCCGAGGCCCAGCGCCATGCAGAGATTGACGGCCCAGTCGGGACGCGTGTCGCTGCGGAAGAACCAGAAGAGCGCGCAGTAGGCGTACTGCGCGAGGCACGTGACGTGGAGCAGCAGCACCACCAGCGCCACGTGGACGCGCTCGCGATGGCCGCTAGCTGTGCTGTTGCAGTAGACGGCGCGGAGCTCGGCCATGTCGCGAGGAGGGCGCCATCTGCACAGAAGGACGAAATGGTGGCAGAGGCGCGGGTGCTGGTACACGCACATGAGCGTGAAGAGCGCGTTGAGCACCTGGTTCGCCACCTCCGTCCACCGCTTCCGCCGGGACGCGTCGGGCACGGCCGAGTTGAGCGCGCCGGTCATCAGCAGGAACACGAACGCCACGCCGCCGGCGACGAACGCCAGCCACACAAGCAGCGCCGCGTTCCTAGGCTTCCTGGCCCAGGCCACGCACATGGCCCAGTCCACGCGCTTCAGGGGGTGACGCCATAGAAATTGCTGTAATTCCCAGGTGGAAGAAGAAGGAGCTGCCCTGACCCTGAGGAAGTCCAGGAACCTCTCCTTCTTCTCTGCCTTGCCCTGCCTTTCCATTTGCTTGTTCCCCGCTGCTCTCTCATGGGATTCCATGGATTATTTCCTTTCCTGTTACTGCAGCAAGATCCTTTGATCAGCAACTACCGGCTGATCATGCTACTTGTTCTTCTCTGGACAAGGAAAGAACACTAGCCGGCGACAATTATATACACAGCACTTGATTTGGTTAAGAGCTAGCTAATAACGGTGTGAAAGGGACTTGCTGCTTGGTTAAAGCATAAATTACGAGTCTCACAAACCCTGGTCTTGTTACTGATACTACTTGACACACGGTCCAAACAATCCAGCTCGTGTATTTAGTTGAATCAACTCTGGCATGCAGTTACCTGGACCTGAATCGTGGCCGCCACGACTTGAATTTGGCGGCACAAAAGAGTGGACTCACTTCACTTTCATTCAGCCAGAAACCAGAGTTGCTGCACCCAGGCACATTCTAAAATTAGTTGACACCGTTCAGAACCTGCAGTGGAAAAATAAAACACACAGAGAAAAACACGAGCGATATTCAGATTCCATAACAAAACAAACATAGAGGGACACCATGTATTTTATTTCTGCTGAGGAAAAAATCAAAATAATTTCTTAAAAAACAAATTTCATCTCTCCACTCTCTTTTCGTTATATGAATTACAATTAGGTGCCAAGGGCTTATTATCAAGTCCGATTACCATCGTACATTCTCCTGTGACGCTCATTGTCACTTGAGTGTTATACGTCGGCGCCGAGATGCCCAACACCCACAGTGGAGGGTTTATGCAAAACATTGGATCGTGACTTAATAATGCTGAAGCATTTTAGGGGGCTTTCTGAATACTAATCCATTAGTAACGGTTGCACCGGATGCACGTGGCCCAGAAAAGCTTCTCGGCGTTGACGGGAAGGTGATGGTGGCAAGGTCAGGGCAGGGTTGTGATTGATGAAAGAAGGCATGCTGCACGAGGCTTTCGCTGAATAGCCGGAAAGAGGGGACTGCGTATTCCAAGGTGATCTTGGTGCACGTCACCTTCTTGTCTTTACTTATGTGGTACAACATGGCTAGACTGTTATAGGGGCCTCCGGTGAGGATCGCTCCTCCCCCGAGAGCAAGTGCCACATTTAGCGGCGGTGCCGACATAGGCCGTGGTGGTAGCTCTAGGCGTTGGCGTAGCACCCAATGCTCCGAGTCGTAGTCTTGCAGGGCCCAGACGTTGAGGGATGATGTGCCCTCTATCATGTCTATGACGCAGAGTTCACCGTCTAGCTCCAGCAACACCCGCATGTCTTCTTGTCCGGTGGCCCGCCGGTGGTGCGACGGCGGGCGCGACATGAGACGGAAGGTCTCGGAGGCGGTGTGGAAGGTGAGCATCTTGCTTGTGGCGTTGCTCTCGGGATGCATAGAGAACCAATGGAGGATGCCACGGTAACACACCGGGTACCTGTCGTACCGAAGTAGGACATGCTTAGGTGCGCGAGGAGCGCGGCACAGACGCCGAGGCCGGGAGGCTCCTGCCTGCAGGATGTAGTAGGACTGCTTCCTGTCTGAATCTGAAAGAGAAGGCAACTCCATTTCGTGTTCGAGACCGAGGCAGAGAAGACGGTAAGAGGAGGAGTCACGGTGGCGGTAGAAACCGCACGGGAGGGCGGTGAAACAGGGATTCGGAGCCATGGGCGGCAGGTTGGTCCATTGCCGGGTGGCCGGGTTGCAGATGATGTACAACCCAACACGTTGCTTGATCACCAGGAGACCATCCAGAGAATACACCAAATTAATACCCACTATTTTTTTATCCGCCGGCTGGGTGAAGTCGCACAGCAACTCCAATTTCTTCCCGTTGAAGATGGAATAATAATCAGCATCGTCAGGAGCCTCTAGCGTGCTGAGTGTCTTATGGAAGTTGGATTCGATGATGAGGTGGCGTGGTTGCCGGGCGGCGTGGGCGGCCAGGAAGGAGGCGTCGCTGGTGATGCGGCGCCACCGTTTGCAGACGGCTCGGCAGCGGAGCACGGACTGCGAAGGAAGGCGAACCAGGATCTCGTCCAGGCCGTGGTCGCTCAGATCGTCAATAATAGTGCTGCCTCCTCCTCCTCCTCCTCCTCGCACTGCCATCGTCGTCTTCCTGGATTGGATTGGATCGGACAAAGATTCATGATCACGCCTCTCCGTATTTATTACTAGTACATCATCATCATTAGAAGAAAAGAGGATGATCCGATCCGAAACTGACTCAGCTCTGATTTTTTTTTTTTTTTTGAGACAGTGACGCAGGGCTCTGATCGGATGCGGACTGAGAGCGATTTTGGGTAGTACATGGCCCAAAAAGGACAAAGTATTGGGCTTTGGTCCAGTTTTGTTTCGGTCTATTTGCAGCCTAGCCTGCTCGAGATCGTTAACACGCTAGCTGGGTTGTCAAACTGTAATAAGTACACCTGTTAGGCCGAGTCCGTGTGTCTGGGCCAGAGTAAGCTAAGCCCGAGAAGAGAGGCTGTGAATTTCTTGCCAATACTGACAGACAGTCGTCGCCGGCCACCGATGATCTCTCGATGATTTTGACTTGGTTTTGCTTGCGTTCCGTTTTTTTTATTATAGGACTTGCGTTCCGAATTGCTACAATGTTGGACATCCATCAAGCTGCCTTCGTTTATCTCTTTGTCGGGAAACCAAATAACGACCGGGTCCCGACTTTTTAAAAAGGCTCTTCTTCACTTTAACTCAAGTTGCTACAAGCCGGCCACAACAATCTTTTTCTTTTTATTTTCCGATCGGTGGCCAGAACAATCTTAAATATCAACAACGACCAAAAGCTTGTTTGTGGCCGAAACAAAATATCATCAACAGTCTGAATACAGATTAACTGCTTCTGACGCGATACAAACGAGAGGCCTCAACTACTTGTTTCATTAGATGACAAAACGACCTGGAGCATTCATTGTCATAGTGGTGCACACAGAAAACAATATCCCACGTCTAAAAACATGGAGTACAAATTAAAAGATACAACTGAACTTTTTTTTTTTGGGTATAACATGGATGCAAAATGACGGAAATGAAGAATAGTACACAATTTTCATAAGGGAAAAACTGAAAAAGAAGCATAAACAAACCAACTCCCAATTCTAGATTCTGAAAACATAACCTAGAAGAATCATGATTGAAAACTTAAATGTAAAAAAATGTTTCATTCCAAATTGTTGTAGTTAGTTGTAGGCTTGTATAGCTGAGCACAAACAGTCAAATAAACCTGTTCCATCATAGCCATTCATTTCGGACATGGCAAAGAGAGGTATCAAAATGCAAATGGAACATGACAAATCAAGAAAACAGAACCATGAAAAAAGAATGAAGAGCTATTACTTTAATAATATGAATGGTTATATCTTGCATCACAAACTCAAACATATAACTGCTAATCCATAAGTGAGTAGTCAGTACATTTTGCGTATGTTTCTCCATATACCTATGGTTTCTCATATTGCTCCTCATTGGGCTTCAGCTCGAGTCAAGAGAAATATGAAAATAGCTCATTTATAAAACATATAAAATTTCAGTTTACTCCACCAATAATTGACAGTCTAAACCTTCCTTTTTCTTTCTGCGACAGTCTAAACCTTCCTTGGACATCAACAACTTGGTTTTGCCATAATCCGAATAGCCATTCCGTGGTTTAGGAGCTC
>JAUNZO010000088.1:0-57868 GCA_031894775.1 Chloris gayana | reverse complement strand
AGTCTGACAGTCCTGGGTCTCCCGACCCGAGTCCCGACCGCAGTCGTTTAGTAGCTGTTTCCGAATAACAAAGAAAGCAAAGGACTAGTTCGTAAGTTGACAACCCAGCCTCACCTCGCCGCCGGCCATGGCGACCGCCTCATCCTCGGAGCCTGCGGCGAAGGAGAAGCCTATCGTCGTCCGGGTCAAGCGAAAGCCTTCACAGACCCGCCCAGACGCATTCTGTGAGCTCCGCTTCTCTCTTCCTTCCCGTCCCCTTCCCTCTTGAGTTCGTACTTTCTCTACACAAATAAGGAGAAATTATTTGAGATTTTCTTCGTATTTTCTATTGCAGGGCTAGAGATTAACGAAAGGCCGGTAAAGAAGGCGATGCTCGATTTCTCCAGCCTTTCCATCTCCAAACCTTCAACGTCCTCCTCCACGGCTAAAGGTGCGAGCAAAACAGGGTGTAACACTTTTCTACCACATTGTCGTCAATAATAGACATTATTTGAGATCATGTATTCCTATCTCTTAATGGTATAGCCCAAGTCTACTTACCTGGAAAATGAGGAATAAAGAGGATCCTTGACACCATAATATGAGTTTGTAAATAATGTCAGATTTCTACTGGGTTTGCTTATTCAAATGATAGGTAGACGTAGACAAATCTATTTTGTTTAGTTCACCTGCAAAGCTGCAAAATGTTTTACATTCTTGCCATGCCATTGCTTGCTGTTTCAGAGGAACCACGAGTTAAGAAGCTTCTTGTCCAACACATTGAGACAGTACACCATTCTGAAGCTGTTGAAGATGTCCTGCAGTCTCTTTTGGTATATTGTCTTTCAGTTCCATCAGTTTTTTCCTTGCTTATCTCTTGTTATAAAGTACCTTGGCATCCAGATATAGTATCCCGGCATGGCATAGTTGTGTCTCTGCTCGCATTTTAGTTTCATTTGATGTGTTATTTTTTTTCATATAAAAAATATCTCCTCGTCCATGGTGTCTGCTCTATTTTTTCTTCTTTGGATCCCATGGAGCTCAGAAATGACTTTAAATGCCGTTTTGAGTTAAAAATGCTGAAACTGAACTGCTTCTTTGAAATAGATTAGATGTTGACATTTCTACCTTACATTTTAATTTGCATGGAAAATAGGAATTAAGTTCAGCTATACATAATACATCCAGGTACGGTTATGCAATGGGTCAACAGTATCTTTTCTGTATAGGCGCACATGACTTCTTACAAATCAATTCCAAATGTTTTTGCAGCATTCTGACTCAAATACTAGGGAGATAAAGAGTAAAACTAAGGAGTGGAATGACAGAATCAAACAAGACAAAGTAAGTTTCTGTTAGTATTTACTAGATTAGTTGCTGTTTCCAGTGAGGATTCTGTATTTACTGAATTCTCCTTCAAGATTGCTGGTAGTGTCATTTACAATCTGTCAAATATTTTTGTGCCTTGTTGAAATGAATTTAGTTGCTCGAATGCTAAAATGGTCTCTTTTTTTCTGCCAACAGAAACAAGACCAGCTACGATCAGCAGCCAGGCGACAGCATGAGGTACACTCATCCTATTATTTACGCAATGGTCAGTTATTTATGCTCAAATCGGTTGCCGCTGGTCCTCTCTCACCCACTTGCGCCACTGTTTCATCCTCTTCTGTCAAAAAAAGTCGTTGATGTCGGAAAGCCATGATTAGGGTGAGAATTTAGGTTTTCTTTTGCGGTGTGCACTTTAGTTTTCATCTTCAAGTGCTAAGTTTTGTTGCAGCAGTGTGTCAGAAAAATAATGATCTAGTGTGTCTTTAAGTGTAAAATATAGCATTACCACTTTCATATTCTTTTGGGCTTTTATATGTCACCTCAGTCATTTGACGTGACCTTTGGATTCCTTGCCAGTGTTTTCCTTGCTTAGCTGGGCAAAAAGGTCAAGCGTATGGTTGCTTTGCTTTCTGCCTTGGGGATTGTGATCAAGAAATTTGCTTGCATGAACGAGAGCCTCAACCACTCTCTGCCGCTGGCAAGGCTAGGCGAGACTAGTCCAGCTGGGTGAGCAAAACAACCAAATAACTAAATGAGCCGATAGCTCCACCCAGGTTGAGCCTGGTTACTACATAGCAATAGGAGTAATCAGGTTATGGGTGGTGCATGCCTATTGATTTTCCCTGATTGGGAGTTTGACTCCGGGAGCATCTCCTTGCTACAATTACATTGGCAAGATACGTATGTATTGTTTTAAATTAATGCTGACTAGCGTAGTACTTTCAAGGGACGTTTCATAATTCATATGATGGTATTCCGTTTGACCTAAGTATGGCAAGTCGCATGAGTTGTTAGAGCCTGTACCTTAAACCTCAAGACAATCCCTATCGACATTTCATGAGGACAATACTATTACTTAATTTTCTCAATTCTAGAAAATTGCATTTAACTGTCTTAATGCTATGGTGTTTTTTTCTTCTGGTACACTGTTATATGGCTTTGTTTGTTGTCCCTATAAAGGATCTGGGAAGAAATGCTCGCTTTACACAAATATGGAGGAGCCGAAAAGGTGAAAAGAATGAAGCCGATGAATCATTGAGAGAAATATGCCATCTTTATGATGCTGTCCAAGTAGATTCCGACAGAGAAAAGCGTCCATCAGAACTAGAGTAAATCTTGATTTCTAACAGTTTACCAGACCTTCCTGAATTAACAACAATTGTAATGTTGCATATTTTATTACGTGTTCCTTGCAGGACTATCACTTTTGAAGAGGGTGCTGTTTTATGCAACTTTCTTCCGCTTATACGTGAGTACTTGCCATCAGCCGCTGAAGAAATTGAATCTGATATTATTTCACTGGCGCCATCAGAAGGTTTGTAACTTTCTTCCCTTAGATGTTCTTCAAAATCCCTACAGATTTAGGTTCTTGTCAATGAAGTTCAGCTGCACATGTCAAGGCCCAAGTGCCAAGGCTTATAGGTTACTAAGTTTTGAGTTGGTGGTATTCAGTTGTCTAACAAGAAGGAAGAAAATAGTTGTTTCTGAAGCAATTCCTAGCACTGCTGTAACTACTGGCGTGATTGAAGTAGGGAACTAATATTTGTATGGATCAGTGCATTTGGTGCTTTGCAGTGCCCATGGAAATATGTGACCACACTTTTTTTTATGAATAGATTCAGAAGTTTATGACATATATACCGTAAAGGAGGTGGATGATACGAATATGGAGGATGCATCAGCAACTTCATATCCTCGGTAAATTTGATTCCACTCGGTTCCATTCTTATCTGTGAATGTTTCCTAAGCGCTTTTCTATTCATTAGGTTACAAGTTGACGATGGAGAAGATGAATGCTATGATGATGACTATCCATATGATACAGATGATTCAAATGGTAGTTGTGGAATTAGTATACTTGTAAAGTTGTAAATTAATTGCTTTGACCATTGGCTATGTAAATTAGCTCAACTCTTCCATCTTGAAAATGCAGCTGAAGATAATCCACTGTTCGATTATCCTGAAGAGCCATCGGAGGACGAGGGTGATGATAGCGATGGTGATGATCCTTTTGGGGATGAGGAAGGTTCTGATTCAGAATACGAGAAGGAAGAAGTAGAGTTGGACAAAGATGAATGAAAGATGTAGGAAAGTAGGAAATCGTGAGCAATTGTGCGATAGTTGATGCAAGCTGAATGTAATGTTTGATTATGAGATGGATTGAGCCGGAGATAATTGAGTCTCTGTTGAGTGTTGAACGACTTACGCTGGAAGGACCTAACTTTGCTCATCATTTCTTGTTTATCATTTTCCTCCTTGTAGAGGAGTTTTAGGTAAGAGGGAATTTGCAAGTGTAGCTACGAGCTGTTGAGATCGCTATTTTGTTGTACGCGCGGGGCAGGGTATGCAATCTTGTTATTATTATTGATTGTTATCCGGTAATTTCACTACCCCACTTTAACAGCACAATCCTGGTTCCTGGACTTACAAATGACCAGGATGCATACCCGCGATATGCATTAACATGGTTCAAGAGGGGAAAGTTTTGTGAAAGCCCGTGGGTCTACTGGCCTGGTTGCAGATACGGCCCATAGCTGGCCCGTTTAATGACGAGACGTAGAGCATTCGCGGTCGAGACACCGACGTTGGAACTTGGAAGCGAGGGGAAGAAAACGAAGAACACTGCCGGAAGAAGGAAGACTGGATCCCTGTCAAAAAGAAGGAAGAAGATGCGGACTTGTAAGCCTGGTAGCATCTCACGATCCTGAGTAAGTAGCACGCCAATTTTATGTTGCTATGATTCTCCCCATCGTCAGTTAGCTTAGATTGTTCGATGTCCCCTCTTGATTCGATTCCACGCTCGTTGGGGACAGACGACGAACTTATCAGAAACTCCTAAGGTGCTCGGTTCCTTCCTCCCTAACGAAGCATTCCTTCCTGCAGGGATATTGTCGAGATAATTTTTTCTTTTTCGTATTATCATATTAGGGTTGTCGGCTGTTTTAGGGAGAGATAGAGAGAGAAAAAAAGCTATCCTATTGATTTCAGATGTTCTATTGATGTCACGGAAGATGCTCTATTTATTGCTTGATCTTGATTCAATCTTAATAACAAGAAAGAAAGGAATACACAGTAACTGCTGATGTCTAAGTTGTATCCCTTTGGTGACTGGGATGCATCTGATCCTTTCCTTCTTGATGATAAGATAAGAGTACCACCTGATAATGCTCAAAAAGAGTACCAGTTGTTACTTGTGCAAATGTACTTCTTTTTCTCTTAAAAGGACCTAATGACAAGTTATTCACTTTGGTTGCTTTCTCAATTCCATACTTCCATTCTATGTTGCTAGCAGTTGCACCTTCTTTTGATCGTTACTTATATAAAAATTCGTTGATTACCTGCACGTTCACTATCCTGACAAATTGGTGCACTGCTACCAGATTTCTCTTCTCTGTGTAATCACACAAAACATGAAGGAATCTCCTTCAAGGCAAGGGGAGCCATCTACTTCTGCGGTGGTATATGTATTTCCTGCTTTATCTTGTTATTGTTCCTGAATTTCTTGGACTAGCTTTTTTTTTGCGTGTGTCTCCATATGAGACATGGCCTTTTCTCTTTTAGTCAAGTGGTTTGGATTGCTCCACTACAAAGTTTCAACAGGTCACAGCAGACTGCCAATATCCTTGGCACTGCTGTTCTTCATATTTAAATTTTAAGAATTTATTAAAAGTTTTGGTGACTTGGTATTATCAGTCCTATCGTATTGGCAGCACTTAATTTGGTAATATTATCAACACTTCAAACGTGTACATCCTTATGCAAGAAAAACAATATAAATAAGTATGTAATTGATTTTATCTATGACAATCCAAATTAGGCAAAAGAAAGCTGTGGTCATATTTTCACTTCAAAAAAAAAGCTGTGGTCATATTCGGGTTCTTTGGTTATTTCTTTTTCTAAAAGAGTACTTTTGGAAAACACAGGTTTATGATTTAGCTGACAGGGTTGAAGATTCACAATTGTTCCCCTCTGTCCCATCTTTAAACCAAGCTGCATCTTATCTTGCCCAGACAGCCTCATATCTCACCCAGTGCCTACCTGTACCTGCTTATGTTGGTTAGTTCCTTTCCTTACTTTAGCAAAGTTATTCCCTTATCTAAAATGCACAAGCAAAGTGGACCCTTATGGTGCTTCAGTTTCAACTACTTGGTTATCTTTACTATCTTAATGCAGGTTTAACTGAGGAGGACCAAGAATTAGTAACACTGCCACCTCCATCAGCTTCTGGCAGTTCTTCTGTTCAGACATCTTCCATAGAGTTTACTGGCGCTAGCTCATCCCTTGGCCAGGCAGGTTGTAGTGGAAGCTCTCCTCAAGAAACTGCAGGACAAATGGTGCCTTCAAGTGTTTTCCAGAATGGAACGTCACTGTTTCAAGGGTACTAATTGCTTCTGCTATATTTATGTTTTATTTTTCTCATTCATATGAACCCTATCCTATGGATTTAGGACTAATAATGCATATAATCAAGTTTTAACTTTCCATAACATTTACCTGGCAACAGGATGTACTGAGGCATTACATTGAAATATATGGGTTAACAATTCAAGTCATTTGTATATTATATGGGGTCAGGAAAATCAACGTGAGGTGTAGTAGTCTTTCTTAAAATGCTGCTCTGAACTCTGTTGATATGAATTGTCTTTGACTTCTTGTATGCAGCCTTGTAGAGCGTGCTCGGAAAACAGTTCGTGGTTCGGCAGATGATATCGGCTGGCTTCAGAAGGATAAAAACTTACCCACAACTGAGGACGGGACAGCCCGGTTCTTGGAGATTCTAGACTCTGTGAGGTTAGACCCATGAAGCACGGAACAAAAACATATATAATATAAAATAATCTGCTTCTAGTAATTTATGTAACACAATTTTATCTCATGTTGTCATGCCAATCAACTTCAGAAAAAATGAGCACAAACTACCTGATTCGATGGTTTATTTGCTGGTTCCAGGTTAGTCTGCAACCACTCGAATTATGAAGATGATTTCCCAACTTTCATGATGATATTGGTTATCTTATTGTATAGGTTTGTTTAGTAACCATGGGCCACTTTATTTTGTTAAAACAAAATCATACTTCTCCAAGATGGGTCTGGCTTGTCACATTGCCAAAATCCATAGTGAGGTACTTCATATTCTAACCAGTACTTTGCTCTTCACATTTACTTTTCCTCAAGAATTTTAAAATCATCCTGCAGTCTTCAGTCAGTAAAAATGCGAGAGAGATAAAGGAATACATAGAAGAAATATACTTTGGAGCAAGGAAACGTGTGCTTCTTCTTGGTCATAGCAAGGGCGGTGTAGATGCGGCTGCAGCCCTTTCCCTATACTGGCCACAACTGAAACGACAAGGTTGCAGGTCTGGTGTTAGCCCAAAGCCCATACGGGGGAAGTCCAGTTGCTTCAGATATCCTTCGTGAAGGGCAGCTTGGTGACTATGTCAGGTTACGTAAAATCATGGAAATATTGGTGTCCAAAGTCCTTAAGGTATTTGCCTCTGACCACTGGAAAGCATTAGTTGGGTTGCACAATGGATAACAAATTAAGGATGTTCTTGACTTCGTTCTTGTGTCTTGTCTTCAGGGTGATCTGCAGGCATTAGAAGATCTGACTTATGAGAGGAGGAAGGAATTCCTGCGACAGCATCCTTTACCCCAGGAGGTTCCAATTGTATCATTCCACACAGAGGCAAGCATCACTCCCAGTATGCTTACAGCTCTGTCTCACGTTGCTCACTTTGAGCTTCCAATTTCTGCTGATGGCAATTCCACCAGAATTCCAGTTGTGATGCCACTTTCAGCTGCAATGGCAGCATGCTCACAACTTCTGGTGGCAAGGTATGGTGAGAAGAGTGATGGTCTTGTGACGAGGAAGGATGCTGAAGTTCCCGGGTCAGTAGTGGTCCGGCCAGAGCGGAAGCTAGACCATGCATGGATGGTGTATTCCTCACTGAAAGATGAGCCTGGGGATCAAGCAGACACATCACAGGTTTGTGAAGCCCTGCTGACTCTGCTTGTGGAAGTTGCACAGAAAAGGAGGCATGAGACGGCTTTGAAAGATGAGTGAAAGTATTTCCCTAAGGTATCCATGTAATAATCGTAGGCTTTTGTTACTGGTAACTGTACATAGTTGTCTCCAGAGTCGAAACATTTGTGTAAAAGCGCTTCTGGACCTGTTTTTATTTGGTTTACAGAAGCTTTATGATACACACGCATCAACAAAAATCTATTTTTGGTGGAGAGGGAGGGTGCTTCATCATCATCATGCAGATGGGCTCATTGCTCGGCATCATATTGTTGTTTGATATTTCTACTAGTGATGAAGTTCCCCAACAGAGATTGTCCAAAGTTCATGGATGGTCATAGTAATCTTAACAGGAACCATGATAACCTCTAATTTCATTTCCTTAATTCATAAAGCTAACAGAAGAGGCACGTGAAATGAATGTTTAGGAGGGAAATGCATGCAGATTTCTTTTGCAGCTGAGTTGTTCGTTGACCAGGTTCATTCGTATCCTGTCGTGACCAAGAAAGAGGACAGGTTCGTCCAGGGTTTGCAGGTATGCTGGCTGGCACACAGATCAACATGGTTAAGCTGGGACCAAGAAACAGGAGAGAAGAAGCGCAACCAGTAGCACACGAACCACTCTCTTCAATTCCATCGATATATATTCTGATTTCTGAGCTTGCGCATGTGAACGGGTAACTTGTTTGCAGCTGTCTGTTTCTCAACCATTATTATTGTTTCTCTGTGAAGGCGTGCCCCATTTTCCCCTCACTCCTGTGCTTGTGTGGCCTAAAGTAAATTGGAGGATGCACTTTGCAGAAATAACAACGGAAGAAGAGAGAAGAAACAGTACAGATACGAGAAACGGCAATTTCCTGGAATAGGAAGGTCCAGATGGTCTGACACCACATTCTCAAGCAGCATCAGTAAGCAAAGGTTACACAAAGCAGGAGTACTATCGTGACGTTCAAATAAGGCAAGTTGGAACCAACTAAGACGGTTCCTTTTTTGACTTATAAGTATGGTGTTTTGTACTATAATTGATATAAAGACATATAGCAGCATTTTCATCAGTGGATAAAAATACTTCAATGCAGAGGTGTGCTCTTAATAGTATGTACTGATCCAAGGCAAGCCAAAATCATGCGTTAGTGCAATAGTAGCTGCAGGTGGACAAGAAAGTAAAGGTAAAAGCGGCGTAAGTGCAACAGTAGTTGCTGGTTCTCCTGACAACGTTAAAGGGTTTAAAATGTGTCAGTAGCCAGGGTGTGTGCCAACTAGCATCTGACATCTTGATTCTTCCCGCTTGTCTTCGTGGTTGGTATGGTTGATAACAGCCTAGCATTCCAACCACGTTCAAGGATTGCTCTCACTCCTCTTCCGTGATTTTCAAGAACGTTACACTTGTATTTTCGTAATTCTTTGCTCATCCTTGGTTTCAAAATTTTTTATTTGTTCATACCATATTATTGACTAAATTATAGCGTTATGAAATTATAATTGTACCACACAGTGATTTATAACTTGTACGTCGGCTTCCTTCCAAAATAAAATGTATAAAGTTAATTTACTCCTCTAACGATCGTCTAAGTCTACTTAACCTCCAAATTATGAAACTGTTTGTTTACTCACTCTAAGTTTACAATACCGTCCATTTTACCGGTTGATCGATTTTGCCGGATTACCACTGTGATGACTGAGCTGAACCGAGTTCACTAGAGGGCGGGGAGGGCTTTGAGATCCTACGTGGAGGCGAGAAAGAGGTGTGTAGGGCTGCGAGATCGATTCACGCATGCGGTGAGGTGAAGGTGAGTCGCAAAGGGACACATAGAGGTCTCGTTGCCACATGTGGACGTCTTCTATGGCTATAACATGACCCGGTGCAGGTGCGCTCACCACTCCGTCCATCACGAGATCCAAATCATGGCTCTATCATTCATAACTCGATCCCCTCGACATGTTCAACAAGTAAGTGTCGGTCGAACATCTTGGTGAGGACGAAGACATCACCTATTGTGTTGTATTGGAGGTGGTGCAACTACGGGGAAGGAAGAGCTCGCCGACCTCGACTTGTCACACCGCATGCTATCTATGCCTCCATGTCACCCAAGTCCCAATACCCTCCATATCCAATACGGTGCATGACACCCTTATTGACCTCCACGCTTGCCACCACCACCTCGCCCACCGGACGAGCGTGCCCGGTCCACCTCAAGTGCCACAATGGCAGAATTATCCGAGCAAAATTGTCCGGGGAGAGTGAATGATATTGTAAAGTTGGAGAGAGCAGAACAACAATTCCATATTTCGGAGGTTAAGTGAACTTTGGCGACGGTTAGAGAGTAAAGTGAACTTTATCCAAATAAAATTCAGGATTGTGGCATTGATCTTGGAAAGAGAGGAGGAGGACGTGACGTTACCTCAAAACTCAATGTTTTTCATATATTTTATTTGCGTCCCAAGCAAACTCCTTTTTAAATATGGCTCAAACAAAAAGTTGCCGCAAATAAGTTTCCTTTTCATGTTTTCATGCCACTTACAATTTTACAAAACACTAGAGCATACTAAGCTAAGTTAAAGATCATCTTAGCTAAAGGTGTTTGAAGATAACATCATGGAGGTTGTGATGATACTACCATTGACACAACTTTTTATTATTTCAATCGCTTTACTTGTTAATAGTGTCATGTGAGCGATAAGCTATACTCCTGTTGGTTTTTATTGAAGTTGGCTATATATGAACAATTATTCTCCTTTCAAAATAGAGCGGGCTCAAGTCATCTTCGGTTAAGATACCTACTTATATATAAAAGATGCAACTCACTTAGAGCCCTTTAATACTATTTTTCTAGCTCCATGTTGCGCCACATCATCTCCAATCCACTAGCCATTCAATATTATTTCTCTAACTCCACGTTGCGCCACATTATCTCAAATAATTTTAACAATTAGATAAAGATTGAATGTTGGCGATTAGGAGCTATTTTGAACTTTTTAAATCTTTGTTGTGTCATCCTAAAAGTTAGCACCCCGATTATCACCTCCGACTCCCATCTATCCATCCATACATCACTATCCTCATGTCACTTAATGTTATCCGGTCACCATAAATTAAGGTAGACAAACTACTTCCTCTAAATACCTCCATTACTACTCCATCTTTTATTCCTATGTCTTTTCGTTGCTATTTACTTTCTTTTATGAGTATTTGTGAAGTATTTTTTTTTCATACTATATAATGTGTCGCGGCAACGCTGCGGGATATCATCTAGTATCTCTTATAGACTGTTTTTTTAACACATCGTGGATAGCTTAGATTTATCTAGCTATTATTTTTTAAGGCATATATACAGCTATATTGTTGTTGATCGCAAACTTGTGTTAAGCAGTTCTCCAGGTACGAGCCGACGCATCCCTGGCCAGAACTGGTAAAAAAACATGAAACGAGAGGGAGTCTATTTTCTCAGTATTTTTAAAAGGAAAAAGGAAATTTCCCCGTCAGTCTCTCTCTCCTCGCCTCTCGCCTGGGCGGCTGCTTCTCTCTCTCTCTTCCCCCGCTCGCCGCTTCCCTCTCCTCCGAGCCACCCGCGTCCGTCCAAACCCTAACCCTAAACCCCTCCCCACCAACCTCCCCCAATCTTTCCACTCCGGGTGACCTGGCTCCACCAGCCGGATTCGCCTCGCCGGGCGGATTCGATCGATGTAGGTGAACCAAGCTCCCAGACGGACCTCATCATGGCTGCCGGCTGACGAGGAGGAAGAGCTAGCGTAGATGGCATTGGGAGATCTCATGGCGTCCAGGCTCGTGCACTCGTCCTCCTCGCCGTCGCCTTCGTCGGCCGCGCCATCTGCGCCGCTGCCGAATCACCGCCACAACCACGTCACGGATGACCGCCCCGTCGCCAACGGACTGGAGCCCAGGAATGGGCTGGAGGCCGACGAGGAGAAACCGGCGCCGGTGACGTACCTGCCCCAGCTGGTGGTGCTATGCGAACAGCGCCACGAGGGGCTCGACGAGGCTGCGGCCGCCGGGGCCGGGCCATCAACCAGCGGGATCGTCTCCAAGTGGCGGCCCAAGGACCGGGTAATGGATATACGCAGTATGCAGCTGCTGTTTCTATTGCTCCTGCTTCTTAATGCTTGCTGGATTCGGTGCCCTCCGGCTCCCGAGAGAGATTAGTAGGATTGCAATTAGTTGCGCGCTTAGCTGATTGTGCTAAAAAATAGGAACTTTGGATTGGTTGCTGCTCGAGCTTAGTCATCATGGAACCTACAAGTTCAGCAGTATTTATCATTCGTGTTTGCAAAATTATTATTCGTCTTTGGCGCTTTCAGATAGAATGAGGTTTCCGATTTGTGGTATGCTTATGACGCAAGCAGGACAATTGTAATGCATAACGGCATCCGAAGCGCAATTAAACTATTATTTGTTTCCACTAGTGGTAATGGTATCTATCACCTATTTTTTCAACAAGTTTTGGGGAACTGCCGTTACTCGTATATTGTAATGTATCACTGTCCCTCATTTAATGATATAATCACATAGTTTAGCGACGCGTGGCGATGCACACCCCTCACAGTGCCTAGTTGACACCTAACCGTTGTATCGTAACCCACACTCCTCACAGCACCCAGGCAAGGCCAAAAAAACCAGGGATAATTGATACAGAAGAGGACTAGTAAGTCAAAATTCAACTGCACCTCTGTAATGTTACAGTCATGCTAATTCTTAATTCTGTTGATCAAGTAAGTGTAGCATGATGATCATGCTGTGCCACCAATTTTTTTGGGATGGATGGAAATCTAGATATGCTAGCAAACAAGTAATTTTCCTAATAGACATTCAGTATGATAGTCATGGACCCACGGTGGGCTCTGTTGACGTACATATACAAAGTTCTGTGGATGCATGATGCCTTTGAAAAAAAAATAGGGTCATGCAATTTTTGAAGTCCAATGCTCCAACTTCAATAGTCACTGCTGCATTCACAATCATGGCTCATATCACTTTATGGCGACACAGACTGAATGGGGATCATGTTGCTATAAGAGGATGTTAGTGTTGTGAGTTGTTGTTTATCAAGCTGTTAGTTCAAATTTGAACATATCCTGGATCAAGTTATTTAGTAGCTATGGACCTGTGCAAAGTTCACTACCCAAAGTTGAAGGGTTACTGACTTCTGCTGCTACAAAGCTGGCATGCAGACGTACTTGGGGATACCACATTGTAATGGTGTGGTCCACCAGATGGAAAATAGGATCTTTAAGTTCATGTCAATGGATATTGAGGGAAGGAGCTTTTGATGATAAAGATGAACTTTATGAGCCTTGAAATCTCTGATATGATGCTTTTGGCCCAAAAATACAGTTCTTTGTATGCGGATGTTCCATTTTCTCAGATCTTGTTTAGGATTCTGTAGAGTCACTTTGTGTGACAAAATATCATGTACATTAATCTGTTCTTTCATCCTTAAAAAAAATCTCTTGGAATCTGCTGTTTCCTTATCGGAGCATTGTTTTGCACATTGTTAGCCCACTGTTGAGCTTTGTAAAAAGATGTGTCCAATACAATATACATATAATAAAATTCTATGGATACCTGTGTACTGTATATATCATGCCACAGTTGAAAATTTTGCTCTTTTTTATATGTAGTCGATTCATTTAATCTAGATATATTGTTTTATTTTGTTTGGCTATTGGATGATATTTTCTTTGTAAGTTGTTCATATCATTGCAACACATTTGCTAATAATGGACTTGGTATTGCAGATGAAGACTGGATGTGTTGCACTAGTATTATGCTTAAACATAAGTGTTGATCCGCCGGACGTAATTAAAATATCGCCCTGTGCAAGAATGGAGTGCTGGATAGGTAAGTTTTTAAATGTGATATTGGGTTTCCAAATTTCCAGTCAGCTGAGGAAAACTAGTGTTGCCTGCAGTTGATAATTCTGTTCATCTTATTCGTGGGGTTCTCATCACTAGATGAGAAATCTTGCATGCTAGGATACACTGGAGTGGACTGCTTTTCATTATTTCTTTGATACTGTTTATTACTCTAATGAAAAACTTGTTTGGGAAAATATGGATTGATTTTGTTAAGGTTAATGATTATGATGGTGTTTCATAATTGAAGATAAGATTGTGTTCATTTCACTTGACATGTCACACAATTACCTTGAGATGGGTTAATGACTCTGCATTACTTTGTTTGCAGATCCATTTTCTATGGCTCCTCCAAAAGCCCTTGAAAGTATAGGAAAAACATTGCACTCACAGTATGAAAGGTGGCAACCTAAGGTGGGGAATTTAGTCCCCTACTTTGTGGTATTTTCATCATCATTATTTTACATCTTCATGTTCAGTTGGCATGGCATTTGCAGGCCCGTTACAAGCTTCAGCTGGATCCAACAGTGGAGGAAGTTAAGAAGCTTTGTAATACTTGCCGCAAATATGCCAAATCAGAGAGGGTCCTTTTCCACTATAATGGCCATGGCGTACCAAAGCCTACAGCTAATGGCGAGATTTGGGTGTTTAACAAGGTAAATGTTACTACAATACCGCATTGGTTACCACATGTACTTATTGTCGATATCTTTACAAAGTGGCCATTTTTTCGCCTTTTATTTTTGCAGAGTTACACGCAGTATATTCCACTTCCTATCACGGACCTTGATTCATGGCTGAAAACACCATCAATTTATGTCTTTGACTGCTCAGCAGCTGGAATCATTGTGAAAGCTTTTCTAGAGGTAGTCTCTACCGCTCTACTTCTGATTAGTGTATTTTTTACTGTTTATATCTCTGAATTCTTTAATATTCATTGTGACTATTGGTTACTCAGCGCCTAGACTGGAGTTCTAGCTCCTCTGCATCTTCACTGAAGGATTGCATTCTTCTTGCTGCCTGTGAGGCACATCAAACGCTCCCCCAGAGCGCCGAATTTCCTGCTGATGTGTTTACAGCTTGCCTCACAACACCAATCAAAATGGCATTGCACTGGTGTGTCTATTTCTCTTCCCTGATAATATTGAGTGTATTCTCTTACCGTACCTGTAAACTATTCCTTACACCTTACTCTGTACCTTCCCTTTCATATAAACCATGCAGGTTTTGTAATCGATCATTGCTCCGTGGTTCTCTGGATCCATCTCTTATTGACCAAATTCCTGGTAGACAAAATGACCGTAAAACGCTTCTTGGGGAGTTAAACTGGATTTTCACAGCTATTACAGATACTATTGCCTGGAATGTTCTTCCTCATGGTAGTTCACCTTTGAGAAAACAAATGTTATTTGCTTTCAAAATAATGTGTCGGTTTTATATCAGGTTTGTGATACAAGCTTCATTGTGCAGATCTATTCCAAAGGCTTTTTAGGCAAGATCTTCTGGTTGCGAGTCTCTTTCGCAACTTCTTACTTGCTGAGAGAATCATGCGTTCTGCAAATTGCTCTCCAATTTCTTATCCATTATTACCACCAACGCATCAGCACCATATGTGGTAGCTAACCTGACTACTTCTGCTGTTTCTGCATTAGCTACTTTTTGTTCATTTTTGGTAACGTGCTAAATGCCAGGGATGCGTGGGACATGGCTGCTGAGATGTGCCTTTCCAAGCTTCCTCAGTTAATTACTAATCCAAATGCTGAGTTTCAGGTGTTTTTTTAACCCATTTTTTTTCAGAACGTGAAGAAATAGTTACACCTCTTCTTTTGGGATATTATTGCTCCATTTGAATGTAATCATTTTGTTTATTTCCCCTTGATCAAATCAGCCGAGCCCATTTTTTACGGAACAGTTGACGGCTTTTGAAGTGTGGCTTGATCATGGCTCTGAGGACAAGAAACCCCCAGAGCAGTTGCCTATAGTTCTTCAGGTAGGAAATCTTGCTGGTTTAGTTGCCTGAAGTTCTATATGATTTATAGGACTCATTTTAACTTACTTTACTATCTGTTTTTAAGTGCCTGAAAATCTCTGAACATTTACCTCTAGTTCCTCGGGTAAGAAATTTTGCTGTTTCAGTTACCTTTATGATCTGTAGAATTCATTTTAAATTAAATTGTGATATTCTTTTTAAGTGTCTCACAGGATTGTCTATTTGTTGCTACAGTGTCATATTGGGAAAATGTTTTGATACATTCTTTTTAGTTATGTTGTTAAGAATTATTTTCTTGTTTTCTTGCCTCTTACGTCTGATGTTTTGTGTAGGTCCTGCTTAGTCAGTCACACAGATTTAGAGCACTTGTTCTGCTTGGAAGATTTTTAGACATGGGACCATGGGCAGTTGATTTGGTATGTAATTGACCTCTTGTGGATGTATCTTTTCTTTATGTGAACTGCTTGGTCTTTATCCTCATTTAGAAACTTCAGCCTTGGGCACTTTATATTTTTGTAGGCCTTGCTAATCGGAATCTTCCCTTATGTATTCAACTTTTTCTTTATTTTCAATCTTTAACCTTAGTCACTTCATTTTGATGTAGGCCTTATCTGTCGGCATCTTTCCTTATGTACTCAAACTGCTCCAAACGAGTGCTATAGAATTGCGTCAAATTCTTGTTTTCATTTGGACGAAAATTCTCTCTCTTGATAAGGTGGGCATTCGTACTCTTGAATCTTTTGGAATTCTTTTCATCTTTCAACATTCAGGTGTTTACCCTGTATCTGTTTTCCCTCAAATGACAGTCATGCCAGGTTGACTTGGTTAAAGATGGAGGGCATGCATATTTTATCAGGTTTCTGGACAGTTTGGATGCTTACCCAGAGCAGCGTGCGATGGCTGCGTTTGTTTTAGCAGTTATTGTGGATGGGCATAGGAGGGGTCAAGAGGCTTGTATCAGTGCAGGTCTTATAGATGTTTGCCTGAGACATCTGCAACCTGAGAATCCTCATGATGGACAAACAGAGCCTTTGCTTTTGCAGTGGCTTTGTTTATGTCTTGGCAAACTCTGGGAAGATTTCCCTGAGGCTCAGTTACTTGGTTTACAATCAAATGCACCAGACATTATTACCTTGCTATTGTCGGAACCTCAGCCTGAGGTACAATGGCCTTCATATTGTTTCAGTTCTTCCGTTTCGGTACTTTATATTAAATATTTTTTTCCAGGTCAGAGCTTCTGCTGTTTTTGCACTTGGGAATCTCTTAGATGTGGGATCATCATCATTAAGTGGAGTCGATGATGATTCTGATGATGACGAAAAGGTGAAAGCTGAAATAAGTGTTGTTCGAAGCCTTCTGCAGGTTTCTTCAGATGGTAGCCCTCTTGTTAGATCTGAGGTTGCTACAGGTATGTGCAATAGGGAACTATGTTCTTCCTAGCTGTCCCTTGTTAATTTATTGTACATATTAAATTACTTTTTTGCCACATGGGACTCATTTTGAGTTGATTTGATGTTTTTCCAGCACTTACCCGCTTTGCACTGGGTCACAACAAACATCTCAAATCTGTTGCTGCTGAGTATTGGAAGCCTCAAACTAGTTCATTACTGAAGTCTCTACCATCACTTGCTAACATAAATAATCCAACAAATGTTTATGGTTCCACCAACATTCTACAAGGTAGCAGTGGTCTTGCTTCTCATATTGGTCCTGTTCTGAGGATTGGCAGTGATAGCAGTGGTGCTGGCCGTGATGGAAGAATTTCTACAAGCAGCCCGATTGCAACATCTAGCATCTTGCATGGCTCTCCCCAGTCAGATGATTCTTCTCAACACTCTGATTCAGGCATATTACTGAGGGAGAATGCAACTAATGGTGGTCTCAGCTACAACAGGCCAAGGCCTGCTGATAGTGTAATTTATTCTCAATTTATATCGACCATGTGTTCTGTTGCTAAAGATCCTTACCCAAGAATTGCGACTATTGGCCGGAGAGCACTGTCCCTCATTGGAGTTGAGCAAGTGATCATGAAACACAAAAGAATTAACAGTGGTGGTGCACATCAAGGAGAAACATCGGCACCTCCATCAAACTTTGGAATGGCACGTTCTTCTTCATGGTTTGATATGAATTCTGGTAAGCAGTGATCAGTTCTGTTGTTTGCTTGGAACTCCTCTATTTCAGGAAATGAAATTAATTGTTGAATTGTGTCCTTTTTTTTGCAGGAAACTTCTCAGTGGCATTTAGGACCCCTCCTGTTAGCCCTCCTCAGCATGATTATCTTCCAGGATTACGCCGAGTGTGTTCTATGGAGTTCAGACCACATCTTATGAATTCGCCAGAAGGCTTAGCTGATCCGCGTTTAAGCTCTGTTGCAACACCAAGTAATTCTGATCTAGGCATATTTCCCCAATCAATCATTTACAACTGGAGTTGTGGTCACTTCTCAAGACCACTTTTAACTGGTTCTGATGATAATGAGGAAGCAAATGCTAGAAGAGAAGAGAGAGAACGGACTGCACTTGACTGCATTTCTAAATGCCAGCGTTCCTGTACGTGCACATATCCGTTATTCTGCTTCACATTCTTGTTTCTATTCTATACTTAAATTAGTTATTTCTGTTCTCTTTTCTTTTGGTGGGTGGTCGGAATATCAGCATGCAAAATGACAAGCCAGATTGCTAGTTGGGATACAAGATTTGAGTTGGGTACGAAAGCAGCATTATTGATGCCATTTTCTCCAATTGTTGTCGCAGCTGATGAAAACGAGCAAATAAGGTTAAAATGTTACTGCTAAACTGAAAAGTAAAAATGCTTGTATACACTACTCGAGTTGCTAAAGTTCTGTGTCTCATCTCAGAGTGTGGAACTATGATGATGCACTGCCAGTGAACGCTTTTGAAAACCACAAGTTGTCCGACAGGGGGCTATCTAAACTTTTGCTCATGAATGAGCTTGATGAGAGCTTGATTTTAGCTGCCTCAAGTATGTCTCTCTTCTTTGTGTGTCTTGTTACTGTACTTATCCTGTACCGTACAGCTATTTAATTCCATGTTGCAGGTGATGGAAATGTCCGTATATGGAAAAACTTCACTCAAAGAGGTGGACAGAAACTTGTAACTGCTTTCTCATCAGTTCAGGGTCATCGAGCTGCTGGTCGCGGTGTTGTGATTGATTGGCAGCAGCAATCTGGTTATCTGGTGATATTCTGGTGTCATTTACGAGTTGTTCTGTAATTCAGTTTGTATGCATTGTATGTTGTTCTAATAAAAATACCTGCTTCCTTTTTGTTAAATAGTACTCATCTGGCGACATGGCTTCCATCCTTGTATGGGATCTTGACAAGGAACAGCTTACTAACACAATTCAGTCATCTGTTGATAGTACCATTTCTGCTCTGGTGAGTTCATGTTGCATGTCTATTGAAGTAATCCAAATATTGTTTCAATTTTTCAAAAAGGTAGCTATATCCAAGTAGCATAATGCTACTCCCATGCAAAAATAATGGAGCACTTGCATGCACCTAATACGTGTTTGTAATCCAAGTAGCTAAGGTTTATCAGTTTGTGATCCGGGTTTAGTCGGCTTTCTGTTGGTTGAGCCATGTGAGCGAGGGATTAATATGAATTTGCTGGCCATTTGTTTCCATAGTGCCATAAATTATGATTTTTTCTTAACCAAAAAATAATCTATTTGTGCAATGGTATAGTCAGCTTATTTTGCTCATCGGTTCTCTTCGTTCTTGAGAAAAGGTGGTGTATAAAAGCTATTTATAGCATTTGCAGAAGTTGATTTCTCATTATCATATGTATTTTTTCCCATTAGTGTGAAAATAAGATGTTTCATGGCTTCATCATATATATTATTCTAGATATAGCACCTGGTTTTATGTTAATCTGGTCTTTCTGTTCTTGATCATGACCATTGCTTGTTACTCCTGTTCCAGTCTACATCTCAGGTCTGCTCTGGTCAATTTGCTGCTGGTTTTGCTGATGCTTCTGTAAGGATATTTGATGTTCGCACTCCTGATAGGTAAGTAGAGTTATAGCTACATCCTTTAGCATTCTGCTGTTTGTTGAAGACAACATATGTGTTCCCAATTCTATATCACGTTGCCTCATTTCCATATATCTGCAGAGCTGTCTATACTGCCAGACCACATGCCCCAAGAACAGAAAAAGTAGTGGGCATAGGGTTTCAACCTGGTTATGATCCACACAAGGTATATAAACATTACTGCTTTCTTTGCATTGTATGTTTGTTTATGAATATGTAGGTTTTGTTTAAGCTTTATAGTGACCCTTTCATCATTTATGCTGTCACAGATTGTAAGTGCATCGCAGGCTGGAGATATTCAATTTCTTGATGTTAGAAGGGCGGCTGAACCGTACCTAACTATCGAGGCACATAGGGGTTCGCTGACAGCATTGGCTATTCATCGGCATGCCCCAGTTGTTGCAAGTGGCTCAGCCAAGCAGATGATTAAAGTGTTCAGTCTTGAAGGAGAACAGTTGACGATAATACGGTACCAACCATCTTTCATGGGCCAGAGGATAGGCAGTGTCAATTGCCTTTCTTTTCACCCATACAAATCACTCTTGGCTGCTGGTGCTGGTGACAATGCTCTTGTCTCTATCTATGCTGAGGAAAATTACAAGTAAGATGAGGTCTGAAATGTCATGTCATGCAACCACAATGCAAACCAACAGGCCAACTGTTTGGATGGCCAAACGATGGCTCAACGCAATGGTCCAGCTACAAGATCCAAGATGGGAAACTGGGTCAACCAACATGGTGGTGATAGCCCTGTGGCTTCCAGTGAACATTGCCTGGTGGACACCATGTGCAGTTTGTAAGATACAACACAAGATTCATTAGCCTCCTTGCCGAAGGTTACCAAATCCTACCCTGGTGGCCCTTTCATTAAAAATGGAGGCTTCCCCCAAATAATCATGACTAGTTCAGTCGAAATGTAAATAGTCACCTCATTGGGATTGTATCCTTTGTCAAATGTAAAAAGGCTTCATCATATAATCGGGTTTGGTAGGAGCTGCCTGGGCAAGTGGTTGTGCATATGGGCCTTGGGTAGAATGTATGTATGTGTTGTCCTCACAGATGTTCATGATAGATATAAGCATTTGTCCAGCTAATATAGTACTAGATCAGATTAGTTTGTCCTGCATGGAGTCTTGTGAAATGTAATAGTTGGATAGATTGTTCACACCCTTGTAAATATGAATGAATTTTATGTATAGTTGTGAGCTGCCTGGTCTAAAGATGTTATTCAAGCAATGCTGTTTTTTTCTCTCTCTGTAGTTGGCCCCTTTTATCAAAGCTTGGATGTAGCGGCTACTTTCCTTTCTTTGATAAGCATAGGACTGCATAATGCCTTGATCAATCATTTCAAAGTCTGCACTAATAGGAAATATTGAAACTTTTATTTAATAAATCCTTTTGAGGCATCCTAATCCTATGCGAATTTGACAAAACATTTTAAAAACAGTGGAAGTAAACAAACGTCTGAAGTAAAGCAACATAAAATCAGTAAAATCTACAATGTCATTATATATAGAATATAAAGGAAGAAAAGTTGGAGGTTCTACATATCAACAGATTGGATATAGAGGCCTGATAGCATTTACTTTAAAACGTGGACCAAGTCACTTTCACAGTGATATAGTTCTCATCAAGCTTTATTTGTTGACTGGCACATCCATGTTCTTTTGCTTTGAAGGAAGCACGACGTTCGAATTCATTTGTGTGGCTTCCGCTTTCATCACCAAATTCGAGTTTCAAATGCAGCCATGTATCTAGCATTGTCGAAACCACAAACCTTCCAGGTAGTTGTCTAACGTTGCCATGAAAAAGCTGAATTTCTTCCTCGAGACCACTAACAAACGAAGAAAGTAGCAAACGAGAACCGCTTCCATTCACTTGAGTCGTGTCCACTTGTATAGTTGCCTCCACCGCATCGTAAAACATAGCTAATGTCATATCAATTGCACCACCAGCACCATCGATACGATTCAAGAATGGATAACCTGCTGATATGGTTACTTTGTCGTAGTCCGTTACTCCATCAATCAACTGCAGGTCGTCTTCTTGTCCTTGTTTCTTGATCTTTATGTCAAACTCTATTAAGAGGTCACCATGCATGCTAATACCTCGTTTGGGCCCAGTCATCTGTATAGGTGAACCCTGCAAAATTAATATTTAGTAACTCATTGGTGCAACGTAGCAATATCTATGCTATGCACTAAATCGGAGATTCAAATTATTATTAGTGTGCCAAACAACAGACTAAGAAAGCAGTAAAAATCATGAAATTCAAAATCATTATATATGTAACAAGATTTAGTAGTTATGAAAATTAAAACAACCTTTTGATTTTAACAATCACATTTGGAAAACTTTAATGGTTCATATGTCCAGTCAAGAACTCATCACTAATTCTAAAACCAAATAAGTTCCTATATTTTGGAGCGTAAGAAATCTAGACAAGGATAATCTTACGATAGAACCAAAAGGAAAAGCTAAACAAACTCTTTACAAAGACTCTGATTGCATAGCTTGTTTCTTGGGTTTGTCTCCATACAAGGTGACTTAGATCACCTGTTTTAGTCACTAGATGCTGTACTCAGATTTTTCATTCACTTGTGCCACAAAAATTTCTCTAGAAAAACGAAAATATTCCGCTCAAGAATTTAGTTCCAAAACTAAAACCAAAAACAAACAAATTTATGTATTTCTTAGTACATCTCAAGAACTAAGCAAAAACCATGTCATACACCAGAATGGTGAAAGAGGCTTGACACTAAAGAAAGTCTATTTGATCTAGTTAAAAAATTAATGGTTTAATATTCAATACAGCATTAAATTATCACTAGTAAATATTTTGTGAACTTAGAGATATTTAAATAAATTATGAACACTAAATAATCATTTTTACAAGTTATTAATAGAATTTTGATTATGATAGAAAGATGTATACTCACCGGCTCCATCATGAGTAGGATTGTCCCTGCTGCGATTAAAGATATAATTACGTAGTGCGTCTCGAGTATCTCTCGCTGCGATATATCCATATAATCTGAACGGGACCCCAGAAGAGTGCGCTGCTGAAATTGTAGCCAATTTCAGAGAGAAGATTTGCATCATTGGTCCAGCAAAATGTGACGAACAAGATTCTTGGTTTGGGTAGCATCTGGATCGGGTTTGAGGATCATTGGCTCCAATTGAGCTAAAAAAGGAGGAAATAAATAAATAATGAATCATATTATATGTAGAACTAGAAGAATCATTGCCAATAATAATAATAATAATAATAATAATAATTGACTACTTACTCTCGTTGGTGTCGAAGATGCGGTAATCATGATGCCAACCTTGGGTACCGCTGTAGATGGAACCGTCGCGATGGCTGCTGCTTGGCAGTATGCAGGCGCGGTTGATTCCGTCAGCCGGACGGCCATTGCCCCAGCGGGCGTAGTTCTCCTCCGTTGCTCGATGTACCTCCTCGAAGAATTGGATCCACTCCTCCTTGTCTTCGCCTTCCGGGATGTCGAAACGGTCGCCGCCGGGGAGGATGATGTACTCGTAATCCCCCATCAAGCTCCTTTGGCACTCACAGCAAGAGAAACAAGCACTCTGATATTCTATGGGCTGGAATTATATAGACAAAAAGAAGAAGAGGGATTCGTGTTGCATTCAGTTTCAGGTCCGTTTCTGATTCAGAAATCCGGCAGAGAAGGCACCCAACCCAGCTGAGGACTGAGGAGTGAGATGCTGCCGCGCACCGAACCCGCCCACGGCCTGCTGGTGGCCCTGGCGAGGCAGGGCCGGTTCGCCGCCGCCGCCACGCTCTTGTCCACCTCCGTCCGCACCACGCGCGCCCTCAACGCCCTCCTCGCCGACCTCTGCTCCTCCTCATCCAAATCGTTCCTCCGGGCCGCCCCAGCCGTTCTCCTCCGCGCGGCGCCCCACGCGGCCCCCGATGCCGCCACGTTCCGCATCCTCACCTCCGCGCTCTGCCGCGCCGGCCAGCCCGCCGCCGCCGCCGACCTCCTGCGCTGCATGCCCGGGCTCCTCCTCGATCCCGCCGACCCGCAACATTGCCGTGCAATCCTCGCCTCCCTATGCCGATGTGGCGCGCCCGCTTCATCCGCGGCGGCGTTCCTGGACGACATGCGCCGGTGGGGCGTCACGCCCAACCGCTCCGACCACCGCGCCGTCGTCGACGCGTTCCTCCGGGAGGAGAACCCGGCAGCGGCCTACGATATCGTAGCGAAGCAGATGGGCGCCGACGGGGTGGCCCCGGGTCTCCCGGAGTTCGAGCTGGTGCTGCGGGCCTTCCGCGCGCGCAAGGATCACGGCGCCGTCGATGAGGTGTTCGACGAAATGCTCCTGCGCGGGGTCGTCCCCAGCGCGCGCGTCTACGGCGTGTACGTCGCCGCGCTCTGCGACAGGGGCGACCTGGCCGGTGCGCGGCGGATGCTTGGCTGCGTCGAGCGCGCCGGCGGGCGGCTGCACGTGGCCACGTTCGGCGTTGCGGTCGCCGGGTGCGTCGCCGCCGGGGACGTCGGCGCGGCGAGGGAGGTCGCGCGCGAGGCCATACGGCGGGGCATGCGGTGGGACGAGCCGGCGATGGCTGAGCTTGTTGAGGCGTTGCGCGCCGGCGGACACGTGGCGCAGGCGCGGGAGCTGCTGTTGGAGATGTTGCGCGATGGGTGCGCTGATGGAATGGACGCGTCGGCGTTCAGGCAACAGCTGCTCGAATTGCTAGCAAGGCAGGCTTGGCGTATCTTGAATCACCCCGACACCCTCTGTGCCCAAATCCTGAAGGCCAAGTACTTCCCAGATTCTAATATTCTCCGCTGTGAGGAGAGACATGGTATTTCCTACTCTTGGCGGAGTATTTTACGTGGGGCCGAACTTTTGAAGAAAGGTCTGATCTGGAGAGTTGGTAATGGCGAATCTATCAATATTTGGTCGGACCCTTGGATTCCAAATAGCAGTACTAGAGAGCCATCAACACACCGAGGACCCTCACTTTTGACCACTGTTTCTGAACTTATAGATCCTGTAACAGGTGGCTGGGATAGACAACTGGTGGAAGATACTCTTGGTGCTGAAGATGCAGCTCTGGTTTTGGGTTTGGCAACCGACACTGAGATGGAGGACTGGCCGGCCTGGCACTTTGACTCCAAAGGAATATTTTCGGTGAAGTCAGCCTACAAGCTTGCCATCCAATTGAGGGAACATGAACAATCCCGGGATGCTTCATCATCTGCAACTATACCAATGTCAGAGAAGAGTTTTGCATGGCATCGCATTTGGCAGCTACCAGCCCCAAACAAAATGAAAATGTTTCTCTGGCAATTTGCACATAATTGCCTCCCTGTGAAGCGCAATATTGCTAGAAGACGGGTACAACTGGATACAATCTGTCCGGTATGCAAAAGGCTTGATGAGGACAGCGGTCACATTTTTTTCAAATGCAAAAGGGTTAAAGAATGTTGGAGAAACCTTGATATGGAACAGATCAGAATTGAACTTGCAGCTTGCCGCTCAGGAGAGGAAGTTCTGGAAAAATTGTGGCTAAAGGAAAGCACCATACGAATGAGGTCACTCTTACTGCTGTGGAGGTGGTGGGGAGCTAGGAACAAGGAAAATGCAGGTGAGAAGATAGCTTCAGTTCAGGACACATGCCGTCTTGTTATACTGAACCAGAGTGAATTTGAGGCTCAGTTCATTTCAAACCATAATAGGACAAGACCCGCTCTACAAGCATGGAACCCACCACCATCAGGTGTGTACAAGCTGAACTCGGATGCTGCATATAATCAGACAACTGGAATCTGTGGATGGGGTTTCATAGCGAGGGATGATCAGGGTAATTTCCTAGAAGGGGGAGCCGGCAAATTAGCAACGGTCGCATCAGCACTACACGCAGAGGCGCTGGCAGCAAAGCTTTGCCTAGAGAGAGCCTCTTTCATAGGGATGTCAAAGGTTATTCTAGAAACTGATGCTGCTGTCCTGGGCAAAGCTCTCACCTCCAATGTTATGGATAGGAGCTTACATGGGTGCTTATTCCGACAGATCAGGAGATTTATGACTACAGAATTTGAAAGTTGTGAAGTTTCAATTTGTCCCAGAATGGGCAACAAAGTAGCAGACTCGCTTGCCGCCTTTGGGGGGCATATACAGGCCTCTGGCTCTCTGTTCTGGAGCCAAGCCCCAGAGTTTGTCACCAGGTTGGTCTCGGGCGACATGCCTGGAGCCAGAGTCTAAAGACTTGTTTTTTCCTATCAAAAAAAAAAAAAAAAAAAAAAACAGCTGCTCGAATTGTTCCATGACCACGACAAGGTCCTGTGTGCCAATGACACGGTGCCACGTCACACTAAGTCCTAGCTGACCGTGTCAGGCAGGCCTAGCTTAGCGGATCAACGTGTAAGACTACCCGCACTCGTCGTTCTCTAAATCCATCCTCTAAAAAGAATATTCTATCCTAGTCAGCAAGATTCTTTCTTTTATATGCACTCTTTTTTTTTTGCGAGAACTCTTTTATATGCACTCGTTGGTACTCTATATCTATCCTCTATATCAACTAACTAATATTTTATTTAACCATCTCTAACTACCATCTTCTTTCATCTCTCATTCCCTTTCCTTTATTCATTTCTTTTTCTTTTTCTTCTTTTTTCTCTTTTATCTTTTTTTCTCTCCCTTTTCTTTTCCCCCTTTTTTCCTCCCCTTTTTCTCCCTCTTCCCTTTCTTCTCCTTCCCTCGCGCGCGCCACCAGGCCCACGCTCGCTCCCCGCCGGAGGCCCCTCCCGCCTCCCCGCTCGCCTTCCCCGCGCTCGCGCCGGCGGCAGCCACCTCCCCGCCGCCGACGGCCTCGTGCCCCTCCTCCCTCTCCCGCGCGGATCCGGTGGTCGGGGCCCGCCCGCCTCGCGCCTCCCTCGCCGCCGCGGTGGCCGGGGCCCGAATCCGGTGGCCGGGAGCGGGGATCCGGGAGCCAGGCCCGTCGCGGCTCCGCCTCCCTCGCGCCGCCGGTCCGCCTCCCTCGCGCCGCCACCGCCGGGCCGCCTCCCCGCGCTCGTGCCTCCTCCCCCGCCGTCGCGGCGGCCGGGAAGGCGACTCCCTCGCGCTCGCATCGTCGCCGTCGGGAGCCGCCTGCCTCCTCTCGCCCTGCGTGGATCCGGCGGTGGCCCCTCCGGCGCGGCCGCGACCAGGGCGTGGATCCGGCGACCGGGCGCACATCCGGCGGTCGAGGCACGGATTCGGTAGCGGCGAACCTCGACGGCGGCGTGCTGCTCTCTCTCTCTGCTCCGGGTAGTTGGGATGGCGCGTGGGTCCATGCCACGTCGGTGAGTAGCGTTCCTCGCTACATCCGCCTGGTTTGCAGGAACCGGGACTCACATGGAGCGTAGCGAGATAGGTTACCGTCCCCGGTGCAGCGATTTTTACTCCATATCGGTACTGCAGTGACAGGTACCGTTCTCCGGTGCACATAGTCTAATGGACAATCTTCACTAACTTCGAGCATTGGAAGGCGTGCCACATTACAGTTTCCGGTGCATTTTTTTTCGTTCACCACCGCCGGCCGACCGCCGTTGTCCGGTTGCCGGACGGGACAGGGATGCCCACCAATCGTTGGGCTGAGCTCTGCTGCTATTCTGGCTCGTTCTTCAGCCCACTTATGAATCAAGCCCAGCCCAGCCCAGCCCGGCGACTGAGAAGCACTCACCACTACTGCCATGTGGGACCCATCTCGCAGCTTACCATTGGCACGGGCAAAAAAATGTTGCACACAGAGTCACAGGGAGACACAGCAGCAGAACCTCTTCTCACTCTGACTAGGGCGGCGGCCGGGGGCCTATGGACGGCGGAGGCTCGGCACCGCCAGATGCCGCCACCAACCCCTCCCCGGCGCCCGGCTTCGTCATCGACCGCGGCGCAATCAGTAAGTTGCCCCTATCCTTCCCCTCTTCTCTCGTCTTCTCTTTCATGCGCCCTTTCCTCACGATTTGCTCAATTTCTTCTTTGCCTCTTTCATAAATTGCTACCTGCGCATTTGCTTAGCCGTCCGGATCACATTAGTAAAATAATCCACTGCACTCCAATTTCTTTCTACTTATAGCCAAAGTTACTACCACTGCATCAACTTGTTCGGATGCTTCGGAATATAAATTCACAGCTTCGATTTTCTTACCTGCTGTGTGCCTGATTTGGTGCAGGGGTTGAGAATTGCTATGTATTCAAGAGCCGTCTCCAAGAGTATGCACAGAAAGCCGGCCTTCCTACCCCAGAGTACCACACCCTCAAAGAAGGCCCTTCTCATGAACCCATCTTCAAGTCAACAGTGGTCGTTAACAACACCAAGTATGACTCCCTGCCGGGATTCTTCAGCCGCAAGGCTGCAGAGCAGTCAGCCGCGGAAGTTGCGCTCATGGAGATAGCCCAGTCTGTGCCAGCAACCGAAGGAATCCGAGCAGTTGTAAGTTGCATTCGCGGAGTTGTTACTCAATTCCATACCGGCAACTCATACTACATGTTTCCTAGACTTTATTAGGTTTCGAGTGATGTAACTTGCCTGATTACTGACCCAGCAGTATCTTAAGATGATCAGGAAAGGTTATTTTAGCTTTATTATGGAAAACTAACAATGCCTTAACGTTCTTTTCTCCGATTGTTTGTATATGGTAAAAGCTGCCAAGTGTTCTAAATTATCCCCTGAATATGGAAGGCATTTACATTAGCTCCTGATTACGCTAATGTGTCATCTTGGTATAGCTGGAATCGGTCATAAAGATGCTTGCAAACTTAGTTCTGCTCAGATTCTGAACCACTACCACTGGCCACACATAGTCCTCAATATGGGCTGCAATTGATAGTTCATTATTTTTCTCGGTGTCACTAGGTTCCGAGTGATTCTATCCAGTTCGCAGTTCGCTGCGAAGCTAGCAGTTTCTTAATATGATCGAGAAAGGTTATTTTAGTTTCATGGAAAACTAGCAATATCTTAATAAGTTTTTCTCCGGTTGTTTGTGAATGGTATACCTGCTTATTTATTGTGCCAACTGCATCCTCTTAACATAGTTGGAAACTGGAAATGCGGATACTATAAACTTATCCCTGCTCAGGTTCTGAACCAATGACTACACATAGTTTGCAATATGAGTTATAAAAAATTGTTACCAAGTCCAAATGGTATCCCTTAGAGAATGAAAATTTCTTAGTTCTTAAGAATTAGGTGTCACTGTGTTCCGAGTGTTTCTATCTAGTTCGCTGCTAAACTAGAAGTTTCTTAGGATGATCAAGAAAGGTTATTTTTAGCTTCATGGAAACCAAGCAGTACCTTAATAAGTTTTTCTCTGATTGTTTGTGAATGGTCAACCTGCTTATTGCGCTAATTTCTCCTCTGTATATAGTAGGGAATTACATTAACTCCTGACACCTCACTGCCTATTGCATCCTCTTAACATATTTAGAAATTGGAAATGAGGATGCTACAAACTAATCTTTGTTCAGGTTCTGAACCAATGACCACACTAGGTTGCAATATGAGTTATAAAAAATTATTACCAAGTCCAATGGTGTCCCTTAGAAGTTGGAAAGTCTGAAAATTTCTTAGTTCTTAGGAATTAGGATGAATAAATTAGAATAACAGTGCTGTATCTCTTTTTGATTGGGGGCGTTTCTTTAACACATCCTGATATTCTTTGCAGCAAGAAACTGGCCTGTGCAAGAATCTTCTTCAGGAGTATGCCCAAAAGATGAATTACGCCATTCCATCTTATGTTTGCACTAAACAAGCTTCAGACATGGCCCCTTTTATATGCACTGTTGAGATTGGGGGCATACAATATATTGGTGCTTCAGCTAGAACTAAGAAGGAAGCAGAAATAAAAGCTGCTCGAACTGCTCTTCTTGCAATCCAGGGTAATTTTTTCTGTTCAATCCAGCATTCATTGTGCAAATATATGTCATTTCCAGTGCTAACTTGAGTTTTTGTCATAAAATGGGCAATGTTTGGTGCAGGTCGGTCAGAGGGTTGCGCAAATGGGGCCACAAAATACATTGTTGTTCCTGGCCAAAGGCAGGTTAAAGAGGCTGAGAAAAAACCAATTGAAACCCCAAAACCACTTAAAGTCAAGAGAGGTGGTTGCAAGAGGAAATGGAACAAGAGGAAATTCATAAGGAAGACAGACCAAACAGTTGATGATGAAAAGGATGGAGGTAGAATGGCAGGAGATGCTCATGATTCGGATGTCCCAAGGGAGGCAATAGTACCAGAGGAGCCATCCACCTACACCACAATGGCACAACCTGCTGAGGAAGCTAGAAAAGTGGAACATGAGCTTCTTAGAGATGCAACAATGGTGCAATGTAATGGGGAAGCTACACTTGCAAAGCAGGAGCTGCCTAGTGGCACTGCAATGCTGCTACATGATGACGAAAGTAGAAGAGTAGAACTGGAGATATCTAGAGATACTGCAATGACACATCGTAATGAGGAAGTTAGAGTTCTAAAGCAGGAACCGTCCTGTGACACTGCAGTGCTGCAACCTGGTGAGGAAGCTAGGCTAGTGGAAACAGAACCACCCAGAGATATGGTACAACCTAATGATGTTTCAATTCTGCAATCCTGCAACGTGGTGAATAGTGCTGAAATGTTGAAACCGGAAGGGGAAGCTAGAAGCACATGTCAAGAGTCAATGAACTTTTCTGTAACGTTGCAACCTAATGGGGAAGGTAACAATATAAATGTGGCACCGGGCAGTACTGCAAGGGGATCATAGAACAGGTTCCACCTAGCATTGCTGAATAGGTTCAAAACTCATGAGGAACAGTAAATTTGTCTGAACAAAATGATCAAAACTCAGGATATGGATGCATTGCTGGGGAAAAATATATCCACTGAAGATATATGAGCATAAAATAAGTTCCTGCGGTCACCTTAAATTGTAATTGCCGTCAAATGGTACTAGTTTATTGGTACTTGTAGAAGCTTAGCTTTTCTAATTTAGAGATAATTCTTGTATCCTGAAGAAATTATGCTGCTTTGTGGACCGAGGCAGTTCATATTTGCCATGTGTCAACCTAGAGAGCTTTCACTTCAAAAGCAAAATGAACTTGAGGCTTCTGTCCTTGCTATTGTTTGAATTTTCTGCGATGTTACCTGGATGAATGTTGATATCCATTGTAGTTGGAAATTTTCCTATCACAGTTACAATTATGAATGGTGAAAACAACAGTATCCTTTTCAGTATTGTGAATGTCTCTCTGTAACAAACTGCAAAATTGTATTCACAATTCACATTTACAGCCAATTTAAATTTGTAAAGTGGCTATTTGTTGTGAGCACTAACTATTACCCCTAGTTCCCTACTAAACGCAACATCCCATAATGGCTAAATCTCCACGCTACTGTAACCTTGCACCTTCTGCACTTGATACTCAGCCATCCTGCTCCTGATCTCCTCTGCGGACTGCCATTCTCCATCTTCTGCATAAACATTCGACAGTGAAACATATGCACCATCGTTGCATGGCACCATTCTCAGGATGTGCTCTGCTGCAAGCACACCGAGTTCTTTATTCCCGTGGATCCGACAACCATTCATCAGCGACCTCCAAACTGCAGGCCACGGCTGAAACGGCATGGACTCGATGACGCTTTTTGCCTCCTCAAGGAGACCTTTCCGCGCCAAAAGATCGACCAGGCTAGCATAGTTGGCCCTTGTTGGATTCACCCCTTGTTCAGATAACATGGAACTGAATAGAAGCTTCCCCTGCTCGACTAGCCCAAGATGGCTGCACGCTGAGATGGCCGCGACAAACGTTGCTGGTGTCGGAGCCAGCTGGAGTTCTGTCATCTCCTGGAAGAGGCTGAGGACTCGTTGGATCAGACCATGGTTGGCATAGGCTGCCAGCATGGTGTTGTGCAATATGGCATCATCACTAACTGATGAAACATCAGCAAAAGTACTTTCTGCAGCAGTAATATCTCCACACTTTGCATAGGCATCAACCAAGGCGCTTGCCACACAGAAGTGCCTGCTGTGCCCTGTCCTGAAAACAAGCGAATGGATGCACCTGCACTGCCTGATCAGTGCAGCATTTGCACAGGCATTCAGGATGCTACCCAGGATGAACTCATCAGGTTTCTCAGGGTAGTCCCTTCTGAATAAGTTGAAGAGGTAAAGGACCTCATCGGTCATGCCATGCTTCAAGAATGCTGAGATGATGACTCCCCACGACACCAAATCCATCTTGCCGACATCCTGAATGACTTTCAGTGTACTCTGGAGTAAACCAGAGGACGCCATTACTTTGATCAGTGAAGTTGAGACAAACTGACATGATGCAAATCCATGTTTTAGAATAATTGCATGGATTTGCTCATGGTTCCTTGACTCATGAGCATGTTGGAAGGCCGATAAAACAGCTGAATAAGTGAACTCATCAGGCCTTTCCTCGAAGCAAAGCAGGCTGCGAAAGAGCCTCATAACATCTTCAGAACAACTGTGCAGACCAAAACCTGCAATCATCTCATTCCATGTCACAACATTTCTGACACTAAGATTAGAGAAGAAGCCATATGCAGTGTTGAGGAATCCACATCGAGACAGCATGTTGATGGCTGCATTTGCTACGAGAACACTGTCAGAGTATCCATTACAGAAGGCAAGGCCAAAGATCTGAAGACCCAGGGAGGAGTCCTCTGCAGAAGCACTCAGCCTCAACATGGTACTGAAAGTAACTTGATTTGGCTTACAACCACATCTTGACATGCTGACAAAGCATCCTGCAGCAGCCTTCTCATCCTCATCACGAGCGAGGCTGGATATCACTGTGTTCCAGGAAACGGTATCCTTCAGCTGAATGTTACCGAAGATTTCCATGGCAGTTTCCTTCTGCTCTGCTTTGAAATACATATCAACAAGTGCGTTCATCACTGAAGTATCATACTGGAACATGTTGTGGATGACAAGACCATGTAGCTGCCGTCCAAAGTTCAACCCACCGCGGATCAAAGAAGCCTTCACGGCTGAAATATAGGTGAACACGTCTAATGGTATTCCACGCTGATGCATCCGGACCACTGTGGTCATCGCATCGTACCCACAACCATTCAAGACATAGCTCTCCAGCATTGCATTCCAGCATGCCAAATCTTTGTGCCATATGTTGCCAAACACTTGCTCCGCAGCAGCAACGCACCCATGCTTGGCATACATGAGCATCAGCGAGCTCCCCACGTAGGGATTGCCATCGAGACCAACTTTGGCAGAAAGGCCATGGAGCGAATAGCCGAGCTTTTTATGTGCCATGGACTGACAAGCACCAAGCGCGCTGGCGAGAGGGAACTCGTTGGGGCAGAAGCCGCTCCTGACCATGGAAACGAACAGCCCCAGACCGATCTCAGGCTCTCCATTGCGCATGGAGGCAGATACCATGGCCGTCCACGAGACGAGGTTCCGGTGTGGCATTTCTTCGAACACGTCCAGAGCGCAGCCAAGGAGGCCGCGCCTGGAGTAGAAGATGAGTTGGTGGTTCATGGTGAAGGTGTCCTCGGCCATGCCGATCTTAAACGATCTCGCGTGGAGCCTCGCGCCGACGTACGGTGGCGATCTGGCAGCCGAGGATGAGGCAGCGGCGAGAGCATGGGCGATGGCGAAGGGGTCCCTTGTCGGGGTGACAGGGCAGCAGCTGGCGAGTGTGGAGAAGTTGGACGCCCATTTCGCGGCGGAGGTGATGGTGGAATGAAGGAACAAGAATGCTCCAGGTACTGCAGATTCCATGGAGGAACATTTCGCCGGGAGCAGCATCTCCTTCTGCAGACATGGATGTTCCTGGGCGCCGCCGCCGGATTCACGGCACTATTTGGGCAGCAGTCGACCAAATCAAACCGCTGTACGAGTTCCCAGACACGGGAATCATGGAGCGAGCGCTCTTCGCCGGCGGTCTTCCGTCAGCAATCCCGGCGTCTCACTTCGTTCCGCCGTGGAGAATCCGTCGGGCCCAAACCAGGGGGATTTTTGCAAAAAGTGGGATCGCAACTAAGGCCAGTCTCGAGTAGAGAGTGTCATCACACGATTATCGAAAAGAATTTTTAAGAACCAGTAGCGAGTGGAGGTCATGGTGATGACACTCATCTCTCATCCCGTAATACTCACCCTTTTCTCTTTTATGTCATGTCAGCGAAATTTAATGCTTATGACACTACTATGACACTCTCATTGAGACCGGCCTAATAATCGTGGTCCCATATAGGTGGGGGTGAAAATGAGACGGAAAAATGTCCGCCCGTTCGAGATCCGAAGATCGAAAAAATAAATATGATCAAATATGGGATGCATCAATAGGCATCCGACATTATATCCGAATCCGAGTCCGAGAAAAGCAAGCGGGATAAATATGGGATGTGTATTATCCGTCCGAAATTCAAAATTATTATAATTTATTTAGATATACATGATTATAAATGAAAAATGTGATCACAAATATCTATATTTAATGTAAATAGTCAATAAAATTATTTTATTCTCTATATATTAGTAATTAATATCTCTACTTTCACTTTAACTATACTTTTATATTGTAATTTTATCTTACGAATCTTATAATAATATCCGTCTCCGACTCCGACTCCGAAATAAGAATATGGAACAAGGTATGGAATCGGCAAATAGTTATCCGGCACTATCCGCTCCGACTCCGAATCCGAGAGAAAAAACACAGGACGAGGATATGGAATGAGCTATATCTGTCCGTATCCGATCCGTTTGTCATCTCTACTATAGGGGACTTTATGTGAATAACTCGATCGCGATTAGTAATCGCAGGCCAGGAGGGTTTTTTTTTATGAAAACTGTTGTTTGGACCGATCGTGCAGTCTTGTTCGCGCTAACATTTTCAGATCTCCAGAGCAAACAGCATGCAATGCAAAAGTGTAGAACTGATCACCTGTCCACTAAGATTTTGACTCTTCTGTGGATTAATCTAGTTCTGTCCTTGTCATCATTTGTAAACCTTTGCAATACACATACAAAGATTATTAGTTGCGATACATGAAAGAAGGCATGTTCTCCTAATGACGACCCCCTTGAGGACAGATTGTTATTCAAGGCGGTTCGCAAAAAAGGAAAAAAAGAAAGATTGTTATATAAGGTGATTTTGGTAAGGTCAGGACAGGGTGATGATTCAGGAAAGAAGTACACTGGGCAAATCATGAAAGAACTTGGGAAGTAGGGATATCTCAATAAGTATCATCTGGAAGGCTAGGAGGAGTTGGTGATTGTCCACCCGCAGCCGTCGCAGCCCGGCCGCTCCGCCACCTACCCGACCCCGACGCGACGGTGGGAGGTGGACAAGCCTAGACTTCGACAGTGGATACCACCACCACTTCCTGCCCCCACCATCTCCTCGCACTGCATCTCCTAGTCAAGCCCCACCGCGGCAGGGCACGTTGTGCGCATGAGCTAGTCGGCGACGGCATGCGCGGGAGATCCGGAGCGGGCGAGTTGGTCGGGTGCGGCCAGATCGCGTCGGGGCGGTGACCGGAGGCGGGAGTTGGGGCGAGACAGCCGAGCGTAGTCGGAGAGGGCAAGGTGGTCGTGGACGGCCGGTCGGCGCCGTACTTGGCAGGAGGAGGGGGCGTCTCAACGTGGCTATGGGGAGGAGGTGCATGTGGGCACAACCATCGGAGTTGAGGCATCTCGCTCGTGGCCGGCCGGAGGAGCGGCTCGTGGGCCGGCGACCGGTTGTCCCGCTTGCAAGGGTGTGGCCAGACGACGGGACGAGCGGCGCGAGGGACAACAGTGGGAGGAGGCACGTGCATGCAACCAAAATTGGCCTCCCATACACGGCGCCTACGTCCGAAGAGGGGCGAGAGAAAAAAGAATAAAAATTAGTGAGACCCACGTTTTAGAGGTTGGATTGGTGGCCCTCAGGAAAGGGGGCTTGAGGATGAAGTTTTTGAGGGCATGCAAACTTGGTGTCCATATTAGGGTCCTCCTTAGAGTTAGTTTTTCTTTTCACTCTAGCCCCAAAAAATATGATTGGGACAGACCTCCATTGGAGTTGCTTTAAGATTTTAACTCTTCTGTGGATTAATTAGTCCTATTCCCTGTCATCATTCGTATACCTTTATAATTCTCATGGAAAGATTATTAGTAGCGCTACATGAAAGAAAACATGTTATCCTATAAGATGACCTCCCTTGACGGCAGATTGTTATTGAAGGTGATTTTGGCGAGGTCACAGCAGGGTGGTGATTCATGAAAGAAGTCTACATGCCCTTACACACACAAGGTTTATCTTGACCGTTAATTCACATATCACCACTACTAGCTGAACCAAAGGAGGAGGGAGGTTGATAGGTTGATTTAATGCACGCATCTCGAAATATTAGAGTTTAAAATTAACGGTCACGATTAGTCTTATATGCAGTGGAGTTGTTTTTTCCTTGAAAGAAGGTATGTTGCACGAGGGTTTCGTTGAATAGCCTGAAGGAAGTTAATGAGTATCCCAAGCTGATATCTGTGCACACGATTTTCTTGTCCTTACTTATGAGGTACTCGTTCGTTTCAAAATATATGTCATTTTAGCTAGCGTTACCCACTTTTCTCAAATTACTCCCTCCATATCGATATTAATATGTGTTCTGGAGTTTTGGCGAGATATCACAAAGATTTGCGTTCTGGATTTTTTACCTATTCTAGACCAAAATACCCTCCCGTGTGCTAGTTCCCGGGTCTCCCCCCCCCCCACCCCCACCCCAAGCCTCGCCTCGCGACTTACCGAGAAGGAATTGACCAGGCGACCCGCCGTCTCCCTTCGTGCTTATTGGCTGGAAAAACACGCAAAAAAAAAAAGAGCAGAAGCACCAGCCAAACTAACTCGGTATCTTATGCTTGGAAGCTAGTGTTGATGACCACTCAAGCTATCTTGGTTTTGTGAAGGAGTATGAGGTCCCAGTGTATTTAATATGGACAAACATGGAAAATTTTTCATAATTAAATGCTCCTTGATATACTAAATGTTGTCCAAAACGAAATTCTTTATAGATATGGAGGGAGTACATGTTATTCTCACTTTTAAATGCACCTTTCTCATTTGCCAATATAATATTTCATCATTTTACTACATATCTATCTTTATCTGTCTCCTCGTTTTCAGTGCACTCACCTTTAAACTTGTCCTTACCCAACTTCAAAACAAAATCTATTAATCGAGCAAGCTGTCGCCTTGGACGTGGTTGATCCAGGCGAACTTGTCCATGTAGGGGTTGGCAAGGTTGTCCGGCGGGTAGCGGTGGATGCAGTCAGCCCAGGCGCCCTTGTGGACCATGTCACCGGCGGCTGTGACCTCCCACACGCAGCTGTTGCACTTGAAGCCGGAGCCGAAGGTGAGCATGAGCACGCTGTCCCCCCGCTTGAGCCTCCATGTAGGACAGCACGTACCAGAGGCTGCTGGCAGAGGTATTCCCCCACCGGCACAGCGTCATCCTCGCCGGCTCGACGTCGTAGTCGTCGAGTCGGAGGCTCATCTTCACCGCCTCGATCACCGCTGTGCCGCCGGGGTGCACGCAAAAATGGTCGACGCCCGTCCGGAAGTTGATAGTGTCATCATGGCTCGTCTGCTGCCTGGCGCTGCGGAGGAGGAGTTTTGCGAGAGCGCATCGCGCGAGCTCGGTGGCGGGCAGGACACGCGGCGCCGCCAGCGCGCGCAGGTTGGCCGTGAGTCCGCGCGCGGCGGCCGCAGGCAACGCCTTGCTGAGGCTCATCCCGACTCGGCCCTCGTGGTCCTCGTCGCTGGCCGCGATGTTGGTGCGTACCAGGCAGCGCAGCGCCATCTTGGCCCGCGCCCTGAACTTGGGGTCGTTGGTGAGCAGCAGCCCCGCGCCGCCGCACCGGAACAGGCAGTTGGGGAGCATCATCGACTTGTCGGCGCCCGAGTACCAGTTGGGCGCCAAGGACTCGGACGACACCACCAGCGCCAGGGCGCGTGGCCGCGTGCGCAGCGCGTTGCGCGCCAGGTCCAGCGAGATGAGCCCCGCGCTGCACCCCATCCCGGCGAGGTTGTACGCGGCCACGTCCTGGCGGAACCCGAACCGGTGCACCGCCCGGCAAGCCAGCGACGGGGACGGGGAGAACATGCTCACGTTCACCACCAGGATGTCCACGTCGCTAGGTGCCAGCCCGGACCGGGCCAGCAGCCTGGGGATGACCTCGTCGAACATGGTGTCCATCTCGTCCAGGGAGTCCCCGTGGGTGGGCGCTCCAGGATGTTGCGCGGGCAGTAGGTGCCCTCGCCGATGCCGGACCGCACCATCACCCGCAGGAGGAACCGGTACTCGGGTAACGACAAGCGCTTGTTCCGCTCGATCACAGCGCCGGCCATCTCCGTCGATATCTTCCTCTCCTCCGACGGCTTCTGGCACACATAGTCAATCAGGTAGCACGACGACTGGCAGCGCCGCCAGCTTGTATGCCCTCCAGGTCACGAACACCAGGAGGAGCAGCGTCACAAGAGAAAGCAGATACATGCCCAAGCCTTGCGCTGCTGCCTGGATGATGTTGCTCGATTAACGTGTACTATAGCCTAGCAGGAGACCTGATGATGATGATGACCAACTAGTTATGACTGCTGCCTCGTGTTGTTATTTTATGCTATATATATAGCCAAGTAATCACTGCCTGTTTACCGATCGACAGATTTGCCGACCGCAATATGTGGCCAAAAGGGCCCTCATATGCATGGTACTTCATGTGAAATTTGGTATATTTATCGATCTGTTTGCTGGTTTTATTCAATTTATCTCATTAATTGTATTTTCTCCTCAAAATTCAAAATTTAACTAGAGACGTACGTGACTTGAATAATGGAATAAAGTGAATTGAAATTTGATATTCATGTCGGTGACTCCAATGTGAAGTTATATCCAAGAAACAAAGGAAATTTCGCAAATTTTGCCAAGTGTATGATAAAAAAAGACTTTGTCGAGTGCCCGATAAAAGAAGCACTCTGCGGACAGCTCTACCTTATTTGCCATGAGCTCTTTCTGCACTCGACAAAGCCTTTGCAGACTGCCAGAGTCACTCCCTTTCCCGTAGTGAATCTACTCACGTATTTACGCGTTTAATTGGTCTTGATATCTTTTATAGAAATTACTGGAGGTATATATAATCTCTTTTAAATTTAGTACAACCCTATATAACAATACAATTATTAAAGCGTCAACTAAAAGTAAGTCAATAAAAAATACTAATATATATGCATTTTTTTATTCTCATCTTCATGAGAAATCATACGAAGCGTGGTGCTGCCATCCTTCTCCATTACTACCCAAACAATCCGCTATGTCCAAATTACATCCCGAACAAAATATTGGCTCATTTTACTCCATCAAATAATTTAAGTTGCCTCAATTTACTCCCTTATGCAATTTCTCTTTTTTTCGCTTTGTACGATTTGAATTTGAAGCTCAACTTTCGCATGATATAGATAGTACCATTTTCTATATAAAAAAATATTTTATATTTTTTCTTAAATATTTTGTATACAATTCTATAACTATATAATTAAAATGATATTTAAGGCTACTAAACTATAGAACTATATTTAAAATGTATATCATTTTTTTTAATGTAAGATTTAATGAAAACTATCGTTGAGCAAAATTTGAGCATTAAACTCAGCTCGTACCAAGAGAAATAAAAAAGAGAAATTTTATAAGGGAGTAAATTGTACCAACTTAAATTGTTTAAGGGAGTAAAGTGAGACAAGATTTTGTTCAGGGTGTAATTCGGTCAAAGTGGATTGTTCGTGGGAGTAAAATAGACTTTTCCCTAAAATAAACTCGTCCGTAAGATTGGATAGACTAATATATACATTGAATTGAATACTTCAGTCTGCAATGTTTAATGTAAATGAATTTTCAACCATTGTGACCTGGAAAAACCATATATAGGATTGATCCTGCTCACTCAACATGACAAAACAATGTCAAATGAGTTACCATCGTCTCTCGATCTCTGGTTACCATTGTCTCTCGATCTCGCGCATACTCATGTTCATCTAAATCTATCAACTGTGACCTGCCCTAATGACTCCACGAATAATTCTTCGAAAATATAGAACTGTGTGAAATGAGTTTGATCACCATGAGACCATTTGCTCTATTTCATATATTAAGTGCTCCGTCATATCATCCGTTTTGATGATGTGACACCTCATTAATACTAATGAAACCCTCAATGAGAATAGCATAAAACATTGGGGAAATTTTCTGAGGCGCACACTAAAATGATGGTTTCAGGTAAAGCACACTGCAAAAATCAAAATTAGGTGGAGCGCACTTCAAAGCTATGGATATTAGTTGCAGCACACTAATGGAGAAATAAATGATATTTTCAAAAAATTTATCTACCTATTCAAAATACGTTACAAGTTGAAACTTTGCATAAAATACATTGTTACGTTCTCTATCTATGTGATTTTTCCTAGATTTTTATTCAACCATTCATCTAGCTTGACTTAGACAATAAATATTTTTCTCAACAAAAAGGTATTTAAATATTAGAGAAAAAATCTAGAAAAAAATACATAGATAGAGAATATAACAATGTATCTTTATACAAAGTTTTAGCTTGTAACATATTTGGAGCTTGCAGATAAAAAAATTTAAAAATATCGTTTCCATTTGCTTTTGTTTGTTACAGTTTCTACCTAATTTCTACTTTTGCGGTGTGTTGTAACCGAAACCATGTTTTTGGAGTGTGCCACAAGAAATTTTCCCTAAAACAATAAGTTTCAAAAGTGATTTTTTTTCAATAAAAATCCCTTTATCCAAAGATCCTGCAATCCCCAAAGATCATTCTCAATGGACCTTTCATTTGATATTAATTAGTTGCCACATTAGAAAAATAGATGACATGGCAATGAAATTAATATGAATTAGAGAGAAAGCTTTTCATCCGAGTGAAAGGGGCCTTTTTTTACGTTAATGAAAAACAAATGAAAGTGCATTGAGAGCCTTCCCTTTCATCCTCCACATCCTGACCCAATAACTAATTAAATGTCACCTAGTAACAATTTAATATGTTTGTCATGCCTATGAAATTGTGAAAAGAAAGCGTATATTGAGAGATGTAGTTTTCACATACGTGTCACACTTAGAAACTGTGAAATGAAAGGATGCATTGAGAATGACCTAACAATGATTCATGTGTAACATTAATTGTCGCATAAATTACTGTTGGTGGCCTTATCCATGAATGGCAAGAGAGGATTTTCGAAGAAAAATTAACGTAAATTATCTTGTTAATTCTGTCACGTAACTACTGATGTTGATCTATCTTCTGTCAAGGCGATAGATGACATGGTCTTATCTCTCTCGCAGTTGTCCTAGCAGTCAATAATTCAGTTATATACTAACCTTGAAAGATTTGACTTCTAACTACCTGCGTATTCAGGAGATTGATCCATCCAATGTGCTATACACACATGGCATCTACGTTTTAGAGCTGCTTCATATTGCACTTCCTGAATAATAAAACAACAGGTCTCTCAACCGCAAACTATTTAATCACTTTGCCTGTCCCATAAATGATTAAGGTGTAACTGTATTTATCTCATAAATTACCATCGGGTACCTTATCCATGAACTACAAAATAGGATTACTAAGCAAAGACCAGAGCAAATTGTCCTGTTGACTCTGCAAGACCATCTTGGATATGGTTGTGCCACGTAACTATTTCTCTTGATCCATCATTTGTCCACAATATAAATGACATGAACTTGACCCCCGCACATTTGTCAAAACAGTAAAACATCCAGTTACACTAACCTTTAAAGATTCGATTTCTAACTACTAGTATCTGATTACGGACTACTTGTGATTTCTAACGCAAATTGTCATGTTGACAATGCAAGATTAGTGTAACTGAAATTTTTACTTTTGTGGTAACTTTGCGGGGGTCATGTTGACGATGCAAATTGTGGTAACCACGCGGGGGTTAAGTCATCAGTTGTCCGACATAATTATTGATGCTTATTTCTCTTCTATCCACACGATTGATGATATGGACTTAACCCCGGCATAGTTGCCATAAAAGTCAAAAAAATCAGTTATACTAACATTTAAAGATTCAACTTTTAACTACTTAAGTATTCAATTGGTCGGTCCATTCGATATAACTGTGGCTACAATTGTCTTGTTGACTCTACAAGACCATCTTGGATAGTGTTAATAAATTCACTGAAGTTAGTAGATGATAACCAAAAAACGAAAATAATCTAAATTAAACAAAAATAATCTTGGCGTACCTCTTCGGTGGCCTCCTGAGAGAAGACGTTCAAGTAACTTGCAGCAGAACTTGAATACGCATATGCATAGTATCCACAGTAGACATTACCTGGTGTTTGTTTAATAGTAGAGAAAAATAAATAACATCATTACCTATTACAACAATAAGAGGATAAAAACAATTAGATGTGAAATATATCTTACAAAAATTTGTGACGAAGGTATATTCGATTCCGAATCTTGTAACGTGCCTCTTCTCACAATAGTTGAGATAAGCACTACAACATCGAGAAAAGTGTATTGTTGTATGAAATTACCGTTATTTAATTGTACTTTTATACTTACCAATTTATGATGCTCACAATATCTTCGTAGCACTTGTAGTCGTAGTCAAGGCTATCGAACACTAAAAGGTACCCAAAATTTTTGGCATCATTAAAAACAAATTCAATGACCACTGTAACAAAGATCGCAGTAGTTAGTATGCCATCTAGCTATACAATAGAGGAGAGGAAGAGAGTGGTCGAACTTACTTGAAGTTGTAAGGCGCAAAAATACACTATATTTCCTACCAATCCCTGTAGCACCTATAAATATAAGTTGCAGCTCGAGTCTTTGCTCGAGTCCTCGTGCTTGCCTTCAGTTTTTCTAGCTCTTTTGATATCTTATCCTTATATATCGGATCTTTCTTATTTATCCGCGGTTGATCGTACTTTCATTGATCAAGCTCGGATTGAGATACCCAACCTTCCAATCGGATCTGTTGTATTTCTTCTTTAGAAAAAGTACAAGGCAATATATAACATGTCTTTCAAAAGGTAGGAAATACGAAAGAAAATTGATGGAGGCACTTATATGTACCACAAGGTTATGAAGGTTGTGTCCATCTCGTCGAGACGAAAATTATTGTGAATATCATTAAAATATAGTCCAAGAGAGTCAACATTATCATTAAACATGTCCCTGCATTGAGTAAAACTTACGGTTCAACGTGACATAGCAATTCCTCAACATCAACATCAGTTGACTATTCGTATGTGGCATCAACATCAAAATCAGTACACTCGTCAACTTGGACATATTGTTCTTCTTCAACTTCACAATTTTTTATCCATGATTTGTCCATCTCGTGTATTTTTAACCTCTCCTCACTAAGTGAGATTTAATTATACGTGTGTTCATTCAAAAATTTTTATTCTTACAGTTCACGTATGGACAATATATTTCTCGTCTTTCTACACGCTTAGCATGCTTGGACAGCCCCCTTCAGAAATACATTGACTTGATCTCGGAAATATGCACTCAATCCTGACTCTTCGTACATCCATAATTTGTCCATCTAAACAAGCATTACACGAAAAAATAATAATTAATTAATCTAATTATTGTTATGAATATTATATATTTAAAGGAAACATAGGGGGAAGTAATATATTGCATAAGGCAATGTGCTAGAATACATAAAAATAAAATAAGTACTCAAAATCTTATATTGCATAAGGCATCGTGCTAGAATACAACAAAATTATGCAAAAAAAGAACTCAAAACCTTCCCCTCGTTTTTCATAATTTGCCTCACATTTTGGACGGCCACAATTCGAGTAAGCTCTTGTGCTGTCCGAACGCGACTTTTATACCGTAGAAAATAGTAGCCGTGGTCCACTTCTTCAACCGTGGCTATAGTGGAATCAATAGTCACGGTAAGAGAAGTGAACTGAGGCTATCGATGGAAACCTCAATATCGACGGTTCATAAAGCTAACTGTGATTCGGCCACAGTAGCCCGCCTCCACCTATAGCCACGGTCCATTTACTTGCCATGGCAACGTGGTTTCGAGAGACATAGTTACAATGTATGTTCACGAGTAATAACAAAGCCTGGCTCACAAAGGCTGCAGCTTTCCGAGAGCAAGAGGCGAAGCCTCAGTGGCCATGCCTCGCTGCTCCACACGGGAGTACAACGCGCTGGGCGTTTGTGCTGCTCGCCGAGGCCGCTCCATGGCTTCCTGTGAGCTCACGGGCTGGCCGTAGATTGGCCACCGATGAGCACGCAGGTCGGCAGGTGGGCTTGTTCGTGCCGTTCGGCGAGCTCGAGAGAGAACAATGAGCATTGGGGCATCTGAATGAATGCCAAAAAGACATTCTCTGTATTGATAACTACCATAGACCACTAATTAATGCAGAGGATCCTAATCCCTCTAGCTAGCTGCGGCGACCTTCCTCGCCAATCGGCTGGGCCGCTGGAGATTCCTCCGATCCGGCGGTTGGCGTGTGTCACCCTGTTCGGCTGGGCTGGCTGAAGTGGCCCGCGGCTGGGCTGGAAGACCCAGCTCCAGCCAGCCAGTCCAGCGGCAGCCAGCCAACCAGCTGGTCCGGCCACCCGAGTACGGTGCAGGGAGAGCCCAGGGCGAAGGTTGGGGCTGAAATTACTTCAGCCGTTCGGCTGGGCTGGGCTGGCGCTGGGAAGCCGAACAGCTGGGCTGATCAGCCCAGCCGATGCTATGCCAGCCCAGCGCGCCGAACAGGGCCTGTGGCCCTTAGCGTTGGCCGGTGGTGGCGCCCCAGCTCGATGGAAGATATATGAAATCATCATATATATATATATATAGGACATATGCTGAGAGATCGGGTGGTTAAGTAATATTGGTAAATATTCAGTTTGGTAGATGGTACTTTCAGAATGTAGAATTCCAGCCATATATACATGCATATAAATCTGGGCATGAGACATTAGGTACTGCCTACTACTAGGACGATAGGCCATATTGCATGTAGAGACGACAAGATTTACATGGACAAATGTTGTGATTGCAAACTTTCTACTCTTGGGATCAAAATCATGCCTTTTTTCTCGTACCACTACGAGTTAGCAAAAGCAGTTGCTCCTACCATCCAGAAACATAATTTACTGAAATTGAAAAGTTTGATGCTCATCGCAAAAAAAAAGTTTGATGCACTCCTTGGTTTAGGGCAACGATATGTGTTAGAAAGGTTGAGGATGAGATATATATGGAGGGGTTAATGGAGGTTGGAGATGTTTCGTTCCGTTAATTAAAAAAACCCGAGGGAGATCAGTAGCTGTCGTCCGTCCGGGGCACTATTGAAAAGAGTAGGGACACACCTCTTCCACATGTTCCCCAGATTTCCCAAGAGCACGTACGGCACGTCCAACGGGGCGCCTGGCTGCTGCACAAACACGCATCAAGCACAGCGGCGACCGTACCACTGCATTTACTCGGGCCATAACGCCTCACCATGAAGCTTTCTGATCCACCAACTCACCGGCCTTCATGAGCACATGCCCAAGGCTGCCATTTGCACCCTGAACCCGAACCCGGCGCATATTCCGGTAAGCCCATCCAACCCCCGAAGTATGGTCTCCGCCGCAGCGCCATGCCCGGCGGGAACGCCGCTGTGGTTCACCGCCCTGGTGATCCTCGGCCTATGGGTCACCTTGACCTCCGCGGCCACCTTCCTTTCCTGGCTCCATCTCGCTTTCTCCCGGCCGGGTAAGGACCTGGCCCGCAGCTACGGCTCCTGGGCCGTGGTCACCGGCCCAACCGACGGCATGGGCCGGGCGGTGGCCCTCGAGCTCGCGCGCCAAGGGCTCAGCCTTGTCCTCGTGGGCCGGAACCCGGACAAGCTCGCGCGGGTCAAGAAGGAGGCCCTCGCCGCCACGGCGCCGTCCACCTGCGAAGTGCGCACCGTGGTGTTCGACCTGAACGCCGGCGACCCGAAGGAGATGGCGCGCGGGGTGGCGCGGGTGGCCGCCGCCGTGGAGGGGCGCGACGTGGGCCTCCTCATCAACAACGCCGGCGCGACGTACCCATGCGCGGCCTACTTCCACGAGGTGGCGGAGCCGGTGTGGGAGGCCGTGATGCGCGTGAACGTCGAGGCGGCCACGCGGATCGCGCGCGCCGTCGTGCCAGCGATGGCGGCGCGGCGGCGGGGTGCCGTCGTCAACGTCGGGTCTGGCTGCTCGGTCGTGCTGCCGTCGTTCCCGCTCTACGCCGTCTACGCGGCCAGCAAAGCGTAAGCGACCCCATACTCTCTCTCTCTCTCCTCTGCTATACTTCTACCCATTAAGTGTACGTAGAGCGACAGAACGTTATCTGTGTCGCTGCCAAGGATATCGAATACACACTGTGCAGATTCAATAAATTTTATTTAAATCTGCTTGTGGAATTGTTAGCTGTAGCATCTCAGATCTGTTGCCTCTCGCCCTGGCATCAACAAATTATTGATATTGCCTTCAAAAAAAAAAAACAAATTATTGATATCGTACTGACCCATTTTGCAATTTTTAAATGCCATACTTATTAAGTTGTCATCCCACAGTTAAGGATTTCAAGAACTGGACACAGAACTCGAAAGAAAGATTTTGGCCTATAATTAATTACTGCTTTCCCAGACACTATAATTTTAAAATAATTTATTTTACCTCGACGACGGCAGAAGGTAGTCATCTGTTGCTTCAAAACATATTGCGGCCAAATGCTCTACAGTCCCGATCCGCAACATTTCAATTTTGTAAATTTTCTTCTAGTCACGTTGATGGAGATTTTTAAATGTCATAATGCTCATTAACTGATAAGGTCCATGTTGGTATGTACACAGAAGAATAGAGCTCCTGGTCCATCATGCACAGGCACATGCATGCATGTTAAATTTACTTTACTACTAAGAAACTGTGCGGATGGTCCGGTCAATAATGGCCAATAATTAATTATCGCAATTTCAAAGTCCTGAACTTAGTTTAGTAGCAGTAGCAATTATCGCCATTATTTTTGCAACATGTCGCTTATATATTTCAACTCGGTAATTTAATCAATATAATTATTTTGGCTAATGGTATTGAAATAATCTGCATGTGATCTACTTTCTCATCCAATTTTCTCAATTTAGGACCTGTTTGGCATGGCTCCACTCCAAAACTCTAAGAAAGAGTCTGTCCGGAGCTGACCAAACACCCGAACTCCAAAACTCCAAAGAGCAGCAACTCCACGTGGAGTTGGTGGAGTAGTAGTTCATTTTGGTGGAGTACTCTTTTCCAGACTCCAGAAAATGTGGAGTTGTATGTTCTCATAGAGTTAGGGTGAAATTACCCACTTTGCCATTGATTACACAACAAATCGAATCGTTTTCTTTTCTTTTTCCTTCTTCCGCACGAAGGCTCCTCCCGTATCCGCATCTCCACGAGCCCTCGCGTCGCTTGGTGCCCGCCGCCTGATCGCGCGCCCTCCCGATCGCCTGCTCCTGCGCTTGTCGTCGACGGCCGTCCTGACTCCTGTGCCCGCCCCCGGTCCGGCGCCCCTTCCCGAACCAGCGGCCTCCAGTCCACGATCCAGCGGCCTCCAGTCCAGGATCCAGCGGCCGCATGCAGCGGTCCTGCTCCATCGCCCGCCCCGGTCCAGCAGACGCCAGTCTGTGGTCCAGCGCCTGCCTGCCGTGGAATCCTGCGCCCGCCCGCGGTCCAGCGCGCGGCACAGGAGTTGCACCCGCACGTCAGTCCGGCCCTGTTCCTCCCTTCGCCTGATCGCGTGCTCCAGTCCGTGGTCGGCAATGCCTCCCAAGGTACTGTTTTTTTTCCAATTTTTAATTCAAATGGATGCAATATAAAGCACACGATCCATCGCATGCATCTTGATCTGCTCTCGTGCTGCATGTGAAAGATGACACGTACAAGTACAACTGGTCGAATTGATTGGACTAGAACATTGTAGTCGTTGCTAATAATCTGCTAGTAGCTATAATTTTTTTTGTTTTAGAAACTAACTGCATTAAGAAATTAGATTACCCGAACCCAATGTACAGAGGCATATATTTTGGCATGTGTAGTAATCTTTTTTTATTTACGTCTCTAACGAAAATTATATGTACATTAGATGCCGGAAATTGATGAGTCAACATCCGAAACAAGTATGTTGTGCCGCCAAGTGCGTCCGATGAGTCAACATCCGAAGCAAGTTTTCACTCTATGGACACTTTTCGTGATACTATAGCCACATCACTATCTCTTTTCTGGAATAGGTGAAATATTTATTAAGAATTTTGATATCATTGAGTTAATGTTATTGAATGCGCAAGTCCAAAAGAAATAATTACTTTGAATATTATACGTAAATAATATTTAAATTATCATCAACAATTAACTCGGACCATTCATGGGCAACAATGTCTTTTACCCTCCAAACCAACCTTTCTAGAGCTGGACACACCCTCGTTGCCAAACACCTTGAAAAACAATTGCAACTCCACAGCAGAGCAGCTCCACCTTGGAGTTTTGGAGCAGAGCAACTCTGTTGTGGAGTGGAGCCATGCCAAACAGGTCCTTACTATCATTCTATCATTTATATATCTTATTTTTTGTGTATCCACCTTATTCACTTCTCCTTAATTTTCATGCTCGGAGCTAAAATAATAAGTAATTTAGGACGGAGAGATCGAATACCATTAACGACTTTCACCGGCTCTCTCTCTCCACACCGATCCATCTATCGGATGACAATGTGACAAATCCAATTGTTTTCTCAAGTAATTCATATGTTTCTTTTTTTATTAAGGGTTTTATATGAAGTGTTTGTACAAAAGTAATAAGAGCAATATTCAATCACATGATTTGTAAAAGATGTTTCGGGGTTTACATAGCATGGAGATAGAGGAGGAAAAATCTGTTAATATATAGACTATGAAAAAAGTTTGTTTTCGGTAGACCATCGGATTTCAATCTAATGATGAGGAACGTTGATTCACTACAAAATTCCTCTACTATAGACGCGAGCCAAACAACACCGTAGCGGCGGTTCCATTCGACACTAAAACTAAAAATTTGTAGCGGCAGAAACAAGATCCCTCCTAAATAGAAAAAAAACAGGGCCCATACAGGCCCACTCGGTGTCGGCCACCCACACGTCACTAGATTCGTCGCGGCACCACGTCCATCTAGATCTGCCGCCTATGAACGCCGGATCCGGTCTTTCCATCTCGTCGGATGCGTCCTCGCCGTTGCTAGACGCAGCCTTGCTATCGTCGGATTTGGACCGTTGCAACCACCAAGGAGGAGCCGCGAGGGGAGGGAAGGTCACGAGGAAGAGTGTGCATGGCACTCGGGAGTCATGCATCGTTTGCTAGGGAGGAGGAGCTCGCCGCTGGGTTGGGAGGATGGCCTCGAGGATGATAGTGTCGGTCGTGAGGGCAGGGGGATGCACCGCCCACCGAGGAGGAGGGCCACGATAGAGCTCTGTTTGTAGCTGCGCTTGATGAAATGGACCGACGTTACAAATAGATCTCTATTTGTTGTGACGGGCTTTCTCTAGGTTGTCTCTAATGTAATTCGGCCCACTATAGTGGCTTTTTGTTGTAGAGATTGAAAACTATAGCAAGTTCCACAACTCGATCAGGCACCAAACATCATTCTCTTTGCTCAAGAAAGAAGACCAAACATCATTCTCCATGCCCGTACAATAACTCGACTGCACATGGCACATGAATGATCCCAGTGTACGTGTTCGGGCAAGCTCTAGAGCCAACAGCGCCGGCCATCAAAAAGCATCTGCGCCTTCTAGTAAAGCATGGTAAAGGGTGTGTTCGTTTCCTGGATTCTAAATTTTATAGCTATCACATTAAAAAAATCTTACTATTTAGAAGTACTAAATAAAATTTAATTATAAAATAAATTACAGGCCCTTAGACTAATTTATCAGACAAATCTAATGAGGTTAATTAAGTCATGATTAGAAGGTGGTTACTGTAGCATCACTTTAACAAAACATAAATTAATTAAGCTCATTAGATTTATCTCAAAAAATAGCATCAATCTGTCAATAGGGTTTTGTCATTAAATTAATCGAAATATTCATAAATATTAAGATTCTCTTTGATGTGACTGATCTTAAATTTTAGAGGCGAGGAAACGAAGAGGGCCAAAGTATACTAGTAGCTGGGACAACTGTCCCACTCTGCTATATCGGGCCCTACGTATTTCCAATCACAAGCTGACGCATTTAGTTTCATTTAATATGCACCAGAACATCATCAAGACAGCTCAAATAGTGAATTGAGAGTATTGACGATTTTGTTGGAGATTTTGCCGGACTTTCATTTATAAAAAAGTCATACTAACGAATTTGTGGCGTACGTGGTCTGAACTCCGGTGAACATAGGACTGATCTGTACCACCAAAATTTACCTACGACCACCACTGGATGTACATACGTCTAAGAAATAAGGTGAATTTTGCTGCAGCACATTGTTCTTTTGTGGTATTTCCCAATTTACTTTCAACTTTTACTAATTGATTAGAAAACATTACAAAATGATGGTTAGTTGCTAGAACACATCAAAGTCAATAAAATATCATAAACTGGTGTTTTATACGAGAGAATGATGGTAAAAAGACTCTCTTCCCCTTGGAGAGCATGTTTAAGCCACCGGTGACGTCCCGGGCCGGGCCATGTAGGTGCGGGTCGTGGCCAGGGAGGACGAGACGTCGACGTCACGACGAAGCTGGTTCAGTTCTCTCTATTGGACACAAGCAAGGGCAAGGGCATCAGTGTCATTTACAAATATTTCTCTCTCTTGGACACTAGTCTATGTTATTTTATTGGCTTCGGTGTGTTCCGACAAATAGCCACAATTTTACAATGTTCGCTATCCAATTAGTGAAAGTTGAGCGTGAATTAGCAAATGTCAAGGAAGAACAGTGTGCTGCAGCAAAATTTGCCAAGAACTAACTGAAAAGGCTTCTTCATTTTTCAGTAAAAAATTCTTTACATTTGCTTGATCCAGATGATAATAATTATTCGTGTGCTATTTGTGCATTTTGTTAGGTATCTTGATCAATTTTCCCGAAGCCTGAGTACCGAATACAAAAAATATGGAGTTGATGTACAATGTCAGGTACAGAAACCTGTTGTTTACTCCTATTTGGTCCTCAAATGAGTGAGGAACATTCTGGGACACCTATTCTTCTCTCTAAAAGCATCTCCAACCGTTCTCTAAATGAGGTTGCTAATAAATCAAAATTTAGAAGGTGATTAGTAAAAATCATTATGAGGTTACTAAATTTACCAATTCCTAACCTATAACCTGGAGATTGCTACATTTAGCCACCTAATTTTTATTCCCTAAAAGTTATTTAAATCATTTAGGAAATAATTATTGTGAATTGTTGGAAGCATGTCTTGTTTTTACTCTCAATAAATATAGCAACTTTAAACCAATTTTTTTAGAGTAAAATTATTGAGAACTGTTGGAGATGCTCTAATACAATGAAGCGCATTTCTCATGTGTTTTTGAAAGACAAAAAACTGCTGTTAAGGATTATTAGCTTGTTGGTACACTAAGAGTGTGTTCGTTTCCTGGGGTCTAAATTTTATAGCTGTCACATCCAAAAGAATCTTACTATTTAGGAGTACTAAATAAAGTTTAATTATAAAATAAATTACAGGCTCCTAGACCAATTTACGAGACGAATCTAATGAGGTTAATTAAGTCATGATTAGAAGACAGATTCATTGTAGCATCACTTTAGCAAAATATAAATTAATTAAGTTCATTAGATTCATCTCGAAAATTAGCATCAATCTGTCAATAGGGTTTTGCCATTAAATTAATCAAAATATTCATAAATTGTAAGATTCTCTTTGATGTGACAGTCTTAAATTTTAGAGGACAGAAAACGAACGGGGCCTTAGTCAATCATCAATATAGAAAACAAACTAGTCAACGATCCATGGTCCATGCATCAATAGGATGGAGAAATTAGCATCATAAATTTAGTTTCTATGTGATTTAGTCCCAACTCGAAAGCTAACATATCTTTTGTTTATGGGCGGTGTGAATCTCTCTCTCTCTCTCTCTCTCTCTCTCTCTCGTGTGTGTCCTTAATAGCTTCGCTAAATCTCTGTACGTGCAAAACGTTAATAAATTGTAAATAAATCTCAAATGTTTTATTTTAGACTGTTAAAACTATAGAGATTCTTACTATGTATTGCCTAAAAAGACACAAATATATAGATGTAATAAAAGCCGGTTGAAGTAGCCCAATACTACTTCAACCCAAAGCGAAAAACACGCAAGGAATGCAATAAATTGTATATAAAGACATATTTGTGATATTCTCTCTATCGATGGACATACAGATTCCGTTGTATGTCGCTACCAAGATGTCCCCCATAGAGGGTGAGTCTCCATTCATACCATCACCTGAGGAGTATGCCAAAGCAGCCGTTCGTTGTATCGGATATGAGGCAAGGTGCGTCCCATACTGGCGGCACTCGGTCCAATGGTTTTTCGCATCTCAACTGCCGGACTGTGCTCTGAATCAGTGGCGCCTCCAAATTGGCATCCGGAAAAGAAACCAGATGAAAACTCTCTTCGGAGAAAATGGCTTCAGTTAAATGGTTGTAAAGAGTGGTATCCTTTTATATTACTATTATTTGCGAAGGGTTGGTTGTACTTCTAAAATCAAGTGAACTTCAGTATATATTCCGCAAGAATCTAGAAGTGCACTAAGTTGAGAGTGAGAGAGTACACAAGCATGTTATAGAACAGAACTGGTCAGCCACTTGTCGACCAGAGTATATATGTTTTTTTATAGAACCTATATATTGTCCATGCTAAGCAAATGGAAGATCGAAAATATGATAGGCATTTTGACAGTTATGAATATTCGTTTGGATTTTTCATAGTTACATTTTTTTCCCGGAAAACAACGTTTTGTTTCATCTCAAATGCCTCAATCTCTAGAGAATAATATGATCCTTGAAAATACCCAGAAAGTACTATGATTCTTCCTCAATCTACACATTGCCTATCAAAAATATTAGTATCACTCATGCAGTGTACAACAAAGTTACAGAGCTACGATGCAGTGTACATGCTCTCCAAGGTGTCCCGTTCAAGAAAAGGAAAGCTAGCCCAAGGATGCAGCTAGCCTGCATCAGCATGATGAGCATCTCATTGTCTTCACGCGCATGTGTTGCATGCTCACGTTTTGGCTGTCCGGAAAGGAAGGTACAGAGCAATATAATGCTACGGATCGAGCTCGTCGTCGGTGACCTCCGTTTCGAGCTCAGCGTAGCCAAGACGCTTGTACTGCTCGAGGAGGCTGTCGCGCTCCTGAGGCTCAACAAAAGCGTTCCAGATCTCTCGCATCTCAATCAAATCGAATTGCACATCAAAGGAGTAGTATTTGGAAGACAATCTCCCACCAGGCACTCCATATACTCCTTACCCAACTTGATCATCCCCGTTTTCCTCCTCTTCGTCTTGCTGCCCTCCGCCTCCGGCCGGGTAGACATCTTCTTCGATCCGACGAGCGCCGCCGGCGCCCACTTCGATCCGGAGGGCGCCTTCTTCATGGCGGGCTTGGGCTGCAAAAGACGACGGCAACACATATGGTGGATTTCGAGGTTGCGGCAGCGGTGGTCACACAAACCGAGATTGCCTTTATTTGTTCCCTAATCGCACACATGCGGTTAATAATTACCATCCGAAACACTCGTGTTTTACGTAAAAAAATAACTGCATCGCGAGCCATTGGGCCGGAGGTGTGCGGCCCAACCAAGCCTCTTTTTTTTTTTCTGATAACAAGTAGCACGCCTCGTCTCTTCATGTTATGGGGTCTGAGGAAGGAAATTCTAGGCAGCATTCCCCTATTTTATATTTTGCAAGGAGGCTTACTCAAACCCTGGACCGACCGAAAGAATTCACCTTTGACCACAGGGAACACATGCTAATTGCAATTTTATTCCCTGCCTTGAGCCCTATTTTTCATATAAAAGTCTATCCTAGACTTACTAATCCTACTATATTCTCAATGTGAACTCATTATCAGCAATATGTAATTGATTAGTATTGCAGATTATAGTAATCTGGTTGAAAACGCATTTTATTAACTAATTACCATACACATGGCACACATGCTGAAGGAAAACTCAAATATGTGCATTATCAGTATTCTTAGTTCAGATCCTTACATTAGAATATTGTCAACATGTCTACACTAAGTCGAGTATCAGACACAAATGAGGTCTTTTCATGTTTCCACTATGCATAACTTTTTTGTAGAATTGCCTGAGCACAGGAAGGAACTAGGAGTGGTTGTTTCTCCACTTCTCTGGACCAACCAAGAACATCAAATGTGCTCACCCTATAAAAGCTATGAAGGAGTCTAAGGATCCGGTATGATTTTCTTTGTACTAACTAGACATTCTTTCCACTAGATTACAGAAAATGAGTAAATTTCAGAAACTTACATTATTTGTACCCAAGTAACAGAAGATCAATTTCAGAAACTAACACTTTTAGGGATGGCCCCACCTGTCAATGGCACACTTTCATTATCTGAAATGTGTGGCTGACAGGTGGGCTCAAATTTAAAAGTCGTAATTTTGTGTTACAAAGGGTACAGATACTCGTAGTTTTCTGAAATTCATCACAAAAGCTGTAGTTTTCTGTTACTTGGGTGCAAATAGCCGTAGGTTTCTGAAATTTATTCTTCTGTAATTACTAAATTTGAGCATGATGAGACTAAAGAGCAAGAAGACTGTATTTGCCAGACTAACCAACCAGAAAACCTTACTATTTATTCATTTAGTTACCAATCATTTGCCGCATTGGTTTGCTAATCTTTTTTGTAAATAGTAGAATCAATTCGCTGGGAGAATGCGTGTGTTCTTTGTTCACTGGCTGGCTTACTGCCCGAGCAGTTTCTGCTTCTCCATCAAAATGGCTAAGATACCTTTTCATCAAATCATAGTATGTTTTAGTTGTAGTAGACTGCAAGATTACATAATATGTTTTAGAAACTGGTTTTGGTTGCCTGATTTTGTTCCATTTTTACTTTGGTTATCCTCGGCTCAGGTCCCCCTCACTTTAACGGCCTCCATGCTGTTCCAATGGCTTCACGATCCACCACGCCGCTGCCACCGCCAGATAGCTCCTTGCAGATCGCAAGTTGAACAAGGGAGCACGAGGCAACCATCCCTGGGAACTTTTTTCTACTCGATTCAATTCAGTGAGCCAACACCAAGCTAACAGGAGGCCATGGACATCCAGGTACTTTATTGTACTCGATTCATATGGCCTACCTACATGAGCTCCTAAACCATGGAATGGCTATTCGGATTATGGCAAAACCAAGTTGTTGATGTCCAAGGAAGGTTTAGACTGTCGCAAAAAGAAAAAGGAAGGTTTAGACTGTCAATTACTGGTGGAGTAAACTGAAATTTTATATGTTTTATAAATGAGCTATTTTCATATTTCTCTTGACTCGAGCTGAAGCCCAATGAGGAGCAATATGAGAAACCATAGGTATATGGAGAAACATATGCAAAATGTACTGACTACTCACTTATGGATTAGCAGTTATATGTTTGAGTTTGTGATGCAAGATATAACCATTCATATTATTAAAGTAATAGCTCTTCATTCTTTTTTCATGGTTCTGTTTTCTTGATTTGTCATGTTCCATTTGCATTTTGATACCTCTCTTTGCCATGTCCGAAATGAATGGCTATGATTGAACAGGTTTATTTGACTGTTTGTGCTCAGCTATACAAGCCTACAACTAACTACAACAATTTGGAATGAAACATTTTTTTACATTTAAGTTTTCAATCATGATTCTTCTAGGTTATGTTTTCAGAATCTAGAATTGGGAGTTGGTTTGTTTATGCTTCTTTTTCAGTTTTTCCCTTATGAAAATTGTGTACTATTCTTCATTTCCGTCATTTTGCATCCATGTTATACCCAAAAAAAAAAAGTTCAGTTGTATCTTTTAATTTGTACTCCATGTTTTTAGACATGTGGGATATTGTTTTCTGTGTGCACCACTATGACAATGAATGCTCCAGGTCGTTTTGTCATCTAATGAAACAAGTAGTTGAGGCCTCTCGTTTGTATCGCGTCAGAAGCAGTTAATCTGTATTCAGACTGTTGATGATATTTTGTTTCGGCCACAAACAAGCTTTTGGTGGTTGTTCATCATGAAGAAAAATAACTGACGTGTTGTCGTTGTTGATATTTAAGATTGTTCTGGCCACCGATCGGAAAATTAAAAGGAAAAGATTGTTGTGGCCGGCTTGTAGCAACTTGAGTTAAAGTGAAGAAGAGCCTTTTTAAAAAGTCGGGACCCGGTCGTTATTTGGTTTCCCGACAAAGAGATAAACGAAGGCAGCTTGATGGATGTCCAACATTGTAGCAATTCGGAACGCAAGTCCTATAATAAAAAAAACGGAACGCAAGCAAAACCAAGTCAAAATCATCGAGAGATCATCGGTGGCCGGCGACGACTGTCTGTCAGTATTGGCAAGAAATTCACAGCCTCTCTTCTCGGGCTTAGCTTACTCTGGCCCAGACACACGGACTCGGCCTAACAGGTGTACTTACTGTTTGACAACCCAGCTAGCGTGTTAACGATCTCGAGCAGGCTAGGCTGCAAATAGACCGAAACAAAACTGGACCAAAGCCCAATACTTTGTCCTTTTTGGGCCATGTACTACCCAAAATCGCTCTCAGTCCGCATCCGATCAGAGCCCTGCGTCACTGTCTCAAAAAAAAAAAAAAATCAGAGCTGAGTCAGTTTCGGATCGGATCATCCTCTTTTCTTCTAATGATGATGATGTACTAGTAATAAATACGGAGAGGCGTGATCATGAATCTTTGTCCGATCCAATCCAATCCAGGAAGACGACGATGGCAGTGCGAGGAGGAGGAGGAGGAGGCAGCACTATTATTGACGATCTGAGCGACCACGGCCTGGACGAGATCCTGGTTTGCCTTCCTTCGCAGTCCGTGCTCCGCTGCCGAGCCGTCTGCAAACGGTGGCGCCGCATCACCAGCGACGCCTCCTTCCTGGCCGCCCACGCCGCTCGGCAACCACGCCACCTCATCATCGAATCCAACTTCCATAAGACACTCAGCACGCTAGAGGCTCCTGACGATGCTGATTATTATTCCATCTTCAACGGGAAGGAATTGGACTTGCTGTGCGACTTCACCCAGCCGGCGGATAAAAAAATAGTGGGTATTAATTTGGTGTATTCTCTGGATGGTCTCCTGGTGATCAAGCAACGTGTTGGGTTGTACATCATCTGCAACCCGGCCACCCGGCAATGGACCAACCTGCCGCCCATGGCTCCGGATCCCTGTTTCACCGCCCTCCCGTGCGGTTTCTACCGTCACCGTGACTCCTCCTCTTACCGTCTTCTCTGCCTCGGTCTCGAACACGAAATGGAGTTGCCTTCTCTTTCAGATTCAGACAGGAAGCAGTCCTACTACATCCTGCAGGCAGGAGCCTCCCGGCCTCGGCGTCTGTGCCGCGCTCCTCGCGCACCTAAGCATGTCCTACTTCGGTACGACAGGTACCCGGTATGTTACCGTGGCATCCTCCACTGGTTCTCTATGCATCCCGAGAGCCACACCACAGGCAAGATGCTCACCTTTCACACCGCCTCCGAGACCTTCCGCCTCATGTCGCGCCCGCCGTCGCACCACCGGCGGGCCACCGGACAAGAAGACATGAGGGTGTTGCTGGAGCTAGACGAGGAACTCTGCGTCATGGACATGATAGAGGGCACATCATCTCTTAACATCTGGGCCCTGCAAGACTACCACTCGGAGCATTGGGTGCTACGCCAACGCCTAGAGCTACCACCACGGCCTATGTCGGCACCGCCGCTGAATGCGGCACTTGCTCTTGGGGGAGGAGCGATCCTCACCGGAGGCCCCTATAACAGTCTAGCCATGTTGTACCACATAAGTAAAGACAAGAAGGTGACGTGCACGAAGATCACCTTGGAATACGCAGTCCCCTCTTTCCGGCTATTCAGCGAAAGCCTCGTGCAGCATGCCTTCTTTCATCAATCACAACCCTGCTCTGACCTTGCCACCATCACCTTCCCGTCAACGCCGAGAAGCTTTTCTGGACCACCCATTACTACTGGGTTAGTATTCAGAAAGCCCCCTAAAATGCTTCAGGATTATTAAGTCACGATCCAATGTTTTGCATAAACCCTCCACTGTGGGTGTTGGGCATCTCGGCGCCGACGTATAACACTCAAGTGACAATGAGCGTCACAGGAGAATGTATGATGGTAATCGGACTTGATAATGAGCCCTTGGCACCTAATTG
>JAUNZO010000087.1:0-228970 GCA_031894775.1 Chloris gayana | reverse complement strand
GGTGGACTCTCCGGACGACGGTGTGTCGGCGACTTTGACGTCAACACACTTTTTGGCACGCCCGGTGGGACAAAAGCAACCAAGATCAAGATGTCGTACATGCGAGGCGATCGGGGAGGACGGAACACCAATGGTCGATGCTGAGAATCGGCCGATTTTCGTTCCGGTCCCTCTCGGGACGGATGGCAAAGGCCATGGGGAAGTTTACGATGACAACACACTTTCGGCACTGGGGAAGATGACGACAGAACAAAAGCTGCGAGTATCGGGAATACTTGGCCGAAGCAATGAAAAAGTACTTTCAAGCCCTGACGGTGACACGTGGCGAGTGGCCACAAAAGGAGACTTCCCTCGGATTACGCATCCGGAAGAACTAGACCAAATCAAAGCCCGAGAGATTGCCGGATGCCAACCAACTCGGTGATATGGTCAACTCGTCCGTTCATCATGCCCTAATCAATCAATCGGGCGTGTTGACCAACACCATCGGGAATTTGATCAAGGACACAATTGATGGTAGGCTGTTCATCGAAGGGTATTACGGACCTGCATACACTCGGCCTTTCGGCACTCTGTACGGTCGAATCGGGGAATTAGCCTCCAGAGTACCATACCGCGGGAAGGGTTTCAGCCCCGTACGGCATGCCACCTCACCTATGGCCTGGCAAGGACAATGCAAATGCAAGTACCGGTGCAACCCAGCCGGGCAAAGAGGATGACGGTGGCCCCAAGAAGTCGGTAACGGAAGAAGGCAACGGACAAGATGTACAACGGCCGACTTCGAGTTGGGGGCAGCAACCAATGTGGCGGCGGTCCCACGGATGGCACAGACAACCCAATTTCTTCTACGTACCAAATATCGGCCCGAGTGGAATTGAAAACTCACCTACTATAGTACGGCCGATATCCGGTATTCCACGACCAGCTGCTGGGGACAGGGATTCATGAGCTGGACGGCCGATCCAATCGGCCATGAATTATGGAATCGCTCACGGATCATTATTCCGGCTACTAGCACGGGATTTCCGGGAACGGTCGGTTGATACACCCAAGCTGGGGACAACCCAATACAGCTTATATGACGGGGACCGGATCAGCAAGCTGCTGGACCCAATGATATGAATAGCCTCATGGCTAAAATCGCCGATATGATGAGAGATCAATTCGGTTTGAAGCCTAAGGAGAAGAGTGCATTATATCGGCGACCTTACCCTGATCGGATGGATTCCGTAGCTTTACCCAATAAATATAAAATTCCTGAGTTTTCCAAATTTTCCGGGCAAGATAATACATCGACTATGGAGCACATCGGCCGATATGACGCACAGTTGGGTGAGGCGTCTACTCGAGGAGGCTTTGCGGGTCGGGTTATTCCCACTTGTCATTGTACGGATCGGCCTTTTCATGGTTTGCTTCGCTGTCGCCTGGTTCTATTCAAAGTTGGGCCGATGCGGAGAAAAGGTTTCACTCGTACTTTTTACGGGCATCACCGAGCTTAGTTTGTACGATTTAATGGCGGTAAAACAGAAAGCTGGGGAATCGATAGCTGATTATATACGAGAGGTTCGGGACTACGAGGGGACGATGCTACAACCTGAACCTGACGAGCAACGATTGGCCGAAATTGCTTATGCGGGGTTATTCTCCAACATCAAAGAAAAGTTTACCCCACATGAGTTTGATGGGCTGGCACAGCTAACACGAAGAGCGGTTGGCCGGGAAGAGAATCTCCGGCTCACCGGGAATCGGCGGTATCGGGTAGCTTATGCTGATTTCGACGAGTGAAGGTGATGAGGAGGGAGTTAATGCGGTTGAATGGACTAATAACAAACGGCCGATATTCTCTCCGCATGTGAATCCCAAGGAGAGAAAATATGATTTTGATTTATCCAAGGCCGATGAGATATTTGATCAGCCTACTGCGGAAAAGAAAATCCAGCTTTCCCCTCATCACAAGATTCCTACGCAGGAGGAGTTGAAGAAAATGGCTAAATGGTGCAAGTGGCATGGGAATTCACATCATAACACTGTTGATTGTTATGCTATGAGGGATGAGATCCGGAAGGCGGTTGACGAGTGGGATATTGCGAGCAGGTGATGTGAAGAAGAAGATGAAAGTTGATGGGCATCCTTTCCACTGCTAATACGATGTGCATCAATACTATCGGCGGTGGATCGGCTGGTTTCATACGCCGATATGAGAAGAAGAGGGAAAGGGAAGAAAGAGACCGGATGGCACATGAACAGGAATTTATTGGTCAAAATCAGCGATACGGGCAAGGTGTAGTCCGCGAGAAGATTTTGACCCACACTGGGATTGTCCTTTCTTTCGATCTTGTTGGGACCGAAACATGAAGCTTCCATCTATCGAGAAGCTGTCCGGAGTGTGCTGGCCGGGAAGAGTATCGTGATGTCGGGTCGTCAAGTTACCAAGGACGGCCGATTGATCGCAACTATGACTCTCAACAATCGGCCCCCGGAAGAGCGATCGGCTACGATCACGGATACGAGGAACAAAGATACGTAGTGCCAAGGAGAACCTCCGTCCACGATCGGTCGGGGCCAATCGATGATGAAGAAGAGTTCGATTACCAATACCATGAAGACTCGAGAGGTGATCGGACCGAGAGCGAGGGTCGATGGTGCCCGGTGGTTTGTTCGAGCAAAACCCAAAAGAGGAGGCTTCAAAGAATGCGTTGTCGGGAAATCAAGGGTAGACGGCATTACGAGAGATGACCAAGATGATAAGCCAAAGCCCAAGAAGCAATGGAGGCCGAAAGTGCGGTCTCGGGTGGTCAGGCTGAAGCCACGGTGAATGTGATGTCATTGATGCCCGGGATTGTCGGATCGGACGATGAAAATTCGGGTGAAGAAGAACCGATTGGGGAGACTTCGGAGATTCCGTGGACACCGGAATCAGCGGTGTTTGATAAACCGGTCAACTACGATCATTTGCATCTCAAGGCATTATACATTAGCGGCTATGTCAATGGGTCGCCGATGAGGAAAATGTTGGTCGACGGAGGAGCGGCGGTTAATGTCATGCCAATTACTACATACGCAAACTCGGGAAGACGCCGGAAGAAATGATGAGGGCCAATCGACGCTCAAGGATTACGGTGGGAGAAGCCAAGATGTGCGTGGGGCCGCAATAATGGAGATCAACGTGGGCAGCAAAACCATACCCACCACTTTTTTCATCATCGACGGGAAAGGTGCGTACACCACTTTATTGGGGAGAGGCTGGATTCATGCCAATTGTTGCATCCCATCAACTATGCACCGAGTGTTTGATTCAATGGGTCGGCAACAAGGTCGAAATCGTGCGGGCCGATAAGTACGTAACCGTTGCAATCGCCGATTTCGAGTTTGCCGGTCTAGAGAACTTGCCTTGTTTATCGGGCACGTATTGGGATGCGGAAGCCATAAACATCACGGATGACGGAGTTATTGTGACCAGGGAGTCGAGTACCCCCGGCTGCTCGATGGGCCCCACGGGAGAATTGACGGACAATCGGCCGATCGGTATACACTACTCGAAGACATGGTAGGTCGGCCGATTGACGAAACGAGAAGACGGGAAATTAGGCCACGGTTTTGTGTCGGCCGACGAGTTAGAAGAAGTAGATATAGGGGATGGAGACAAACCTCGGCCGACATATGTTAGCAAGAAATTGTGTAAGGAAGTAAGAGATGAATTAGTGGCCTTATTGAAAGAATTTAAAGATTGTTTTGCTTGGGATTATAGCGAGATGCCTGGACTCGGCCGATCGATTGTTGAACATCGGTTGCCCACTAAACCCGGATATCGACCATATAAGCGGGGGCTCGGAAGATTGACCCTAGGTATTATGAAGCCGTCAAAGAAGAGATTATTAGATTGTATGAAGCCGGCTTCATCGGACCATGCCGATATGCGGAATGGGTTTCTAGTATTGTACCGGTGGAGAAGAAAAATGGAAAGATGCGGGTCTGCATTGACTTGAGAAATTTGAATAAGGCAACTCCGAAAGATGAGTATCCAATGCCAAACGCCGATTTGTTGGTTGATGCAGCCGCCGGCAACAAAATTTTGAGCTTTATGGATGGAAATGCTGGGTATAATCAGATTTTTATGGCCGAGGAGGATATATCGAAGACGGCATTCGGATGCCCGGAGCGTTGGGACTGTATGAGTGGGTTGTCATGACCTTCGGACTAAAAAATGCTGGTGCTACATATCGAGAGGGCCATGAATTTTATATATCATGATTTGATCGGTCGATTGGTGGAAATTTACATTGATGATGTCATGGTGAAATCAAGATCGGTTGGGAGTCATGTGGCTGATCTCGGAGAAGTGTTGAAGAGGACAAGACAATACGGCCTAAAGATGAACCCGCTCAAGTGTGCGTTTGGCGTCTCAGTTGGACAATTTACTGGGGTTTATTGTGCATGAAAAGGGAATTGAAGTCGGCCCTAAGAGTATTGATTCTATCGAGAAAGTTGGAACCGCCGACGAACAAGACGAAGCTCCGATCCACGATCGGCAAGATTAATTTTATCGGGCGATTTATCTCAAACTTGTCAGCCGACTTGATGTGTTTACGCCATTGTTGAAGCTCAAGGCCAATCAAGAGTTTCGGTGGGAGCCGATCCATCAAAAGGCTTTAGAAGATATCAAGAAGTATTTGGTGTCCCCACCGTGATGGTTCCGCCAAAGTCGGGCACGCCCTTTAAGTTATATTTATCGGCCGATGACGGGTGCATCGGCTCGGCATTGACTCAAGAACGGGAGGGAAAAGAGCGAGTCATATTTTATCTCGGCCGCAAAGCGATTGATGCGAAACACGGTATCCGGAAGTCGAAAGGTTATGTCTCTGTCTGTATTTTTCATGCACAAAATTAAGGCATTATCCGTTGGCGAGAAGAGTGTACTTGTCGTTTGCCGGGCCGATGTCGTAAAGTATATGCTATCGGCTCCGGTCCCCAAAGGCCGGTTGGGCAAATGGATGTTGGCAATTGCGGAGTTTGATTTAGGCTATGAATCGGCCAAAGCGGTAAAAGCACAAGTATTGGCTGATCTAGTAGTGCAGCACGGTGAACACTCGGCCGGGTATGTTGAACCGGTGCCATGGACGGTGTTCTTTGATGGTTCGATTTGCAAGGAAGGAAGTGGAATCGGCTTGGTTGTTGTGTCGCCTCGGGGGCGGTGCGTGGATACTCTATTACAGTAGAGGCGTACACCAACAACCAAATCGAATATGAGGCGGTGTTAAAAGGATTGGAATTACTCATCGATGCCGGGGCTGATTTTGTGGAAATTTTCGGAGATTCCTTGTTGATTGTGAGTCAGGTGGCCGATGAGTATGAGTGTAAAGATGAAATATTGTTGCAATATCATGGAAAGTGTCGAGAAGTTAATGAAAAGGTTCAAGTGTGTTAAAGTCAGCCATATACCAAGAGAGCAGAATTTTGAAGCAAATAACTTGGCTCAGCTAGCATCCGGATATCGGCTCGCCGAAAACAGACTTAGAGATAGCCGATATTGAAGAAGCCGATTGGCGTACGGAAATTCGAAATTTTTGAGCAATCCATCCCAATCTACAAATAAGAAGATAAGATATAAAGCTTTGAAGTATGTTCTGTTGGATGATCAACTATTTTTCAAGACAATTGATGGGGTGCTTCTCAAGTGTATTGATGACACGAGGCAAAAGTGGTGATGAGCGAAGTACATGATGGAATTTGCGGAACGCATCAATCGGCCCATAAGATGAAGTGGTTGCTAAGGCGAAGCTGGTTATTACTGGCCGACAATGTTGGCCGATTGTTTCAAATATTATAAAAGTTGCCAAGATTGTCGAGAAATTTGGACCTATACGAGAGGCGCTGCGTCGGCTATGAATCCGGTAATCAAACCTTGGCCGTTCGAGAGGCTGGGCCATGGATATGATTGGCCGGATAAATCCAGACATCAAGCAAAGGACATCAATACATATTGGTAGCTACAGATTACTTCACAAAGTGGGTTGAAGCGGCACCCTATCGTAAAGTTTCGACGGCCGTCGTGGTAACGTTTGTTAAGGAGCATATTATTTATAGATTTGGAATTCCAGAGACAATCACAACAGATCAAGGATCAGTATTCACGTCGGACGAATTTCAAACTTTTGCTGATGAGATGGGAATTAAGTTAATTAATTCGTCACCATATTATGCCCAAGCCAATGGACAAGTCGAAGCGGCGAATAAGAGTCCGATTAAGTTAATCAAGCGGAAAATACAAGAGTATCCTCGTAAGTGGCATATGAAATTGATGGACGCTTTGTGGGCTTATCGTATGTCACGGCATGGAGCCATGCAAGTTACGCCGTATCGGTTGGTATATGGGCACGAAGCCGATCTTGCCATGGGAGACGACTATCGGCTCCGGAAGGATTGAGTTGCAACAAAAACTTTCGGCCGATCAGTACTACGGATTGATGATGGATGAATTAGAAGATGTGGTACAAAATCGGCTGGATGCATTAGAGAAAATAGAGCGAGAATAAAGCAAGGGTTGCCCGTCATTATGATAAGAAGGTTGTGCGAAAGCAGTTTAAAGAGGGCGATTTGGTGCTGGAAGCTTAGGATGCCGATCGGAGTAAAGGACAATCGGTTTGGTAAATGGTCGCCTAATTGGGAGGGACCTTATTTGATTAGCCGATCGGCACCGGGTAATGCATATATTTTGAAAGAATTAGAAGGGGAAGAATTCGGTCGAGCACTTAATGGAAAGTATTTGAAGCGGTATTATCCTAGTATTTGGATTAACTCATAGTGTTCGGCCTAAAAGACTACAGCCGATGTCGATGCACATCGCCTTGAGACGGCCGATGCTGAGAGTATCGCCCTTAGCCCAAAAAATACAAAAGCAAAATAGAGGAAGTCATTGATAAATTAGCCGATGTTAGAACATCGCCTTCAAGATGGCCGATATGATTATATATCGCCCTTAGTGCAAAAAAATGTTTACGACCAAAATTTTGTTGGAGATCCTATTACAATCAAGCATAATTGACGGCCTCGGCGCGGGACGAGAAAATCTTGGACGGCAGATAATGCGCGGGCCGACATAGAGTCGAGATTGGCCATGACCAAGAGGTCATCCTCGATCGGGCCGACATTAGCTCTGCGCCGCAGCGACCATCTTCTCGGCTGTTTGAATTGCTTCGGCCGTCGTCTCCTGTTGAGCCGCCACATCGGCCGACAGCTGTACAATTGTAGCTTCCAAGGCCGCCGCCGCCTCCTCCTTGAGAGCCGGCGTTGCTCTCAAATCGGCAATCTCCTGGTTGATTGCCTGCAGTTCATCCTGCCGATTTGAGAGTTGCTCTTGCATCTCTTGGGTCTTACGGGCCTCCTCCTCGGAGCGCTTGATGGAGTTCTCGGCGAGCAACGCCGCTTGCTGCTGCTCCGCGTGGCGAGCCGGACGCCGGCTGGGCACGAGCAAAGTCCATTTGCCGGTACTCCATATACGCCACACGGTGCGGAGCGTCGCGCACATCCTCCGGGAGCTCTGTCCGAACCTCCAAGTACCAGGGCCCTTATGGGGTGGGCGTCGGCCACCAAGCGATCAACCGAAGAGGCCTCGAGCTCGCGCGCGATTTCGTTCACGGTGGTAAGACCGGAAGCGGATACCAAGATCGGCGCGGGACGAGGGAAGGCGAGCGCACTGGAATACCAAGGAAGATAAAGTGAAGTTAATAATCAGAAGCAAATCAAGAAAATAAAAGGGAGATAGTAAAAACAAACCTGCGAAGCATCGATGCGGAGCGGCCGGACGTCTATCGGGCTGCGCCATTGAACCCACGGGTTCATTTGCCCCAATCAACTCTCGGCCGGCCGATTCTTCTTCGCCGGCGACATCTTCGGGGCGAGCATCGGGCACACGGCCGGCTTGCTCGATATCGGCGGGCTCCTCGGTAGATTCATTGGCAGCGGTGCCTACGGGAGAAGCCGCGAGCGGTTCCTGGCCGATTGGTTCTTCGTCGACAACGGTGTCCTTAGGAGAAACCGCGGGTGACACGCGGTCCGCTGGTTCAACTTCGGCGGCGACCTCGGAAGACGCGAGCCGATCCAAGCGAGTTGAGCTCTCTGCAAGGTTTGGATCGGCCTGGCTTGGTACAACCGCCGGTCCCGGAGCTACGGGGATCGGCCTTTCGGGTGTCGGTGTCCTGGCCGGGGAGGAGTTGATAGGCGGATCGGCCTATCGGGCGTCGGTGTCCGGGCCGAGGAGGAAGAACCGCCGATTCTGCGAAGAACTCATGGTTAGGCTGTGTAAAGTAAAGAGGGAATCGGCGATTATGCAATAACAACTTTGACGCGGCGGAGATGGTTCGCTGAAGTAATCCGGGTCGGACGGGAGCGCGAGGCTGCTTTAGCGGCGCGCGATGGCGCTCGGGGCTTGAATCGGCCTTGCGGCTGGTGCATTAGCCTTCCTCTTTACGATTGCGGCCGTTTTAGTCTTGGCCTTGCGAGCGGTTGGTGCCCCTCGAAGCATTGCCCCAAAGGCTTGGGCAGGAGTACGATCCGTGAAGCCGATGTTTGGAGCAATTGGGCTCGGCATCATGTACGCAATCGACCGACCAGCGATACTGCGGGTCGGCGGCTCCTCCGTGTCCGGTCGAAAAGGGAAATATACAAAGGTGAACATTAAGAGTGGCCAATTTCATCTACAAAATCGGCTTTATGGAAATAAATCGGCTACACATACCTCGGCAAAGGCCTCGCTCGGGACTAAGCCGGAGAAGAATGAGGCGGTGTTCGGCTGCGGAGGTGCCGGTTCCACTCGCCCCACCGGCGGTCGAAGAGGCGGGTGCTCGGGGCGCGGGGAGAATCCGGCCAAGTCGCCGGTGGCGACATCGGCGGTGAGGCCGACGAGCCAATTCCATTGAATGGCGTTGTCGACGGTAGCCCGCGCTTTTATTTTCCCCACATAGAAGAGGCTGGGGAGCAAGCGGCGAAGCCGAATTGACGAGCCGCCACCGACGGGTGGTAGAACTCGTAGGAGCAAAGCGCCTTGCCCCGGCGGCGAGTCCCGTCGGCGGCGAGACGGGGCGGAGGCGGGTGGTGAAGATTTTGACCGCCTCCCCGTCGGCCGTTGGGAAGGTGGGGTCGATCGGAAAGGGAGTATCATACCCCTTCTCGAAAAAATCAATGTACGGATACCAATCCGTACTTTCGTTGTTGAGGCCCTTGTAAAGGGCGGCGAACCAATATGCCGGGGTGTTATCGACATGGCTGCCCCCGGCGCCGTGGATAGCGCTTCGCCGAAGGAGATACACCGGCTGAATCGGGGTGTGGCCGATTCTGCGTGGTTGCCGGGGAAGGTGAGGACAACGAGGTCCAGCTCGATGGCCTTGGTGGTGTGAAGGGACAACCACATACTGGATAAACCACCAAGGGCCACCCGGGTTCTTGACGGATCGGCCAAAACGCAACTCCACCGAAACCTGGTGAAGAAGGAAGTACGCCGACCCCGGAAGATATTTGCCCATAGGAAGGGCATAGCCGTCGGCCAATCTATCGGCTATCGGCGGGTAGTTGTTTGTGGGGCTCACGCTGACCCCACAAAAGAAAAAGTGGTCAAGCCACATGTTGAGAAAGGCGACGTGCTCGCGGCGATCGACCGAGCCGTGCCCCTTGTTATAGGTCCGGATATAGACCTTCCAACCCCTGGTTTCTTTGGGATTGATCCGGTGGGTGGACTTGATGCGGATGGCGTTTGGAGTGGCCTCCGCCGTGATATTTAAATCGGCCAACATGACCGTGTCTAGAAGGGTCATGGTAGCCGGGCCGTGCCCGAACATGAAGCGATTCGGGGCATCCGACCGAGAGATAGGAAGCGGCGCCGGCAAAGGTTCGTTTTTGTGGTGGTCGGCCGAGAGAAAGTTTTATGGCATGGGCAATGCCGATATCGGCCCAAACTTGCTGATAGCGGCCGATGCCGGTTATACCAATCCCTCCACCCTGCAACGGAGTCGGCCATGACCTAAAGCTCTCTGGACCAATCGGCCGGTAAAGGAGATTGTTGCCGAAACGGGACCCGGTTCGTTTCGGCACGAGATAAGATCCGTGGGGTCCGGATCGCCCATGGGGCCCAAGAAAAAATGGGTCGGGATGTTCGATGGGATGACGATTTGGTTCGGATCTCCTAAAAACGAAGAATAAAACTAAAATGAGAAACAAAACGGAAAGAAGATAGATCGTGAAAATGAACAAGAACAAGAACACGAAGAAGATTGCAAAGGTAGAAAAGAGGGATGCCCGAATGTACATTACCTCCGGAACGGCGTTGGTGGTGGCGACGACGGGGCCGGCGGCGGCAGCTGCAGCAGCAATGACGGTGGGATTCATGATCGCCGGAGAAGAGAAAGCGACGGCGGCGCGGTGAGAAGTTGAAAAGGCTCGAAAAGGGGCGAAAGACGCTAGAAGCGAGAGGAAGATGAAAGCTAAAGGAGAAGAAACGGATGGGAAATGACCGGGGGTGACCTTGGCTTTTATGGAGAGGTGACGGGCGATAAAACCGGCGCAATAAAAAAGGATAAATCAGTCCGACGCATGCGTTGCATACCCCAGACCGGGGGACATGTGTTGACGCCGGTTTTTGACCAAGGGACCCATTGTCGGCGACTACGGGTCAAAGAAGGCCGGTGGGCGAGAAGGGCGACGGCCGCTTGAGCGAGTAAAGGGGACTTCCCTTCCGGGAATCGTGCGCGGACGCTAACGAGAAGAGCACAACATTAATGGGCCTGGCACACGTTGTAAAATTAGAAATAATAGTTTAGTTTTGGAAAAGGGATCCTAGTCGGTTAGGAAATCGGCTCGAAGAGGGTCCGAATAGGATTCTTTTTGCCGAGTATAAATACATACTCGGATGTAACACGTAAACTCGATTCACATCCAATACAACTTTCGGCGCATCGCCAAACCCTAATTTTCTGTCAAGTCTTTCTTGTTTTCGCGCGGGGATCTTCGGGGCTCCGGTCGACGATACGTTGGCTTGACAAGGTAATTATGTTGTCTAATTCTCGGCGCATTGTTCGTAATTAGATAGCTTAATTGCTAGTTATCCGGCGACCAGATCTGTTTTCGATCGGCGTAGTGAGTATCGGCCGGGATGAGTCAAGTTGACCTGGTCGGGCTCGTGGTGGAGGTAGTTTGACTTGTCCTGCCTCCCTGTTCCAGCCTTTGCTCACGGCGCCGATTGGCTCGGATCTGGTCGTTCGAGTCACGATAGCTGCTATGAGAAATTTTCTATACCTTGGCCGATTCGATCGTGCGGATTCGGTTGACGTGTCCCGTATGCGCCTTTGCGATAGTTGACTTGTCCTAGGCGCATGCAGCCGATTAGCTAGGGTGTAGACTTACTTTCATAGTTAAGACGTTTATGATTGTGCTTGTCCTGAATCGGCCGGGCGTGCGCGGTCGTTAGACTGGTCCGACCGCGTGCCATCGGTTGACTTGTCTGTTGGAGCGGCCGGTCGATTTGGGATCTGTGTGGTTGTATTTGTCTTCTTGTTCTTTCGGAGTGTTTAGCCGATTGCCTATCACGTTCATTAAGCTGTTTTATGTTTAATTAATGCTAAACCTGTTAAAGCTGCTTTTGAACCCGAGTTCATCGAGTATGATCTTATTGATCATCATTATACCTTTGGACGGATCTAAATAATTCACTAATATAATCAATGGCAGAATCGGCCGCATATCCGATCGGCCGATTCACGGATCCGATTGATGATTAAACTATCCTCTTGCTACCTAACTAATTACATCCTATTAATAGTTGCTCTGTTTACATTGTACTCGATAACATATCCATATAAAGTCTTAATGATTTGGTCGTCTACCGACGAAATCGGCTGCTAGTCACCGATCGCATGTTATAGCATCGGCCGATTTCGTATCGTTTGTACCACGGTTCGTTTGCCTAACATTTAATACATAAATGGATGGGCCGTGCTGTTCTCTCGTTCATGGCCGATTTTATCTATCTTATGCCGTGATCGGCCATGGCTGCACATCGGTCTATCCGGGCCGATGACTTGGAATTTTACACTCTTTTATCGTCTTTGTTGGTTTGCAGGAAAACCATCCGGCACGCACCAGCGCACACGAACATCGGCGAGTTGAACCGGTCCGTTGGGAGCACGGGATTCTGCGTCGAGCTGGAATTTCGGTGGACTCTCCGGACGACGGTGTGTCGGCGACTTTTGACGTCAACAGCATCTTGGTCCAAGGCAAAAGCTGCTGGCGCTACGTTGAGTGGGACGCCTGTTGGATCAAGAGGAACATCTTCCACCAACTCTGAAATAGTGCCAATGAGTGAGTTCTTCAGCTCATTGAACCGGTCTTCGAGTAGTATTAGGGTGGGCGCCATCCCCGATAAAATTAAAATCACATTCTTCGACCGGAGTCCAAGACTGGATTATAGCGGCAATGTGTCCTCCTCCTCGAAGCAGTAATCATCCTTGAATGTTCTCGGATTCTTCTTGGGATTGCCCGGATGGCGGTCTCAAGGTCTATCTCGTTGGGATCAATAGTTTGACCTCCATTGAGATACTCTAGAGTACGCACCGTGATTGCAGTAAGTTCTGAAAAAACAAGTACAAATTTAAGACCGGGATATTGCTGAAGACCGGTATTTTCAAAAGATAACATAAGGGAAGGGACGCTCCAATTTAGGATGGGTTGAGGAGGGAGATACCCATCATTCACCGCCTCATTGAGGGATGTTTCGGTGACCTTGCTGCTACCAAGGTCTTGGACACCGAAAGGAAGCCGATCACGAGGAACGGAGGAAGAAGATGAGGCGACGGTGGTGGATTTCTTCTTACCCATCTTAAGAGATGGGAAAGGAAAGCTTGAGATTGGTTAATGGGGAAGGAGAGAGCAACGGCACAAAGGTGAATGGCGGACGCGTATGAGCTTTTGGGAGCAGGGGTTGACCTAGGTCGACCTTTCGTTTCTTTTTATAGACACCAGGATGGGCCCGGGGCTGGAAAGTTATGGGGCCATTTTGAATGGCCCGATGGATTTTTATTGTCGTAACTATGCAATTATGACCTAACGGCCATAAGGAAATCAATGATTTGTTATCTGCGTTAATTATGACTTAACGGTCATAAGAATAAGCCGTCGTGCTTTTATGAAAGTAAAAAGCGGTCCGAAATACGGAAATTTTCAGATGGAAATTAAAGCAATTCTAAATTTTACAATTCAGTAGTATGAGAGAGTTAGATTTTACATAACTCGGTGATAAAGGATGCCTTAGGTCGTGGGTGTTAATCATCCGGCTGATTATAGGCTTTGGAGACTCGAGTCGCTGTGAGAATATAGGGAATAAACTAGTCCGATCAACCAGAAATTTTGGCTCTTAGTGAAATTTCACTAAGCGGATTATGAATTCAGGCTGATTTAGGCGGTCTGTTATGTAAAAATGGTGAAAATATACAGGAGATATGAAATTCGAACGGAATGACCGGTCCGAAAAATATGTTCTTGACGAAAATTTGCTTGAGAGGAATGTGATTTGATGGGAAATGATAAAGCATAGTCTCTCAGGAAAGACTTTGCATTATTTGCGATTCCCAAATGATACAAGAGTCGGGGGCTATACCTAATTAGGTGCACCTGACCGGTGCACCGTATTCAAAGAGCGGTATATAGAGATTTTGGAAGCGGAAAAAGATGGAAACTGAAAGGAGCGGTCTGCAGGAATCGCATATTGAAGGAAATAATGAAGAATCAACTAGTGGACTCTTGCATTATTTGAAAGAAGTTCAAATGATCCAAGAGTCGGGGCTATACCCAATTGGGTGTGCCTATTCGGCACACCATGAGAAGAATAAGCTATGATTACCTAATTAGGTGGTATGAAAGGTGAAAAACAATAATTTTTTCGGGCTTCTTTTAAAGCACTTGTGAAGAAAGAATAACAAGTGCAGCAGATTGGAGTTCTTTTAATTTTACCATGAATAAAGACCAACATGTAGAAGACTCGGTTAGTTTTATTCAAGGTTAAATAAAAAATTACTCGGGGTCTGTTGTCGTATACTTGCCTTATGGGTATACGGATGATGAAGGAATGGATACGCAGAGACATGGTGACAAATTAAGGAAGATAAAGATGGTGGCGATAGGCAACAGATCGGTCCTTGACCGATGCTGGGATAACGAAGATCCTGAATACCGGTATGGAAGCAAGGCGGACATTAAGACCGGTATACAATGACTTGAGGAGCAAGTTATTGAGCAATTCGTAGTTTGATTAGGACTCGAATCAATAAAGAAAGTTAGAAATAGAACTCCATATATGTAATTCATTAATCGATTAGGATTCTGCATGTAACCCCAACTCCCTCGGATATATAAGGCGGAGCGGGGACCACCCAAAAACTCTCCGAGATCTTGCAATTAGCAAATCGCTAAAGGCAATACATAACATACAGGACGTAGGGTATTACTCTCGATTCGAGGGGCCCGAACCTGTCTAAAATCGTGTTTTCTTGTGTGTTCCGTGTGTTGCACCATCGAATTCCACGCTCGTGAGGGACCGGATAGTACTAGTGCCGAGTTTAAGACTCGACACACGAGAACCCGCCGTGTTCTTCCGCCGCGTCTTCAAATTGGTGAGCTGTGGTGAGGCACTTGTGCTTGTTTTTCATTCCCGTGATGCGCAAGGTGGTGTTCATCTAGTTTGTCAGCTCATCCGCACGTTTCCTCCTCGAGTCCGGCAAGAATCGACCGTTTTCGCGGAGTTCCATCACCACCGCCGCGTCACTCACGGTGAGCTCTACTCTCCGACTCTTCTCATGCTCTTAGAATCATCCGACGAGCTTGTGTATGTTCCGTAGATGCTGTCCATAGCTTCTCCCCCAATTTTTGGGTGCTCGGAGCGAGCTCCCCGCCGTCATCGGAGCCTCTGCCATGGCCGCCTCTCGCCGCCGGCAGGCTCCTGGCCGAGCTCATGTTGTTTTGTCACCGTGGTTGAGTTTGCCGGGTCGAGTAGATCTTGTAGGTGGTCTCGCGGCGAGGTTTAGCGCACCGGAGGCCAACTCCGGTGGCCGTGCCGTCGACGCCGCGGTGGTGCCACACCGCGGGCCACACGCGCGCTGGATCGCGGGTGGCTATGCGGGATCTCGTGTGGCCCACTCTGTGGCCCAACGTGTGGCACGTAACGTATTTCAATTTTTGAAAATTCGTATAAAATTCAATAAAAATCAGAAAAGTGTGAAACCAATTTTGTTAGACTCAGAAAAATAAGAACTATTTGTTTATAAAATAAAATATCTATTTTGAGTATTCCTATTTCATAGATAATAATTAATCACATTCTTTGGTTAAAGAAAAGCTATTATTTTATGCTAGATAAATGTTTAATGTAAGAAAATAATTTAATTATATGAAGGAGATACTACAGACGAAAGTAAGTATGAAAATTATTTTTCAAAAATCAAACTTAAACATTATCATTTCATGTGATTCCAATTTATTACCTTATTATCACATGTCATTTAAATAATGAATAATTATTACTTAATAAACAGGATTAATTATTAATTACTGAACCTCGAGTAATTAGTACTAATGAACATAATTAATTATTAATTAAGGAACATGATTAATTAGTAATTAATAACCATGGTTAAGCATTACTTAATGAGTATAATCAATAGTTAATTATAAATTGTTAATTAACAAATATGATGAATTATTAATTGTTAAGTATAAATTGTTATTACTGAACATAGTTAATCATTAATTATTAGTTGATGAACATAAATAATAAAACCTTTTGCATATAATCATATCATGTTCATTCATGCATGCATGATTGTGATTCGCGACGCATTATTGGTCGACCTAGGTTCCGAGGTGATCGAGGTTCCACCCAAGGTCGAGGTAGTCGAAGGGAATCTCGAAGTTGACCCACCCGCTGAGGAAGGTAACCCCGACTCATATCAAGGAAAGCCCTGGTGCATCCTACCTATGTTTTCAAATATTTTATTTTATCACATAGTTAAGTTATGTTTGTGCATTAGGTGTTAGGGAATGATTGATACCTAGTTGCATTATGATAGGTTTTCGGTTATTTATACTATACTTGGTACAGGTAGCTCAATAGAAGCTAGGCTTAATTCATAATGGCAACGGTAGATGTTTTAGGAAATCTTAAAGCATGGAGGCTTTAAGGATTGATGTGAGGACACCAAGATAAAGAGAGTGTTAATGAAGTTGAGACCGGACGGGCCCCGTAGGAGAAAGGGCAAGACGGAGATGAGGTCTTGCAAGGTGGTAGCCCCGTCCGAGTCGGTCAAGGACCGTACCGTTGTCGGCTTAGTTGAACAAGTTTGAACGTACCGTACTACATGCTGGTATCATGGGCCCGGCAAGCTGAGGTACCCTATCGCCCTAGAGATGTAGCGTAGCCAACTCTCTTTTACCGGCTGTTAGTGAGAGGTTAGTCTCACGGGAGGGAGATGGGTCGGCCACGAAGGAAGTCGTGGAGTCGCCATACTCCCGGGGAGTTAGAAATGGCTAGTCTCGCTGTTAGGTGTTAGCGGGAAAAGTTGTCGTATACGACCGGTGAGGTGCGTCTACGTCGTGTAGTCGGGTTTTGCCAGCTGGTATAAAATTGATTCAAATCGCTGTCCCTCGCGAGTAATGAGTACCGCTTGTTTAGCTCGTCACATCGTAGTAAACAATATGGAAGATGAGAAGGAGAAATGAAAGGAGTAATGATCTATTTTATCTTGTCTTGCAATCTTGATTGCAATAGCGATAGGCTGCAAACACCAAGGTTAATGGACTTAATGTTGAGCTAAAATATTGAAAGTAAGGATCCACCCTTTAATGCTGTTTTCGCAAAGGAGCAAACCCCACAGACCGAAAGCCTTTGCATACTAGGCGTCGGCCTTAGCGTGCCATTTTGACGGGTCGGTCTTGCTGAGTATTAGAATACTCGGGGTTTGTTCGTTATCTTTCAGGGAATGAGTCGTATTTTCACGACTTATACGGTAGCTTCCGGAAGAGGAGCAGTGTCCCGAGGGAGGTTCCCTCCAATGGGAACGGATTCCCACGCCGTGAGAAGGAAGGACCGTGGTGTACGACGGGCTCGAGTACATCACGTTGATCGTTGATAGTCTTTTGTTGTATAAAAGTACAAGTTTCCGCTGCAATACTCGTAGGATGTTAAACTTCAATAATGTTTATGTTTCCGCTGCACGAATGTTTGTATTTCAAAAACCTGGTTGTATTATACCATGATGTATATATTCCGGCTTGTATGAGATGATGTTCTGTTGTAACTCGCTTCGTCGAGTGTCCCTCCGTCCCGATTTCTAGGTGTCCCGAGGGGATGTCACATCGTTACAGTGCCGCTCTCGAGGTACGGTGCACCGGTCAGGTGCACCTAATTAGGTATAGCCCCCGACTCTTGTATCATTTGAGAGTCACAAATAATGCAAGAGTGTTTACGGAGAGATTTTGCTTTATTATCTTTCATGAAATGATATACCTCTTAGCAATTTCCACCAAGAACACATTTATCGGACCGGTCTAACCAGTCATATCACATTTAATTAAAATTTCTGGTTGATCGGACCAGTTTATTTCCCATATTCTCACATCGACTCGAGTCTCCAAGGCCTATGATCAGCCGGATGCTTAACACCCACGAACCTAAGGCATCCATTATCACCGAATTAGGTAAAGTCTAACTCTTTCATACTCGCTAAATTATGAAATTTAGCATTACTTTAATTCCAATCTGAAAATCTTCATATTTCGGACCGCTTTTCTATTCACAAAAAGCACGATGGCTTATCCTTATGACCGTTAGGTCAGAATTAACGCAAATAGCAGATCTTTAATATCCTTATGGCCGTTAGGTCATAATTGCATATTTACGACATAAGTCATTTAATGCTAAATCCATCGGGCCTTGCAAAATAGCCCGATAACTTTTCATCCCCCGGCCCATCCCAGTGCCTATAAAAGGAAACGAAAAGGTCGACCTAGGTCAAACCTATTCCCGAAAGCTCATACGCGCCCGCCATTTGCCCTTGTTCTTCGCTCTCCTCTTCCGCACAATCCAATCTTAGATTTTCTTCTTTGATCTTCTCAAGATGGGTAAAAAGAAATCTTCTCGTCAATCCCGCATCTTCTTCCTCTCGTTCCTCGCGACCAGCTTCCTTTTGGCGTTCAGGATTTAGGTAACGAGCAAGGTCACTCGAAACATCTCTCAATGATGCAGTTCGTGACGATTACCTTCCTCCTCAACCAATTCTAAATTGGAGCGTCCCTTCTCCTGGCCAAGTCCCATGGGGAATAGACGATTCTCAACAATTAGTTTTTAAAGCTTTTTTCCTCCGTGGCTCTGGATCTCCCTTGCTGCTCCTTTTTTAGGGGTCTTCTTTTCTTTTACGGATGGGAGTTAGTGAACCTCAATCCTAACTCCATCCCGCAAATCGCTTTTTTCATCCACCTCTGCGAGACCTTCCTTGGAGTTCTCCCCCACTTCAAGTTATTCCAATATCCGTTCCAAATCCGCCCACTTCCTCATCGATCGCCAAGCTACGGTTGGCGGAGTAGGAATTCAATGCAAGAGTGCGGATGAATATTTTTCTATCTCTTTGAACAAAAGCATAGCCCATTGGAAAAATGGATGGTTCTTCCGTGATAATCCCCGACTCGCACTTCCTCCCTTCGAGCGCTAAGATAGCCAAAAATTTCCCTACCGCAGATACTAGGAAAAAACTTAAAGAAGACGGAGAAATCCTTTCGCTCTTGGCTTGCATCAAATATTTAAAGGAAGTCAAAGACGTCACCACCGAGACAGTCCTTTGGAGCTTCATAGTGCGAGGAGTCCGACCACTCAAGAGACAAGAACACCCGGCTTGGTGTTTCAATGAAGACGTTGCCATTCCGCTGGATGGAACTCCTCTACCCGACAAAGAACGATTAGAAGCCCGCATCGGGCGGATGCTCTAGCCGAAACCAGATCTATCCGGATGCATGAGAGTAGGTCCGGCTTTCAGCTCGTCCAACCCCGTGATCTTGTAAGTATCTCTTTCTTTATCTTCGAATCTCATTATTTTTAACCTTCATTCTCTTATGCAAACTCAACCGCTCAATACGGAAAATGGACAACTTCGAGAGTCACCCTCCTCTACCTCCCAACGATACTTGGGGGAGGACTATGCGAACAATACCTCTCCCCCGGCTGTTCAAGCCTGGTCCGACTCAAGGGACTTCGGACCGGTCCTTCCCTCTCGCCTCCCAAAGCATAGCTCCCAAGATTTCCAAATCCGGAAAGGTGGTTCAAGCGCCTAGTACGAGAAAACGTACTACTTCCTTGACCATTGGCGGACCTACTACATCCTCTCGCTGCAGCTGGCGATACCCGCTCGGAGGCGCAGAAACTTGAAGATAGACGAAAAGAAGAAGTCGTCGAAAGGGATCGCCAAGCCGCTCCGGCCGCTTTCGAAGCTGCCTTGGGACAATCTCAAGGAGCTCCTTCCCTAACCGACTCCTTATCCAATGTTCCCAAGAGGTCCCGTATGGCAACCGGACCGGTCCCGATGATGCGAGAGAGACAGTCCCAACGCCGCAAGTCAATCTAGCGGAAAAAGGACTCGCAGAGGGAAACAGTGAGGCTACTCAAGGTCCCCCCAAGAAGATCAAGACCTCCACCGGCTTCAAGAAAGCTACCTCGTAAGTCTTCTATATCTCTATTCCTTTCTCGAATTGCTTTTATCCCGTCTTATTGTTTTTGCCTCTTTTCGCAGAATCCCTTCTAATTTCCAAGCTAGCATAGCTAGCTTTTTGAGAAACAAAGCTGCTTCTCCAGCTTCCCACCGGTAGTGCTTCCACTACCTCCTCTACCGCACCCGTAGCTAGTACCAGGCCTTCGAAGCTCCAAGTACGGCACCCGCAAAGGAAATCCCTGCCGCCTCCAACGCATGAGCTTCATCTCAAATCACCGAAGATCAAGCTGTCAACATTGGAAGTTCATCCGCTAGCAACCTCCCTACCCAGGCAACGTTATTTCGGATTCCTCCGAGCTCTCACCGGGACCAGTCCGGGTGGAAGAAATTCCTCGTCGGCCCAGGACAACACGCAAATCTCAAGGAGAACCCGGATCGGCCAAAATGGTAGTCGGAGACGTGGAGGTGGACAGCTCCAGTGGAGCTAGAACTTTTACCGCAACAGCTCAATGGGTCGCCCTCCAAGAAGAAGAGGCCCCGAAGAACTTCTCGGAATCCGGCCGGGTACATCCTTTCGCTTCAATGGTTTCTTCAAGCAATTTCCTTTTAATAATTGAATCTCTTACTTCTTCCTTCTTTTAGGTTCTTCCGAAAAACTCGAAGCTAAGAGTGCTATAATCGCTCGCTCTGGAGGAAGAGCTATGCACCAATCAAGAGCGATCGGTGGAATCGGAATCTCGATCGCCGATCGAAATCCAAGGAGATTGATCTCGCAGAGAAGAGAAGCCAATCTGCTGAACACCCATCGATTGATGAAAGAACGCCGGCAAGAGATCATCAAGCTCCGCCGAGAAATCCGGAGTAATACTCTTAATTTTATCTATGTATTCCATATTTTTCCTTGTTGCCTTTTTCTCCGACCGGTCCTACTCCTTATCTCTCGCACTTGAAGGCCTCGTTGCCGCTCACAAGAAGGCGAGAAGAAGTCCTTTACGAGAAGGCAGCTGCTCAGAGCAAGCACTTGAAGAGGGTTCTCGTGTTGAAGAGCAACGAGCGGCTCGAATTGGAGAACTGGAAGGCGAGCTTACCGCCAAGGATAACATCCTGGCGCAAGCACTTCGCTCCAACAAGATGCTCGGAAATTGAATATGCTCGCCTAAAGGTTGAACTAGTCGAAGCTTTAGAAGCAGCAAAAACAGCACAGTGCAGACAAAGAGAGCGCTCCGAGGACCGCCCATGAATCTGCTCGGCTTGCTCTCAAAGCAAAAGAACGCGAGATCCAGCCTCTGCCGATGATTGAGACCAAGCCGAGAGAATCCAATACTAACATCAAGGGCAGATTCGGAGCTGCAGAAATCGAGCATAGACGTAAGTCACTTCTTTCTTATTCATTCTTATGAAATTCTTTTTAAAATACCGGTATGCAGTGATAACTCTTTCTTATATTTTTTGCTTTTTTCAGAACTTGCTGCAGGTACAAGTACGCACTCGGAATATCTCAATGGCGGTCAAACTATTGATCCCAACGAGATAGATCTTGAGTCCGCCATCCGGGCTGTCCCTAGAAGAATCGAGAGAGCATTCCAAAATGGTTGCCGCTATAATCCGAGTCTTGGACTCCGATCTCGGATTGTGATTTCAACTTTATCAAGGATGGCGCCCACCCGAACACCACCGAAGATCAGTTCAATTAGCTGAAGAACTCACTCATAGGTACTTGTTTCGGAGTTGATAGAGGATATTCCTCTTGATCCAACAGGTGTTCCGTCGAACGTAGCGCCAACAGCCTTTGCTCTGGATCAAGACGCTTAGGACGCAGCAGCCGCCGCTAGGCGAGACAGTAGAAGATGCATTTGAAGATCTTGATGCTGATTTACCAATATCTTCTTCTGATTCTGAAGAAACACCGGACGATAGACTAGAGGAAAATCCCAAGACCGGTGATACCGGTACTTCCAGCGGTCCTGCTTAGCAGAATTTTTGTATTAAGGCCAACTTGCTTTTGTAATCAAACATCTTGATCATCACTCTGTTTATATTAAATACCGGTTGCTTTTCTTTTCTATATGAATACTGGTTTCACTGTCTTATTTACTAACTTCTTTGCCCAAAACATCATAGTTCTTTCAGCTAAAACTAACTATGACCAAATTCCGGCTCTAATCGCGCGAGATCACAATTCATAGTTATAGCTTACTTTAACAAGATCATGTAACATAGGGAAAAAAAGCCAAGTTGTAAGATTTAAGATTTCACATACTACTCTTAACACAGCAGCCTACCAATCAGTATTCATAAGAAAGAAATGCTACACAATTTCCTTTCCCGAACATACCGATCTCAGCTGAAAAGAAAACAGATCGCTCTCAACACAGCAGCCTACCAACCGATTGACTGGTCTTTACTGTTCAGGAATAGCATAATATTACAGACCGCTCTTAACACAAGCAGCCCCCTGGCTCGATAATTTAATTCAAAATTAAAATATTGAGACACAAAAATGAAACACATTCTCATTAGACAGAATTACTTTACAAGAAATACTTTCAAGTGTAAAAACGACGAAGCTGTTCAATGTTCCAAGAATTTGGAATTTCTTCTTACTCCAAGGTCATAAGCCTATAAGCCCCGAGTCTTGAGACCGATTTAACCAAAAAAGGTCCCTCCCAGACCGGTGACAACTTATGCCTGTTCTTGTTAGACTGAATTTTCCGAAGAACCAAGTCTCCTACTTGGAACTCCCTGTTCGAACATTACGATCATTATAACGACGCAATCCCCGATGATATTTGGCTGCTTGAATCAATGCTTGATCCCTCAATTCTTTCGCAGCAACCAGCTCAACCTCGGCGTTGATCTTCATATTTTTCTTCATCATAGTATTGTACCCGAGCTGATACCATATTCACTTCGTAGGTAGCATGGCTTCGGATCCATACACCAAAGAAAAAGGAGATTGCCCCGTAGCCCTACTAACATTAGTGCGTAGTCCCCAAAGCACCCAGGGCAATTCCTTAATCCATTTTCCTGCATACGGCTTCAAACGGTCAAAAATTCTGGGTTTAAGACCGGTCAAAATCATTCCATTAGCTCGTTCTACTTGTCCATTGCTTTGCGGGTGTGACACCGACGCATATTGTATCTTGATTCCGAGACTTACAAGCATAATCTTTGAAGCACTCTGAAGTGAACTTGGGCCCATTGTCGATAATGATACTGTGCGGGACTCCAAAGCGAACAAATATGTGTTGTAAGAATTTAATTGCTCGGGCCGTAGTCGTACTAGTAACAGACTTCGACCTCAATCCACTTGGAAAACTTATCTACCGCCACAAAAATATGCGTGAATCCTCCCGGCGCCCTTTTAAAATGTCCAATGATATCCAGCCCCCAAGTAGAAAAAGGCCAAGTCATTGGAATTAACCGCAACTCATGAGCTGGAGCATGGGGTCGTGTCGGCGAAAAATTGACTACCCCGACAATTCTTGACCACTCGTGCGCATCATCCGTCGCCGTAGGCCAATAAAATCCTTGTCCGAACACCTTCCCAACCGAGTGTCTTCGAAGAGGCATGATTTCCACAAATTCCCCCGTGCACGTCTTCAAGAAATTGAATGCCATCGAAACCGATACACATTTCATCAAAATATTAACTCCACGCCTATATAATTCTCCTTCGAGAATTAAATAACTGCGGGCTCGAACCTCTAATCTTTTCTTCTCTACTTTATCTTCCGGAGTTTTACCGGATCGTAGATAGTGAATGTATGGGATACGCCAATCAGAATCAATAATCATAACGTTTAGTGGCTGAATATCTTCTAGCAAAACTGTTCCTTCAACGTTGATTACATTCTCTGTCTTATCCGGTAAGACCGCTTCTTCGACTAGTCCTTCAAGACTTCCTTCTCCCCTTGATCCTTCGAGACTCGCTTCATTGGCGATTTCTGAAATAGTAGCCTTGCGCTCCATCTTTATGGATGGCTTATCCAATACTTGAAGGAAAACACCAGGTGGAACCGCTCGTCTCAAAGATCCCGATCCGGCCAACTCATCCGTAGCGAATTGTTTCCGCGCAGTATATGAGAAAATCGCAAACCATCAAATTTATCTTCAAGCTTCCTAACCTCCTGTCGATAGGCGATCATATGATCATCATGAGCATCCCACACCTTGTTAACTTGACTCGATCACCAGCATTGAATCACCATATATATCCAATCGTCTTACTCCTAATGGAACAGACTACTCGAAGCCCATGAAGCAAAGCTTCATACTCCACGATATTGTTTGAAGCTCGAAATGCATTTGTAAGACATATCTCAATGGCTCTTTTTGCGGGGTGAGAAGTACGACTCCAGCCCCGCGCTCGAAAGCTGTAGGGACCCGTCGAAGAACATCTCCCAGTATTCCAACGTCCGGATCCTTCTGCGGAATTTGCGTCTCCAACCACTCGTTATGACATCAGCTAAAGCCTGTCCCTTGATAGCTGTCCGCGAAGAAAACGTAATCTCATATTGGCCAAGTTCTATAGTCCACTTAGCTACCCGGTCCATCGCCTCCCGGTTTCGCACAATGTCTCCAATGGCAAACCCGGTCTTAACTTCAATGGGATGTGCTTGGAAATAATGTTTCAACTTCCGAGAAGTTATCACTACAAGCATATATTAACTTCTGCAATCGAAGATATCGCATCCGTGATTCAGTAAAAACTTCGCTTACAAAGATGTTGCACCAATTGCGGATGTCCTTCTTCCTTCCGATCAACTGCGCGAACCGTACTCACCACATGGGTTGTTGCGAAATATATAACCGAATAGTCTCGTCCGGTTCGGAGGTACTAATACCGGAGGATTGCTAAGGTATTTCTTGAGTTGATCAAGAGCGGCCTGTGCCTCATCTCGTCCACTTAAACTTATCTTGCTTCTTAAGTAGCTCGAAGAATGGAAGTCCACGAACTCCCGGTCTTGAGATGAAACGGCCGAGAGCCGCCATACTACCCGTCGCCTTCCGAACATCCTTCAAACAACTCGGGGGCTTCATGTCGATGATCGTCTGGATTTTTTCGGGGTTAGCTTCGATGCCTCGCCACGACACCAAGTAACCCAATAATTTTCCCGAACGAACTCCAAACACACACTTTCCCGGTTGAGCTTCATGGAAAAATTCCGCAGATTATCGAAGGTCTCTCGCCAGGTCGGAGAGAAGATCTTCGGTTTTCCGAGATTTTACCACTATATCATCAACATAAGCTTATGCATTCCTTCCCAATTGCGAATCCAAACAACGTTGTATACCGCGCCGATACGTAGTACCGGCGTTTTTTATCCAAATGGCATAGTCGTATAGCGATACGCTCCGAAGGGGGTGATAAACGCGGTCTTTACTTGATCTTCAACTCTTAGCGGTATTTGATGATACCCCGAGTAGGCATCAAGGAAACAAAGACGCTCGCAGCCAGCGGTCTAATCAACGACTTGGTCAATCCGAGGCAAGCGCGAAAGGGTCTTTGGGGCAAGCTTTGTTGAGATCAGTATAGTCGACACACAATCTTAATTCTTTAGTATTCTTTTTTTGTACAAGGACCGGATTGGCAAGCCAATCTGGATGATACACCTCCCTAATGAACTTAGCTGCTAATAACCTAGTTATTTCCTTCTTGATAGCCTCCTTGCGGTCTTGAGCAAACCTCCGGAGCTTCGTTTGATCGGCTTCACATCGGGACGCACCAACGAGTGCGTGCTCAATCTTCTCCCTAGGAACACCTGGCATGTCGGAAGGCTGCCATGCAAAGATATCCCTATTTTTCCGGAGGAAAAGAATGAGCGCGCTTTCCTATTTATCCCCCAAGTGAGCCCCTATACGGGTGACCTTACGAGGGTCCGACTCATCAAGCTGAATAGTCTTGGAAACTACCGCATCGGCTTTCAATTTCTCCTTTGCGACCTTCTTGACTGGAACCTCATCCTCCAACCTTGCATGTACTTCTAGAGCCTCGGTCGCTTCTCTAATTTCTCGACGTTCATCCTCCGAATTGGCCCGAGAGGCTAGCTCGGTGCTATGTACTTCACGGGCATAAGCGGTCTTGATATCACCCCGGAACGATAGGACCCCATTTGGTCCCGGCATCTTCGAGCATCAAGTACTGGTAATTCGGGACGGCCATAAACTTTGCCAAAGCCGGTCTTCCAAGTATCGCATGATACGCTGAATCAATGTCGACCACCCGGAAGATAATATTTTCCCTCCCGTAGTTTTCCTTTGTCCCAAAAGTCACCAGCAGAGAAATCTGCCCCAAAGGATAGCTGTTTGGCCCGGTATTATACCATGAAATGGTGAAACGCTGCGATCCAAATCAGCTACGGAGAGGCCAAGCCTCGGCAGAGTTTTAGCGAACAAGATATCCAGGCAACTTCCTCCATCAATGAAAGTTCTCTTCAATCGCACCTTGTGAATGATGGGGGCCGGGATGAGCGGATATTTACCGACTTTTGGCAAAACCTCCGGATGATCGATCCCGTCGAAGGTGATGGGCACCTCGGACCACCGTAGATATTCGGGAGTGGCGGGAGCAACGGCATTAACCTCTCGAAACGCCGGCTTTTGTTTTCGTTTTGACTCGTACGCGTCCGAGCCTCCACGGATCATGTTCACCTCCCGAGCTGGTTCTTGAAAGCCTTCGTCATCCTCATTGTCATCACGCTCTTTATCCTTGCCCTTGTCGTCTTTCTCGGTTCCTATGATCGGGGTGCAACCTTTAAGGCAAACCGAGCGAACGGCCTTAACAGAAGCACTCCTTAGCTTTATGATTCCCATTGTGAATCATGCAAGGGCCCTCCGAAGTGTTTCGAACGACAGTCGCTCTCTCGGACCTCTCTTAGGAGGTGCCGGCCGATCTCCTCCATGAGATCGGTCGACAGCTGCAACAAGGTGATCAACCTTGCGCTTATTGTTATTCTTGGATCCGGACTAGTTGCCTTGGTCATGCTTCGGTTCCTTCCCTTTGTTCCCGCGCAAATTGACCACGTTTGATTCACCAACAGCGTAATCATCTCGCTATCTTGAAGCACTCGACGCCGTCATGGTAAGGTTCCGATTTCGCCTACCAATCTTGTGAACTAACGCTTCACTTCGGACGCCGACTTGAAACACGGCAATTACCTGCCGATCGGGAACATTGAGGATCAAGGCCTTCTTATTGCGTAAACGCTCGATGAAGTTCGTGAGAGTCTCATCGGGCTTCGCTCGACCTGTTGAGGTCGAAGTAGTTCCCTGGCTTCTCACAAGTCGCTTGGAAGTTCTCCACGAACTTTTTGGTGAGGTCACCCCGGGAAGAGATAGATCTCTCGGGTAGGGATTGCAACCATAAGCGTCCGACCTACTCCATGCACATAGGGAGGTAGTTAGCTAGCACAAACGTATCTCCCCTGCTGACCGGATGGTAGTAGTATACATGCGAAGCCACTCAGCAGGAGGTGCTTTGCCATCATACTTGTCAATGGCCCCGGGCTTAAATCCCCGGGGTATTTGCAAATGCGTAAATCTCGCGTGAAAACAGGTATCACGGAGTACTCATCATCTTCCGGACCGGTCCAAACCGATGAAGGGGATCGTCGACGAGGGTAATGCCGGTAGTTACGATCCCTATCATCATCCGAATAGTCGTAGTATCGGTCATCTTGATATCTATCTCCCGAACCATCCCGGCGGTCGTTGTTCGTCGGTTGTGTGATCTGCGAAGGAGCAAGGCGGAGGCGGAGGCGCCACTTGGCGATCATCCTTGTCTCGTCGAGGCTCCCCATCTCTATCTCTCGTTGTCTCGTCCCCTTTGGTCTCTCGGTATCACGACGATCATCTCGTCTTGGCCGGTCATCCCGATGAGCATGTCGGTTGCCTTGCCCTCGTTGATCATTGCGTGGAGGATTTCCACTAGGGGCGGCGCCGACGCAGCCGATCCACACCGAGGCGAATTAGTCACGTTCGAGCGAGGCGGGCAAGATCCCGTGGACGATCATCCACATGACCGGTCCGACGCCTCTCATCTTCTTCTTGTCTCCGGTGCTCTTCCGTTCTCTCTACGTGGCGATCGATCGGGACGTTACGAGCGTCACGGTTGCCATTGAGTGGTACGCGTAAATCTTGGTCCGAAGCTCGTTCATGTGCGTCCGCAATCGAGGTGTGTCGAGGCCCAAGCCTTCCACCGGAAGAAGCTCCTTCGGACCGGGCCCTCATAGGCCGCTCCGAGCGAGAACGCGAGCGGCTTGAAGATTCCGATCTGTCATGAACGAGTTGATTTGTCCGTAGAGCAACTACATCTACCGAATTCAAAGCGCGTCGCAACCCTGGCGTGGCATTGAAGACTTCTTCCGGTATTGTCTCAAGAATTTGCTTCACTCCCACAATGTTGTGGACTTGCGACATGAAGACTCGAGCGCCATTTAATTCCACTTCCATGGAGCTCAAATCCAAAGCTCGCTCGAAGAACGATGGCGCCTTCCGCTGCGGCATCCACGTCGGTTGTTATATCCTGGGGATGTTTCTTTCGGGCCCGTGGCGAGGGAGCGGTCGCGGGAACGCTTCCTCCGGCCCGACCGGTACCGAGCAACGTTTGCGCGAGGATCCGCGGTCGAAGGTTGTGGAGGTTGTTCATCTCCGTCTCGCTTCATCTCGTTTCACGAGGACGACGATCGATTCATCTCTCGCCATCCTTGCTTCTTCTTCAGCAGCTTCCTCGGTGTTGAGTTGTCGAAGAACCGGACCCGTCATGAACACTTGGAAGAAGGCCGGAGGCCCTTCCTCGAAGTCATTACCAATCTCGCGAGAGCGGCTTATCATCACGGATCGAGTACCGGTCCGAGACGCAAACGGTCCGATTGATCGCGCTAAAGCTGCGTCATATCCTCCAAGTTCTAAGCCACATGTGCCAACCGTGGCAGGTGATCGCGCTTCGAAGCTGCGGCCCGACAACGAGTCGGATTCATCCAAAGCAACTTTCCGACGGAATTAGCTTCAAAGTCGAGGGACCCGAAGCGGTTCTTGAAGCTCGGCTCGAAGTCGACGACGAACGAAGAGGCCATCGAACTCGCTAGGAACTCGTCGGGACCCCTTCCTGGCGCACCAAATGTCGAGTCTTAAACTCGGCACTAGTACTACCCGGTCCCTCACGAGCGTGGAATTCGATGGTGCAACACACAAAACACACAGGAACACGAGAATTTTAGACGAGTTCAGGCCCCTCGAATCGAGAGTAATACCCTACGTCCTGTGTGTTATGTATTGCCTTTAGCGATTTGCTAATTGCCGGATCTCGGAGAGTTTTGGGGTCCCTGCTCCGCCGTATATATCCGGGGAGCTAGGGTTACATGTAGAGTCCTATTCGATTACATGAATTACATATATGGGAACTCTATCTCTAGCTTTCTTTATTAATTCAGAGTCCTAACAGATTACAAATTACTCCTTAACTTGCTCCTCAAGTCATTGTACGCCTGTTTCGAAAAAAAAAAAGTCATTGTACGCCGGTCTTAATACCCGCCTTGTTTCCATACCGGTATACGTAAGCTTCGCTATCCGAGACCGGTCGGGGACCAGTCCGTTGACTATTTTCATCATCTTTATCTTCATTAATTTGTTGCCATGTCTACGCATATCCATTCCTTTACCATCTCGTATACCCATAAGGCAAGTATACGACAAACCCTTCCTGGTCCTGGACCATTTTACCAACCGCTTGAAGAAGATGCTGCAATCTGGATTTGACGATTCGGGATGCCAAAGAGTAGGCTTGGCATTCAGCTCTTCCAATCCTTGCGATCCTATAAGTATCTTCTTTCTCACTTAATACCGGTATCCTAAATTCCTATATCTTTATGTTGCTATTCTCTTAATCATGTACGTTTATTCAATGCGGACTTTGGACAGATTCAAAAGCCACCCCTCTTCCAACAGAACGATCCATGGGGCGAAGATTATGAAGCCAATGCTCTCCCCAATCCTACGCTTACCAGCCTACCAGCTTCAACTCTTCCCCAAAATATTCCGGGCCGTCGGCTCTTCCTCCGATCGGGCCATCAAAAAGATCTCAAGATCCGGGGTGCAATCGATGCTCCTAGCACGAGGACACATAAGTCGGCCTCAATCCCCGCTTCCCGCCCATAGGTAATCGTACCAAAGCCCAAGAAGATTGAAGTCCATAAGAAATAGCAGGAAGTTATCGAGAGGGATCGCCAAGCAGCCTAGGCCGCATTTCGGGGATCATCAAGCTAGAGTATCTCAAGGAGACCCGCAATTAAAGGATTCCCTCGCCAACGTTCCTTAGAGGTCCCGGTATGCCTCTCGGACCAGTACCTCGGACAATACCGCAGGAGATTCAACCCCTGCACCTTCAGCGCCATCGGCAGCCAAGAGGAGTGCGGAAGAATCAAGAGGAGGCTCCCAAGGCCCCCAACAAAAAAGACCAGGACCTTCGCAGTCTTCAAGAAGGCGACCACGTAAAGATTCTTCACTTAGTTCCTTTTGATCTTTTTACTATCCAGAATCATCACTATGTTATTCCAGTCTTTAATCTTGTCTTATCTGCAGGATCACTCGAACCTTCGAGCCAACATTGCGGGCCCGTTCAAATATTCCCTCCACTACTCCAGTAGCTATCGGCAGTAAGACAACAGCCCCCGTACCAATGACAACAATTGCTGAATAGATCTCGGAGGCCAAGGGTGCGGCAACAACAGAGGAACCCCCGCCGCCTCAACGGAAGAACAAACAACCGAAGAAGCTCCATCGGTTCAAGTTGATGAAGAGAGGATGACCACCGAGTCTGTTGTGACCGATACAACATCCGAGTGGTTTCCCTCCATAGGCCACATTATTTCGGACCGCTCCGGAGCTTCCACTGGGACCGGTCCGGATCGAAGAAGTACCCCATCGGGCAAGAACAACTCACGGGGCTCCAGCTAAATCAAAGCTCGCCAAGATGATAATTGGTGATGTAGAAATTGACAGTTCCAGCGGAGCCCTTACATTTACAGACAACGGCCAAATGGGATTCACTCCAAGAGGAGGAAAGCTCGAAGAACTTCAGCGAGTCCGGCCGGGTATTTCTCATTCTTTACCTTGTATTTTCCTTTCTTTACAATCTTCATACCACAATTCTCTTTTCCTATATTCCCTTTAGGTTCTCCTTAAGAATTCGAAGCCAAGAGTGATATTATAGCTCGACTAGAAGAGGAACCGCACCAAACTCAAGACAAACTAATCGAGACTCTTGTCGATAAGAAGGCTCGCGAGTGGAAGAGAGCCAAGCTGCCAGCATTGGTGAGTTAGAAGGCGAGCTTACCGCCAAGGATAACATCCTGGCACAAACTCTCGATTCAACAAGATTCTTGAGAATGAAAATGCTCGGCTCAAAGCTGAACTCGCGAAAGCGCTTGAAGCTACGAAGACCGCTCAAGCACGAAGGAGAATGCCCCGAAGACCGCCCATGAATTTGCTCGACTAGCGCTCAAAGCAAAAGAAGATGAAATACAACGTTTATTGAAGAGCGAAGCTAAGCGGAGGGCCTCCAATATCAACGTCAAAGGCAGATTCAGAGCCATGGATATCGGGCATAGGCGTAAGTTTCTTTCTCGCCTATCTCGTCTAGGAAGCGGTCTTTTAATACCTGGTCGGAATTTCGATATTCTTTTCAAATGTTTTTCTTTAGAACTTGTAGCGGATAGTAAATGGGTGCTCGAGTATCCGAATGGAGGTCAGCCCCTTCAACAAGAAAACATGGACTTGGAAAGCTGCCATTTGGGATGCTCCTCGAAGAATCGGGGAACATTCCAAGGCAATTGCTGTGCAGGGGGAGGACATATTGCTGCAATAATCCGGTCTTGGACTCTGTCGAAGACCGTGATTTCAACTTCATCGGAGCAGGCGCCCATCCAAAGACTACCGAAGACCGGTTCAACGAACCGAGGAATTCACTCCTTGGAACCGTGACAGAACTCATCGAAGATATCCCTCTCGGATCCACCGGGTGTTCCACCGAATGAGGCTGCGGCTCTTCCCGCCCTGGACCAAGCCGCACAAGATGCTACTGCAGCCTTCGGACGTAATCTAGAAGACGAATACGATGATATGGACTTTGATCTTCTATCTTCAGACATCCGACTCGGAAGGAACAATTGATGACATGCTCGATCGAAGATCCCAATACCGGTGAAACCGGTGATTCTCGTGGCCCCGCTCAATAGATGTTCCTTTGTCATTAATCTTATGCATGCAAAAATACTATATCCGAATACTTTGTAATATAATATATGTCCTGTAACAACTCTCGAGAAAATAAATGCATTTCATGTCATCATGAGCATTGCATCATATTATTGCATTTCCGAAGATATCAAATTTTGTGTTAACAACATACACATAAATTATCAAAATAGCTAAAGAATAAAGGAAATGCTTAAAAAGAAATTTAATAAGAGGAAAATATATGTTTAACATTTTCTATGGCTCAAACATCATAAATTAAGATTTATGAAAGTTTCCTGGAATTATTTTGCTTTGTGAAAATAATTACAAGAAATAAACAAAGCTTCTTTTATTAATTTAGCTATAAATTTTTAATCCGAAAATGATTTGGAAGTTTAGCCTGGACTTAATAGGAAAAATGTCTAAAATACTTTCATTTGCACCCCTGAAATTTTTGGGAATTTTTGGAGCACCGGAAGGTTGTTTTTTAATTATCCGAAAGCCGAGGGGTTTTTTGTAAAAATCCGGGCCCGGCCGGCTTGCCACGCCTCCCGCCACGCAGCTGCTTGCGCAGCTGCACTGGCTGCTTGCCCCTTACCGCCTCTCGGTGGAGGATAAGAACCCCGCCGGCCCTCATTTCTCTTCTCCTCTCTCATTTCTCCTCCCCGCCATCGCCGTGCCTCCGGAGCTACGCCGCCGGTCCGCTCCGGTCCCTCCCCGTCCACACCGCCACCGCCAAGAGCTCCGCCAAGACACCGTGAAGCTTCTCCGCCCGTTCAATCAGCTTGAGCACCTCCACTCCATCCAGGCGAGGCCATCTTCTTCCTCGGGCCGCCACCGTGTTCCTCCGCCGCGGCTCAAGAATTCTCACCGCCCGGTGAGCCATTTGCGCCTTTCTTTCTTCGTGATGATGCGCACCTCACTCCTTTAGCCTTAGAGCAAGAGCTCATCCAGTTTCCTTCACAGGTTCGTCGGGATTTCGCCGTTTCCACGGAGTTTCCTCACCGCCGCCGCACCCTTCCACGGTGAGCCCCATCTCCCGCCGTGCTCATGCTTCTAGGACCTCCCGACGAGCTTGGTTATGCTCCGTAGTAGCTCACGGCGCATTTCTCCCCATGTTTTAAGCCGTCGGGTGAGCTTGCGCCATGGCCGGAGCTCCGTCGTGCCCGCCTCTCGCCGCCGGCGCGTCTCCGGTCCAGCTCATGTGTGCGCATCACCACCGCTAGGTCCACCACAGCGAGTTGAGTCTTTAGGTAGTCTCGCGGCGAGCTTTGAGCCATCTCCGGCCATCGCCGGTGGCCGCGCCGCCGTCCCTCGGCCGACGCGGTGGCGCCACACCGCGGGCCACACGCGCGGGATCGCGTGTGGCCACGTGGGGATTCCCTGCGGCCCACTCGTGGCCCGGACGTGTGGCACGAGAGGGTTTTCAATTTTCAAAAATTTGTAGAAAATTCATTAAAATTTAGAAAAATGCAAAACAAAGTTTGTTAGACTCAGAAAAATAAGAACTATTTGTTTATGAAATAAAATAGTTATTTTGAGTAATTTTATTTCATAGATAATATTTAATCACTTTCTTTGCTTAAGGAAAAGCTAGTATTTTATGTTAATTAAATGTTTAATGGAGAAAAATAATTTAATTAGATGAAGGAGATACTGAAACGAAATTATTTATGAAAACTATTTTTCCAAAATTAAACTTAAACTTTATTATTTCCTGTGATTCCAATTTAATTAACCTATTATCACATGTCACTTAAATAAGGGTTTATTTATAGTTTAATAAACAAGATTAATTATTAATTGTTAAACCTAAGTAATTAATAAGCTTAATTAATTAATTAAGGAACATGACTAATCAATAATTAATAACCTTGATTAAGCATTACTTAATGAGCATAAGCAATTGCTAATTACTCGTTTAATGAATATGCGTATTCATGAATTGTTAATTAACCAATGTGATGAAGCATTAATTATTAATTATTAATTATTGGACTTAATTAATAAAACCTTTGCATAATTTTATCATGATCATGCATGCATACATGGTTGTGATTCGCAACGCATTATTGGTCGACCTAGGTTCCAAGTGATCGAGGTTCCACCGAGGTCGAGTCGGAGACTGGAATCTCGAAGTTGATCCCCGCGCCGAGGAAGCTAACCCCGAACCGTATCAAGGCAAGCCCCGGTGCATCCTACCTATGTTTTTCAATATTTTATTTTATCACATAGTTCAGTTATGGTTGTGCATTAGGTGTTAGGGAATGATTGATAGCCTAGTTGCATTATGGTAGGTTTCCGTTTGTTTATTCTATACTCGGTACAGGTAGCTCAATAGAAGCTAAACTTAATTCATAGTCGCAGCGATAGATGTTTAGGGAATCTTAAACCATGGAGGCTTTAAGGGTTTTTGTGTTGACACTAAGACGAAGAGAGTGTTAATGAAGTTGAGACCGGACGGGCCCCATAGGAGAAAGGGCAAGACGAAGATGAGGTCTTGCAAGGTGGTAGCCCTGTCCGAGTCGGTCAAGGACCGTACCGTTGTCGGCTTAGTTGAACAAGTTTGAACGTACCGTACTACATGCTGGTATCATGGGCCCAGCAAGCTGATGTACCCTATCGCCCCGGAGATGTAGCGTAGCCACCTCTCTTTTATCGGTTGTTAGTGAGAGGATAGTCTCACGGGAGGGAGATGGGTCGGCCACGAGGGAAGTCGTGGAGTCGCCATACTCCCGGGGAGTTGGAAATGGCTAGTCTTCCGTCAGGTGCTCGCAGGAAAAGTTGTCGTATACGATCGGTGTGATGCGTATACGTCGTGTACTCGGGTTTTGCCAGCTGGTATAAAATCGATTCGAATCGTTGTCCCTCGCAAGTAATGAGTACCGCTTGTTTAGCTCGTCACATCGTAATAAATACTATGCAAGATGATGATGAGAGATGAAAGGATTAATGATCTATTTTATTCTTGTCTTGCAAACTTGATTGCAATAGTGATAGGCTGCAAATGCCATGGTTAATGAGCTTAACGTGAGCTAAAATATTGAAAGTAAGGACCCACCCTTTAATGATGCTTTCGCAAAGGAGTAAACCCCACAGCCAAAAAGCCTTGCATACTAGGCGTCGGCCTTAGCGTGCCATGTTGACTGGGTCAGTCTTGCTGAGTATTAGAATACTCGGGGTTTGTTCGTTATCTTTCGGGGAATGAGTCCTATTTTCACGACTTATACGGTAGCTTCCGGAAGAGGAGCAATGTCTTGAGGGAGGTTCCCTCTAATGGGAACGGATTCCCACGCTCGTGAGAAGGAGGACCGTGGTGTACGACGGGCTCAAGTACATCACGTTGATCGTTGATTGTCTTTTGTTGTATAAAAGTACAAGTTTCCGCTGCAATACTGGTATGATGTTAAACTTCAATAATGTTTATGTTTCCGCTGCACGAATGTTTGTATTTCGAAAACCTGGTTGTATTATACCATGATGTATATATTCCGGCTTGTATGTGATGATGTTTCTGTTGTAACTCGCTTCGTCGAGTGTCCCTCTATACCGATTCCTAGGTATCCCGGAGAGGATGTCACATGTCCTTCCAATCTTCACTCTTTACGCACAAGACTCGCAGCAATCCGGACCGGTCTATAACCAAATTTTATCGTCTTAAGTCCACTAATCAAATTTATAACCAAGCAACGATGGTTATTTCAACTCAAACCAGCTATGACTAAACACTACTCTAATCAGCACAAAGTATAACTCATAGTGGCGGTCTACTTAACAAAATCGTGCCATATAGAAAAAATGACCGAGTCTTAAGACTTAAGATTACATATTATCCTGCATCGCTCTCGAGACAAGCAACTTAAGATTACATATAATCCCTGTGACATGCTCAATCATCTTCATGATGAACGGAGAGAATGGGAGGGCTGGCCTTGTGAGTGTACGAGAGAATGGGAGGCTGGCCTTGCTCAATCATCTCTAGATGTGCTCAAATACACAGAAAGGCTCGGCTCCAGGACGCATAGCACATAGGAGAGTCTTGGCACTAGCAAGCAAGGAAGATGCATCCCCTATCTTAGGATCCAAGGTCCACCTAAACATGTTGTTCAGGACACGGTAGTAGGGGTGCAATCCAAAGAGAGTCCCAATGATCATCCCCTTGGGCTGGTCATAGCGGCCGACATACATGAATTCCAAAGTTGCATCATCCGGAGGATCAAACACATTGATGTTCCTCTTCATTGCATCCTCATGACCAAAACCAAGAACCTCGGCAAACTCAGCGTATGTTATGTGAAAACGATTTCCATCAAGCGTCCGAGTGCATGATGGATTCCTCTCGAGAGTCCTCATTGAACTCAAGCCAGAGGTTGGCATAGAACTAAACCACTAGTTCGGTATTCCACCCATGCTCAAGTCCCATGAGATCCACCAAGTCTCTCTTTGCACACTTAGACTTGATTTGATTGAACACGGGATCGTTCCGCGATCCATCGAGTCCCACTTGATCCATTTCATCTTAGTGGTCTTGTTCTTAAGCTTCAAGACTTCCTTGTACCACTCAGCTTGAGTGTGATCCCAAAACCTCACATCATCCACAACCCTTTCCTTTGGCTTTATCCACGGGCACTTGCTCCCGTACTTCCGCACCTCATCCCCGTAAAATGGTACATTGTACCCAAGCACTCGCCACTCACAGCGGGAGTCCTCAACTCATACTTCACATGCTCCCGCAAAGTAGGGCTATCGGGAGAAACCAATCATCCCTGCCAACATTTCCTCGCCTCCTCCTCATCCTCTTCTTCCTCACTTGAAACCGGAGCGGGAGGAGGTCTCCTTGCTGTCCCCTTGCCCTTGCCCTTGCATAATCCTTTTCCTTTTCCAGGGCCAAGACCACGGGAGGAGGACCGAGGACCAGCTCCGGTGGCTTGCCTTTTGGCAAGGCGAGGGTTCGGCACGTCATAGTCCGAGTCCGAGTCCGAGTCGGCGTAGCTTTGAGGTGGACGCTTTGTGACGGTTTTCCTTCCAGCCACGAGACATCCGACAAGAGGGATACATGTGTAAGAAACAACATACACAATGTCGATAAAAAGAAGGAGCACTAAATAGATGCTAACAGGAGGTTCCCTGTCGGAACTTCCGGCATCGGAATTTCGATGGGACCTTCAACCATCGGAAGGTTGCCGGTACCGAAACTTCCGGTATGGGTCAACCCTAACCCTAGCAAGTGCGAAAAAGTGACATCTAGCCAATGGATTTACTTTCTAAAAGCATGTTAGAGTCCTAGAACTGCTAAAGATTCATCTAAGCAACAAATACTCCTAGGGATTTAAGGATTCTACCCTAGATCTAGAAGTGAAGGATACGGGAAAAAATACCTTCTCCTCCAGCTAGGAAACTTGGAGATGAACGAGGAAGGAACTTGACTGGAGCCTCGCCAAAGATTGCCGTCGGAAATTCTAGAACACTTCCGGTTGATGTAGAACCGAAGTGGAGGAGAAAAAGGTGAAGGAAGGTGGAAAAGTTCAAATGGGAGCCGTCCCTTTCAAGGGGACGGGCTCCCCTTTTATACTCGCCGTCCTATATCGGAACTTCCGGTAGCCTACCGGAGCTTCCGGTGCGGGCTCAAACCCTAGGTCAACGCCCCGCACCGGAGCTTCCGGTAGGGTACCGGAACTTCCGACCGGAAGGAAAAAGTTCTTCTGTTCGACCTCCAGTCGGAACTTCCGGTGTCCTACCGGGACTTCCGACCGGGAAAACACCGAGTGCCCCGTACGCGCCGACGAATTTTGACCACCCATACCGAACTTCCGGTAGGGGGTGAAACGAGAGAAAAGAGGAGAATTTTGGAGAGATTTTCAAAGATAGTTTTACATCTTGACAATATGTGATCAGTAAACAATCAACAACCAAGGCTATGATCACATTTTGACAAGATTTGACCTTTTGGTCAAGAACCAAGAAATGTTTTTAAAATCACTCAAATATTTTCGAAAGCATGCATTTCCAACTTAAGATCCAAAAACGATAAAACCAACAAGCAGATGTGCACGCATCCGCACCACATTACTAGAGTCGGGATATTTAGCTCACTCCTTAGATAGCAAAACCGGCTTTCATCTAGTGGCTTTGTGAAAATATCGGCTAGTTGATTTTCGGTTTTCACATGACTTACTTTAATATCCCCTTTGATAGAATTATCTCTCAAGAAATGGTGGCGGATATCTATATGCTTTGTGCGCGAGTGCTCAACGGGGTTATAAGCTAGCTTTATGGCACTCTCATTGTCACATAGGAGAGGAACTCGGTTCAACTTGTAACCATAGTCCCTTAGAATTTGTCGCATCCATAATAGTTGTGCACAAAAACTACCGGCTGCAGCATACTCCGCTTCGACCGTGGATAGGGCAACGGAATTTTGTTTCTTGGATAACCATGAGACTAGGGACCTACCCAAGAATTGGCACGTCCCGGAGGTTCTCTTTCTATCCACTTTATCCCCGGCAAAATCCGCATCGGAATAGCCTATTAGGTTGAACTTTGAACCCTTGGGGTACCAATGCCCTAGGTTGGGTGTGTGCACTAAATATCTCAAGATTCTTTTAACGGCCACCATGTGGCACTCCATAGGAGCGCCTTGAAAACATGCACACATACACACACTAAGCATGATATCGGACCTAGATGCACAAAGGTAAAGAAAGGAGCCGATCATAGAACGATATACCTTTTGATCAACCGGCTTGTCCTTCTTGGTGAGGTCGAGATGGCCGTTTGTTGCCATGGGAGTCTTGGCGGGCTTTGCCTTGTCCATGTCAAACTTCTTCAATATGTCTTGAGTGTACTTAGCTTGACATAGGAAGGTGCCCTCCTTGAGTTGTTTCACTTGAAATTCTAGAAAGAATGTCAACTCCCCCATCATAGACATCTCGAACCTCTTTGTCATTATCTTGCTAAAATTATCACAAAACATTTGATTAGTAGAACAAAATATTATGTCATCGACAAAAATTTGGCACACAAATATATCATGGTCAAAACACTTTGTGAAGAGGGTTGCATCGGCCTTGCCCATTTCAAAACCCCTCTTCAAAAGGAAATCCCTAAGGCATTCATACCATGCTCTTGGTGCTTGCTTAAGCCCATAGAGCGCCTTATGGAGCTTGTAAACATGATTAGGATACTTTGGGTCTTCAAAGCCCGGTGGTTGCTCCACGTACACTTCTTCCTTGATTGGCCCGTTGAGAAATGCACCCTTCACATCCATTTGGTACAGCTTGAAGTTATGATGAGTGACAAACGCAAGTAGTGTTCTTATTGATTCAAGCCTTGCCACGGGGCATAGGTTTCATCAAAATCTAATCCTTCTACTTGTGAATATTATTTTGCCACTAATTGTCGGTGTTCGAACCACCGGCAGTAGAATTTGTCCTGGGGATCGCGCGTTTTAGGCCGGATGGTATGCAAGGGAAGACACAAAGAATTTAGGCTGGTTCGGGAAAGCTCCCTACGTCCGGCGGGGGGGGTGTCACGGCGTCGTATTCCTTGCGTCAAAATGGAAAGCCGAGTACATTACAGGTGGGAGAGGAGCGTGCTCCAAGTCCCGTGCGATATTTGGCGTATGAGGCGTGCGAGTGTGGGTGATGCGTGTTTCGTGTGTCATGTGCGTGAGAGAGGCTCGAACCCCTTTATAGCTGCAGGGGTGAAGCTCGAGTTACGGGAGAGAGAGAAGGGGATGATTAGTCACGGGGTCGGTCGAGCGCCGGTGTTGTCCCGTCGGTCTTCTTCCTCGTGCGTACCGGCAAGGTTGACCGGGCAGTCGCGTCGTTCTCGTAGCTGGGAGTACCGGGATGGAGTGCCCCGCGTTTGGAGGAAGCCGCGGATGGCGTCGCTGCAGAGTGGTTGGAAGGGACAGGGCATACCCGTCCTTCCTTGTCGGGCGCAATGATGGTTCGGACGTGGTCGAGACAGGGGAGTGGCTTTCCCGTGGCTCGAGCTTGTGGGTGAAGGTCGTGCGAGGCGGAGCGTAACTCAGAGCTCACCCTCGAGTTACACCTGTTCGTCGGGTGTGCCGGAGGTCGTATGTCCGTATGTCGGCAAACAATGGCTTCTCCCGGAGGCTTCGATCCACACCAACTCCCGTCGGGCAACGAGAACGGCCGGGGACGGCACGTCCCGTCGGTGTGGCTCGACGAGAGCAGGTGTGGCAGGAGGGATGGGGTTCGAGCCTCCCGCCAATGATTTTCGAGTAACGCCCACGTGGGCGCCGGGGTGGTTGGGAATTAATGCGGTTGGTGGTCGAGTCACGAGGTCGAGCCCGGAGGTCGAGTAGGAGGGTCGAGTGGCCAAGGTCGTGCGGGATCGGAACCCCTCGAGGAAGGCCGTCATAGTCGTGCGGAGCGGACGTCCTCGAGTAAGGCACCGGGGTCGAGCCTCGGTGCCTGCCGGGCCGTTTTCCAGCCTAGATCGTACGGGTGGGGGCCGGCTCCTTCCGCCGACGTTGCTCGTGTTAATCCTTTGCCAAGTGGGCCCGGACGCCGCCACGTGGCGGCGTTAATCCTCCCCGCCGACAGTAGCCCCCGAGCCCTCGGGTGAGTCAAGGACTCGCCCGGGGATTTTTCGAAGAGGCGAGGAGTCGTGTTCGCATGTTTTTTGTTGGAGTTTCTTATCCGCCGGATGCGCGCGAGCGCGTCCGGTGGATCAGTAGCCTCGAGCCGGGGGATAAGTCGAGACTTATGCCCCGGCTGAGTTGCGAACGAGATGCGGTCCCACCGTCGGACCTCGTGTTTGCGATGCCGGCCCCGAGCCCCGCGCGGTGCGGATGGCCGATCGGGGGTGGTTCGTCTTAGTCGTTTTCTCCGTCCGCGTCGTGTTCGTACGACGGAGGGTAGAGCAGATCCGCGATTCACCCGGAAGGGTCGACACGCGCGGCTCGGTGAGCTCAATAACGGGAAAAGTTCGAGTGAAGCTGCGGTTTCTCGTCGAGGAGATTCTCGTCGAGCCCGCCGGGGACAACTCCATCAATCCGTGCGTCGCCCTCGATTGGGACCCAAAACCGTCCGCCGGGTTCTCGGGGGCTCGATGCCTCTCTACGGTGAGATTCCCCTTAGTCGAGGTCGACTTGGACTCGAGCGTGTTAGTCGATGCCCGTTGCGCCCGTGCGCGTGGGTCGCGGTCGCTAGGTGGACCCATCAATGTCACTCCCCGGCTCGGTGTGGGGTGCTCGAGGCGGCTGTCGAACCCTTTCAATCGGGCCAGCCTTCGAACCTCGGCTAGGTGGGGCCGTCGAGACGGCTTTCAGTCCCTTATCCGTTGAAGGGAGTTGGTAGGAGGTCGAGCGGTTCCCTCGGGGTGTGTGCCCTTTCCCGTCTCCGCCTCGTAGGTGAAAGAATCTAAAAGCACAAGGGTGCGAAGGGAGCGTGGAGGTTTTACCATCTCGGCTTCCATGGTCCGGAGATCGAGGCGCGTCCTCATCCGTTCGTCGGCGTGTAGTGGTGGGCCCGCACGGTGCGGATTCAATTTCCTCTCGATAGTGGCGAGACCCGCGTAATTAGTACGGGCCGTTGAACCGCCGACCAGGAGACAGTGGCGTGAAAACCAGGGTGAAGGGGTTAAGAGATTTTACCGGGGTGGTGGTGACCGTGGGACCCGCAGCGGAGCCGAAGGGTCACGGCTGCCCCAGCCGCAATCGCCTATTTAAGTCGCCGCCCGCCGCGTCCTTTGGTTCCCACGCGCCATTGCCTTCTTTGCCTTCGCCCTTCAAGCCCTAGTCTTCGCCTTTCTTGCGCAGCTCCCGAGCCCTTCGTTCTCCCCTTCCGCCATGTTGACATAGACTCGCTCCACGATGACGAGGGCCGACCTCGACCGTCCGGTGGCGCAAGGCTTGCTGCACGAACGCGGCCTCGACCGGTGGTGGAGGCTTCCCGGCAACGAGTCGCACCCGGAGCCGCCCCGGGGCTACGTGGTCTCATTCCTGCATTTTCACGAGCGTGGCTCGGGAACGCCGGGGAACGATTTCCTACGGGCAATGATGTTCCGGAACGGGCGGAGCTTTAGCATCCGAACCCTAACGGGATCCAGTAGTTGAGCACTTTCGTTGCTCTCTGCGAGGGTTTCCGGGGATGGCGCCCGACCTCGACCTCTGGAGGTACTATTTCAGCATCAACCTCTATCGGAGGCGGAACTCCAGGGCGAGGATGTTCCTCGCGCACGTCGGCTGCGCGGGGATCGTGATGAAGAAGGACCGGGGAGGGACTACATCACGGTGACCACCCCCACGTCGAACCAGGGGTGGCACCCGAAGTGGTTCTACCTTCGGCAGGATCCGGCGCACCCGTTCCCGGCCTTCGAGGACCAGGTCTTCGAGGAGGCGCCGGAGAATGGAAGTGGGGTTGCCCCCGCACCGGCCGACGTAAGGTCGACCCGATGATCGAGGCGATCCGGCATCCGGCCCGGTTCGACGTCGACGCGACGGTGGTGGTGGGCTCCTACCACAAGCGGAGGTTTGCGCCGCTAATGCGGTGCTCGATGTTGATTCACCAGGTGTCAAGCAACGACCGCGTCGTCTCGGACACGGTGATGGCGGTTCAGGAGCTTGACGACGACGCCGTCTCGTTACGTGACCGCAGCGCGCCGGGACCGCCGCGCGCGCCCGGCCTTTCTAGGGGCCCCTCGGATGAAGCCGCACCGGGAGGCGCTCCATGTGGTAAGTCGACTCGACCTTCGTCACGTCGTTGCACATTCAAGTTTCCTTTCGAGTTCGTTCGCTAATTTGTTTTAATGTTTACGATCCGCTTGTGCTTAGTCGGCGCCCTAGGCTGCGACTTCCCGAGGAGGACGATCCGCGAGAGGCCAATCGTCTCCAAGCCGCGGAGGAGCAAGCCGAGAGGAAGGCGGCCAAGGACGTGGCCGTGCGGCTCAAGCCGGAGAAGACGGCGCGAGACGTCGAGCGTCGGCGGAAGAGGGAGGCATACCGGGCCGTGGGGCAAAACCCGACACCGCCTCGATCGCTTCGACCCCCGTGCCCACGGACTCCGAGGATGACGGCGGAGCCGCCGAGTTCGAGAGCGACGGGGAGACCCGGTTCGTCCGCTCCCGCCGAGCCGTCACCTCGGCCCTCGAGTCCTCCTCCCCTCGACCTCGACCGTCGCAGCGGCCGGCCCCGTCCCCATGGGGGCGAGTCGAGCTCTAGGGCCGGCGAGGCGTCTCGCACGGAGGGGCCGGAACCAGCCTCGGACCCCTTCTTTGGGTCGGTGGTGGTAGATCCCACGGTAGATCCCGCCGTCGATGCAAGGGAGGCGGCGGAGATGATCGCCGAGCTAGTTGGAGGCGGTACGGACCTAAACCGCTCACCTGCCGCGCCCGGAGACGGCGTGGCGGATGGCGTAGATCTACGAGGTCTTCCCTCCGCTGCGCCCGCGGACGTGGTGCTCGCGCAAGGTTCCGGCGGGACCGTCCCCGAGCCGGCGAGGGCGATGCGGAAGACCGGCGTGCGGACGCGCACATCGATGTCTTCAAACTTGCCGCGGCCGGTGAGCCGGCTTCACGGCACACGGACGCGCGTGTTGATATCCCCGAATCTGCCGCGCCCGACAGGGGAGGCGCCGCGGGGCCCTCGCTCGACGTCGAGGTCCCCGCTAGACCCGCCGAGGAGCCGTCGCGGGCGGTGGTCAACCCAACGGTGGCCGCCGGCAAGCGCGTTCGCGAGGGCGAACCCGGCGATGGTGCGCCTGCGCCCAGCGGACGAGTGCCGCAGCGGAGAAGGGCTCCGCCTACGACCCTTCGCAAGTAGTTGACCTCCTCGGCGGCGCATGGTGCAAGGTCAAGGAGGACGAGAGGTCGAGGTGGTGGCTGCGGCGGCCACGGTGACGGGTGGGGCGCCGGCGGAGTCCGGCCGCGCTCCGGAGCAGCCTCTAGACGAGAGACGGCCGAGCTTCATGGCCGGGCTCGTGCCGGCGGTGCGAGGATTCCCGGCCCGGCTCGAGTCGGAGGCGGGTGAGCTGCTGCGGGCGGCCGGTCAAGCTCGCACCGGCGCAGAAGGTGCACTCGCCCGAGAGGAGGCTCTCCAGGCTGCGAAGGAGGCGGCGGAGGTGCGCCGCGCAAGGGAGGCGGCCCCGGCGGCCTTGGTCAAGGCCGAAGAAGCCGCCTCGATGGTGGAGAAGGTTAAGGAGGCGCTCCAAGCGGAAGGCCGAGGCAGCGGCGGAGGTCTCCCACCGGACCGCGTCCGGCTACCTCCGTGAGCTCCGGGAGCAGCGGGCCGAGAAGGAGGGTAAGTGCTCCAAGCCCTTCCTTTTGATCTTAGGTGAATCCCTTAGTCGTTTTCTCGACTACTCGGGCTTGGGTTTCTAAAGTTAAGTTTTTCTTGTAGGGCTGGAGCAAAGGCCGGTCATAGCGGAGGCGACGCGAGAGGGAGCTCGACGCTGCCCCGGGCCGCGCGTTCGCCGATGTCGAGGTCGAGCGGAACGTCGAGACCGCTCTGCCGGAGCAGATCGGCGCGGTGATTCGAGGAGCCGGGCGCCCGCCGTGCGCGCAACCCTCACGGTGCTGGCGTCCCACTACGAAGATCTCGACTTCGGGGCCGTCGGCACGGGACTTGTTCCTAGCTTCGCCGGCGCCGAGCTGGAGTCGCCGAAGGCCGAGACCCATGCACCCGTCGATTCTCTCGGCTGCAAAGCTCGAAGAGGAGCCCCTCCCCAAGATATAGAGAAGTTAGGGGATTAGTTTTTGTTTTTTGTTTTGTTAAGAACAAAGGGGCGTTGTTCCCCGTATGTAAATAACTTTTAAGTTTATTAACTCGTTCTGCGCTCGACCCCTCGAGGTCTTGCTCTTTATCAAGTAATTTTAAGTTCAACTTGACTATGCTTTGGCCTTTTCATCTATCTCGTCGATTCGCAAAGTTTGAGCCGTCGAGCCTCGTTGAACTTAGTCGCTTTTGGTGAGCGTACGTTAATGCCGCCGGGCGCTCGAGCTTCGGCCTTCCAGCCAACTTAGACTGTGAGTTCGTTTGCTCGCGCTTACTTTGTTCGTCGGCGAGATTCGAATCCAGGGCCAAATAAAACTTACCAAATTTGTTCGCGAGACGAGCTAAGTGCAGCGATTTTTGTTTTCGAAAAATCGTGGTTTCGCCCGCTTTCCAGCCCCGAGTGAGGCTCGACCTCGCTGCGGAGGTCGAGGGTCACCTGTACTTAGCGGGCGATCGTTAAGGAGCAAAAGAACGAGTGCGAGATTAAGGATAGAATTTACGTAACCGCACAATGTTCCGGGCGTTAGTCAATTCTCGACCATCCACCGTCTTGAGCTTGTAGGAGCCGGGCCCGATGACGCGTGCGACGACGTAGGGTCCTTCCCAAGGAGGGATAGCTTGTGGTGATCCTTGTTGCTCTACACTCGCATAGCACCATGTCTCCAACGTTGAAGCCTCGACTCTTGACGATGCGATCGTGGTATCGTCGAAGCGCTTTTGATACTTAGCAGAATGCAAGAGCGCGGCGTCGCGTGCTTCGTCGAGCCGGTCCGCTGCGTCCTCGAGCGCCGCTTGGTTCCGTTGCTCGTTGAAGGCGCGGACCCTAGGAGCACCGTAGTCGAGGTCGGTCTCAAGAATTGCTTCCGAGCCGTAGACCATGAAGAACGGTGTGTAGCCGGATGCTCGACTCGGAGTCGTTCGAAGGCTCCGGAGGACGGCCGGCAACTCGGCCGCCCATCACCGCTAAAGCATTTCGGACGGTCATAAATACGTGGCTTGAGTCCTTGTTGTCGTAGACTTACCTTACGGGTATACATCGATCGGAAGAATGATTTGTCAAGGACATGGTGGCGTATTGAAGACATAAGACCGGTGGGGCGGGCAGACGAGTGGTGTCCGACCGGTATAGGATTCCGGAAGGTTCCGTAAGACGGGTCTGGAAACAGAGGCGGACAACAAGACTGGATTATTCCCCAAGGAAAGTACAAGACCGACCGAGTAGGACTCCGAATTGATAAGGAAGCTTAGAGATAGAGTTTCTAAGTATGTAGATATTGTATCCGACTAGGATTCTACATGTAACCTTGCCTCCCCGGACATATAAGGCGGGGGCAGGGACCCCTAGAAGCAGAAGTTCTCATAGGTTCTCACAAGTTAGGACAAGTTCCTACACTCGACAACTCGCAATTAGCAATCTGCTAAAGGCAATACATAACATACGAGACGTAGGGTATTACTCTCGATTCGAGGGGCCCGAACCTGCCTAAAATCTTGTGTTCCCGTGTGTTTCGTGTGTTGCACCATCGAATTCCACGCTCGTGAGGGACCGGGTAGTACTAGTGCCGAGTTTAAGACTCGACATTTGGCGCGCCGGTAGGGGTCCCGACGAGTTCCCAGCAACTTCGATGGCTTGTACTTTCGACTTCGTCTTCGTTACAAGCTTCAAGATTTGCTTCGGGTTTCTTGACTTCATTCGATGACGACGACCGGTGTCGCCGAGCGACGACCAGTGCTCGGACGACGATCGTCGCCTCGACGACGACGACGACGAGCGGTGTCACGAGAGAACGATTGCCACCGCGACGACAACGACGACGACCGGTGTCGCGAGAGGATGATCGGTGCAGGACGACCATCGTCGCCGCGACGTTGACGACGAGCGGTGTCGCAGGACGACGATCGCCGTCGCGACGACGACGACGATCGGTGTGACAGACGACGACCGCTGCCTCCGCATAACGACAACTTGTGTCGTGAAGCGATGACCGGTGCAGGATGACGACTCGCTGTTGCGACGACGACGGCGACCGGTGCAGATGATCGTCGTCTTGCGACGACGAAGATCGATGCCGCCGAGCGATGACCGATGCCACGATGATAATTTTCACAGCTTTCATCGGTCGTCGAGCATTCAACTTGGAGCGCCGCTGCTGCTCGGACGCGGTCTTGAGCATTAGCGCGATCGCCAATCTTCGCTTTCAACCGATCGCGCCGTCTTCAACATCTTTTATCGGTCGTCAAATTCGATTTGGAGCGGCGCTCGCTGCTCGGACGCGGTCTTGAGTATTAACGCGGCTACAAATCTTTAGTTTCGACCGATCGCTGCTGTCTTCAACAGGTTTCATCGATCGCCAGCTTCAACTTCGAAGCGCCGCTGCTGCTCGGACGCGGTCTTGAGCATTAGCGCGGCTACCAATCTTCGATTCGACCGATCGCGTTGTCTTCAATAGGTTTCATCGGTCGTCGACTTCAACTTCAGCGCCGCTGCTGCTCGGACGCGGTCTTGAGCATTAGCGCGGCTGCTAATCTTCGCTTTCGACCGGTCGCGCCGTCTTCAACAGCTTTCATCGGTCGTCGGCTTCAACTTGGAGCGCCACTGTTGCTCGGACGCTGTCTTGAGCATTAGCGCGGCTGCCAATCTTCGCTTCGACCGATCGCGTCGTCTTCAACATCTTTTATCGGTCGTCAAATTCAATTTGAGCGCCGCCGCTGCTCGACACGGTCTTGAGTATTAGCGCGGCTACCAATCTTCGATTTCGACCGATCGCACTGTCTTCAACATGTTTCATCGGTCGTCAGCTCCAACTTCGAGCGCCGCTGCTGCTCGGACGCGGTCTTGAGCATTAGCGCGGCTGCTTATCTTCGGTTCCGACCGGTCGCGCCATCTTCAACAGACTTTCATCAATCGTCAACTTCAACTTTGAGCGTCGCTGCTGCTTGGACGCGAGTCTTGAGCTTTAGCGCACTGCTAATCTTCGATTTCGACCGATCGTGCCGTCTTCAACAGCTTTCATCGGTCTTCAATTTTGATTTAGAGCGTTGCTGCTGCTCGAAGCGGTTTAGAGCATTAGCGCGGCTGCTGATCTTTAGTTCTGATCGATTACGCCTTCAACCATCTACATCGGTCGTCAATTTTGATTTTAAGCGTTGCTGCTGCACGGAGATGTTGTCTTGAGCTGAACGCGATCGTCAAACTACTCATCGACTTGCTACATCATCTTCGGCCGGGCTCGGAGCTACGCCTAATAAACCAGCTAAGTCGCTTTACACTTAAGTTTTTGTGTTTAAATTTATATAATGCGATCCTCATGATAGCTTTTTGATAATATGAAATATGTCAATCTTTGCCTATCTGCATGGATTTATTTATCTTGGAATCTTAATTTTGAATTAATTTACCATGCCACGGGGCTGCTATTTAAGAGCGGTCAGTTAATAATTTGTGATCCTGAGTTCTAAGACCGGTCATTTTTTCTATACGGCACGATTTTGTTAAGTAGACCGCCGCTATGTGCTATACCTAATGCTGATTAGAGCCGGTGGTTATGTCATAGTTGGTTTGTGTTGAATTAACCATGGTTGCTTGGTTATAGACTTGATTGGTTGAAACAGGATGGTAAAATTTAAGTTTTTTAAATTGGAGTGACCGGTTATTAAAGTTGAAATTACATTAGGCATATAATGATTAATCCGGACCGCTGCAGTTTGCGCGAAAGGAGAAAATCTTATATGTTGAAGTAAGGAAAACATATAAATACGGGTAAAAAATCTGGAAATAATTTGAGATTTGCAATAAATAAAACATTGGAGTATTTATTTACATATGAGCACATTTATGTACTTCTTAAATTGTTTTTACAGATACAATGGACTAGGAACAAGGTCTCGACTCCGCTTGATGCACCGGTGCTTACGGTCTTAGGTGCGACGACGAGAGGAGAAGTCCACGTGATTTGGATAATCACGGGGGCTCTTTTGCCAATTGTGATGACCGGTCCGAGTGTTCAATGCTCGATCGGTTAAGCATTTTTAGCCCGAATATATGATTTCCGGAGTGATTTATACAACAAACCAATTGGGTATGTGAGCTTGTGATTTATACAACAAACCAGTTGGGTTGAAGACTGCTATCTCACCGATTGGTTAACCGTAAGCCCCGGGTGTTAATCATTCGGCTGATAATAGGTGTGAAAAATTCGAGTTTATTGTGTGAATTTTGGCGATCGATATGATCGATCAGCAATTTGGATTTGAGCGATATTCGATAAGCGGAATTTCAGTTATGACCGATGCGAATCACCAGGAGTATGAGATTTGACACCGGTCCGGACCGGTCGAAAAGTATGTTCTTGGCTGAAGATGTTAAGAGTTACAGAGGAATGGTCGACGTGATTTGAATAATCACGGGGCTATTTTGCAAATGTTTGAGCGATCGAGGTATGGAGTGCCCGATCGCGATAACATTGGAATATCAAATTGGATTGTTTGAGGAAATTGAATAATGAGACTGGTTAGATCAAAGACAATTAGGTCTTGCCTATCTAATCATTATGAAATTGGATGCCTTAGGCCCCGGGTGTTAATCATTCGGCTGATTATAGGCCTTGGAGACTCGAGTCGATGTAAGTTAATCGGGAAACTGGTCCGATCAACCAGAATTTTGGTTCTTAGTGAAATTTCACTAAGCGGATTATGAGTTCGAGGCTGATTTAGACGGTCCATTATGTCAATCGGTGTGAATCTCCGGGAGATATGAAGTTCGACCGGTATGACCGGTCTCGAAAAATATGTTCTTGGCAGAAATTGCTGAGAGGAATGTGATTTGATGGAAAATAATAAAGCATAGTCTCTCAAGAAAGACTCTTGCATTATTTGCGATCCTCAAATGATACAAGAGTCGGGGCTATACCTAATTAGGTGCACCTGACCGGTGCACCGTGTTAAAGAGCGGTCTACCGAGATCTCGGGAAGTGGAAAATAATGGAAATCGAAAGGAGCGGTCTGTAGAAATTGCATATTGAAGAAAATAATGAAGACTCAACTAGTGGACTCTTGCATTATTTGAAAGGAGTTCAAATGATCCAAGAGTCGGGGCTATACCCAATTGCGTGCACCTAATCGGCGCACTCGAAGGAAAATACTTTCGTTTTTGCACACCTAATTAGGTGGTATGGAAAAAAAATACCAATTTTTTGGCTTTTTGAAGCGTCTTGAAGAAAGAAGAAGTATTGCGAGAAGATTGGAGTTCTTTTTAATTTAACATTGAAATCGGACCAACATGCGGAAGACTGGTCGGTCTTATTCAATGTCAAATCAAAAATTACTCGGGAGCTCTTGTCGTAGACTTACCTTACGGGTATACATCGATCGGAAGAATGATTTGCAAGGACATGGTGGCGTATTGAAGACATAAGACCGGTGGGGCAGGCCCACAGAGTGGTGTCCGACCGGTATAGGATTCTAGAAGGTTCCGTAAGACTGGTATGGAAACAGAGGTGGACAACAAGACTCGGATTATTCCCCAAGGAAAGTACAAGACCGACCGAGTAGGACTACGAATTGATATGGAAGCTTAGAGATAGAGTTTCTAAGTATGTAGATATTGTATCCGACTAGGATTCTACATGTAACCTTGCCTCCCCGGACATATAAGGCGGGGGCAGGGACCCCTAGAAGCGAAGTTCTCATAGGTTCTCACGAGTTAGGACAAGTTCCTACACTCGACAACTCGCAATTAGCAATCTGCTAAAGGCAATACATAACATACGAGACGTAGGGTATTACTCTCGATTCGAGGGGCCTCGAACCTGCCTAAAATCTTGTGTTCCCGTGTGTTTCGTGTGTTCCACCATAGAATTCCACGCTCGTGAGGGACCGGGTAGTACTAGTGCCGAGTTTAAGACTCGACACTTGTAGAATCATGTCGTTTGCCCGCTCGACCAGCCCGTTGGTCTCGGGATGAGCTACAGCCGCCTGATCCACTCGAATGTGGTAGTCGTCACGAAGCGAGGAATTTCTTCCCCGTGAATTGTGTGCCGTTGTCCGTGATTATCGAGTTTGGAACGCCAAATCGATGAACAATGTCGAGGAAGAATTCGACCGCCTCTTCGGACCGGATCTTGCCGATGGCTCGAGCTTTGATCCACTTCGTGAACTTGTCGATCGCGACAAGCAAGTGAGTGAAGCCCCCGGTGCGTTTTTCAAAGGTCCGACCAAGTCCGGACCCCGGACCGCGAAGGGCCAAGTGACGGGTATGGTTTGGAGGGCTTGAGCTGGTTGATGTGTTTGTCGGACGTAGTACCGGCAACCCTTGCATGTGTGGACGATGCGGGTTGCATCCGCCACGGCGGTTGGCCAATAGAAGCCTTGTAGGAAGGCATTTCCCACGAGGGTCCGTGGCGCGACGTGGTGCCCGCAGACGCCCGCGTGGATGTCGTTGAGGAGTTGCATGCTCGTCGGTGTAGGGGATTGGGGGTCCCCCTAACCGCGCGTGGCCGCTTCGGCCCACGGACGAAGACGGCGGCCGAGGGATGACGGAATCCACGAAGCCCACGAAGCCCACGAAGCCCGCGAAAGCCGGAGGAGTGGGAGCGTCGAGGGCGGGAAGCTTCCCGGTAGCTTCCTCGGCGCCCCAACCACCCGGAGTTAATGCGGCACTCAAGTGGCTGCGGCAACGGTCGCAGCCCGACGGGACGTGCGCGCGCCTTCCCCATGCGCCACATCTCGGGAAGCCACGCCGCTACGGCGCCAGGAGGACTCGGAACCAATAGGATAGAAGATGCTTGGAGTCCAAATCCAGCAAAGAAGATTGTAACGATTCTGTCAGGATCTTGTCGGGATATCCCAGAAGGACCGGACCCCCACAGGGCGTCCGGTACCCTCCGGGTGCTTGTACGAGTGCCCCTCTCCTCACTCTATAAAAGGAGGGGTGCCCCCTTGTAAAAGATAGACAACAATCAATACACACAAGCAGGACGTAGGGTATTACGCATCTCTTGTGGCCCGAACCCGGGTAAACTCTCCGTGTTCTTCGTTTGTTCAATCATCCGCGCTAGTTGAAGCAAATCCGACCTTCCCCGATCCTACCCGAAGGGAGCCTTGACAGACCCCCATTTGGAGGTGTGCTCACACACCGACATTTGGCGCGCCGAGAAGGGGGAGGCGTCGTAGATTTCGCTTTGCGTTGCGGAACTTCCACACGACCATGCAGAGATCCACGGACACGCCGCTAACGGCGGACGGCGTCTCCGGTCGAGGCGTCCACGGGCGTCGTCGCCGCAACCGTCGTCGCGCGGGCCGCTCCGCTCACGGCGACCGTCCCGGCGACCGGGCCAAAGACACGCGCCCACCGGCGGCTCGCTCTCCGTCCACTCGCCGCAGGTGCGGGGCGCCGCGACCTGCGCAACGACCTCAACGTACGCCGCCGCGAGGGGGAAGATGCACGAGTCGGCATCGAGCGCTCGCGCGAGCGGGACGCGAGCGTGAGCGCACCTCCGCCCACAACGACGATGACACGGACGCGGAGTCATCCCCCGAGCGCCACCCGAAGCGCAAGAGAAAGGAGCTCGACCCCTCGTTCCTCGGGGGCTGCGCAGCCCTCTCGAAGCGCCTGCGTGGGGTCACGTGGCCCGGCAAGTTCCGCCTAGACCTCCCGGAGAGGTACGACCGCACCTGCTCCCCGACGAGTTCCTGCAGATCTACTCCACCGCCGTCAAGGCCGCCGACGGCTCGAGAGGACATCATGGCCAACTACTTCCACCGGCCCTCAAGGACTCGGCCCGGTCATGGTTCATGAACCCGGCGCCGGAGTCCATCAGCTCATGGAACGGCTTGTGCCGGAGTTCATGGCCAACTTCCAGGGGACGTCGAAGCGTCCGGGAGCCGGATCGACCTGGACCACATCGTCTAGAAGCCGGGCGAGACGCTGCTCGTGGAGGAGGTACTCGATGTACGCCGCCCTCCAATCGGATGGTCGTGCCGCGCCATCCGCCGGTACGTCAATTTCCATCACTTCTCCGCTTCGTCGACGGAGGACCAGCTCCCGAGTCCTTGGTAGGACTCGAGTGTTCCTCAAAGTCGGGGTTGGTGCTCGGGCGATCCCCGAGTTCGCTTCAATGGTCCCCCCATCATCTTTGGGGGGAATGAGGGGTCGAACTAATGGCTGGAACTCGTCATGGCGGAAGATGCCCGATGGGACCGGTTCCCGGCCGGACGTCATCTTGGCAAGCGAGTCCGCTGCCTCGTTGAGCCGTCGCGGAATGTGCTTGAGCTCGAGCCCGTCGAACTTCTCCTCGAGCTTTCGCACCTCTTGATGATAGAGCATCGGCGTATCATTTCGACAGCTCGACTCTTTCATCACTTGATCAACGACGAGTTGAGAGTCCCCGCGGACCTCGAGTCGGCGGATCCGCAGTTCAATGGCGATTTTGAGGCCATTGACCAAGGCTTCGTACTCGGCTACATTATTTGAAGCTGAAAAATGCAACCGAATAGCGTACCTCATGCGCACCGCCCGGGAGAGACGAAGACGAGTCCGACTGTCGAGTCTTAAACTCGGCACTAGTACTACCCGGTCCCTCACGAGCGTGGAATTCGATGGTGCAACACACAAAACAAACAGAAACACGCGATTTTAGACAGGTTCAGGCCCCTCGAATTGAGAGTAATACCCTACGTCCCGTATGTTATGTATTGCCTTTAGCGATTTGCTAATTGCGAGATGTCGAGAGAGTTTTCGAGGGGGGTCCCTGCTCCGCCTTATATGTCCGGGGGAGCTAGGGTTACAATCGAGTCCTAGTCGATTACATGAATTACATATATGGAATTCTATCTCCGACTTTCTGTATTGATCCGAGTCCTAATCAGATTACAAATTGTTCAATATCTTGCTCCTCAAGTAATTGTATACCGGTCTTACTATCCGCCTTGTTTCCATACCGGTATACGAGGATCTTCTATCTCGTTGCCTATCTCCATTATCTGTATCTTCCTTGATTTGCCACCATGTCTCTGCGTATCCATTCCTTCATCATCTATATACCCATAAGGCAAGTATACGACAGCAGCCCCCGAGTAATTTTTGATTTAACCTTGAATAAGACTAACCAGTCTTCCGCTCTGTTGGCCTTTATTCATGGTAAAATTAAAAAGAACTCCAATCTGCTACAAACTCGTTCTTTTTCTTCATAAGTGCTTTTAAAAGAAGCCCGAAAAAATTGTTGTTTTTCACCTTTTATATCACCTAATTAGGTAGTCGTAGCTTATTCTTCTCACGGTGCGCCGACTAGGCGCACCCAATTGGGTATAGCCCTCAACTCTTGGATCATTTGAACTCCTTTCAAATGATGCAAGAGTCCACTAGTTGATTCTTCATTATTTCCTTCAATATCCAATTGCTACATACCGCTCCTTTCAATTTCCATCATTTTTCACTTCCCGAGATCTTTGCAAACCGCTCTTGAACACGGTGCACCGGTCAGGTGCACCTAATTAGGTATAGCCCCGACTCTTGTATCATTTGAAGATCGCAAATAATGCAAGAGTCTTTCTTGAGAGACTATGCTTGATTATTTTCCATCAAATCACATTTCTCTCAAGCAATTTTTGCCAAGAACATATTTTCCAGACCGGTCATACCGGCTAGAATTTCTTATCCTCTCGTATATTCTTACCAATTTCACATAACGGACCGCATAAATCAGCCTGGACTTATAATTCGCTTATCGAAATTTCACTAAAAACCACAATTCTGGTTGATCGGACCAGTTTATTCCTTATATTCTCATAGCGACTCGAGTCTCCAAAGCCTATAATCAGCCGGATGATTAACACCCATAGCCTAAGGCATCCTTTATCACCGAGTGATGTAAAATCTAACTCTCTCATACTGCTGAATTACAAAATTCTGCATGACTTTAACTTTTATCTGAAAATTTCCATTTTTCGGACCGCTTTTTCTTTCATAAAAGCACGACGGCTTATTCTTATGACCGTTAAGTCATAATTAACACGGATAACAGATGATTAGCTTTCTTATGGCCGTTAGGTCATAATTGCACGATTACTGACATCCCTCGGGCCTCTTAAAAGGCCCAATAACTTTTCAGCCCCGAGCCCATCCCAGGTGTCTATAAAAGAAAACGAAAAGTCGACCTAGGTCAACCCCGCTCCCGAAGCTCATACGCGCCCGCCATTCGCTTTCGTTCCGTTGCGCTCTCCTTCCTCATTAACCAATTCAAAGCTTTCCTTTTCCATCTCTCAAGATGGGCAAGAAGAAATCCACCGTTGTTCCCTCATCTTCTTCCTCTGTTCCTCGCGATCAACTTCCGTTTGGGGTCCAAGACCTTGGTCCCGAGCAAGGTCACGTGAATCCTCCCTGAACGAAGCGATTAAAGATGGGTATCTTCCTCCTCAACCCATCTTAAGCTGGAGTGTCCCTTCTCCCGACCAAATTCCCTGGGGTATAGATGAATCTCAGCAACTAGTCTTCAAAGCCTTTTTCCTTCGTGGCCTCGATCTCCCATGTCTGTTCTTTCTTTAGAGGACTTCTTTTCTTCTATGGATGGGTGTTAGTGAACCTTAACCCTAACTCCATCCTTCGGATTGCCTTTTTTATTCATTTATGCGAAGCTTTCCTTGGAGTTCTCCCCCACTTCAAGTTGTTCCAATATCTGTTCCAAATTCGCCCGCTTCCATCATCGGACCGCCAGGCTGCAGTTGGCGGTGTGGGAATCCAGATGCTTGGAGCGCGGATGAATATTTCTCTTTATCCTTGAACAATAGCATAGCTCACCGGAAAAAAGGCTGGTTCTTCCGTGACAATCCTCAACCATCTCTTCCTGCCTTCAATGCGAAGGTAGCCAAGAATTTCCCCACCGCTGAAACCAGGAAAAAACTCAAAGAGGACGATGAAGTTCTTGCACTCCTCGCCTACATCGGATACTTGAAAAATGTTAAAGGCATAACCGCCGAGACAATTCTCTCGGAGCTTCATAGTGCGGGGCGTCCAACCACTCAAGAAGCAAGAACACCCTGCTCGGCTTTTCAATGAAGACACCGCCATGCCCTTGGATGGAACTTCCCTCCCCGACAAGGAGCGGTTAGAAGTTCGCATCAAACAGATGTCTGCAGCCAAATCCAGACACTGTCTGGATGTACAAGAGTGGCATTGGCTTTCAGCTCATGCAATCCTCGTGATGCCGTAAGTACCTCTTCCTGTTTTTTCAAATCTTTATCACTTATTGCCATCATTTACTTATAAAGACTCAATCTCTATAATTGCAGAAAATGGACAATTACGTAAGTCATCCTCCTCTTCCTCCTAATGACACTTGGGGAGAAGACTACGCCAACAATGCCGCTCCACTAGCCGTTCAAGCCGGTCTGTCTCAAAGATCCTCGGACCGGTCTTTCCCTTTACCTCCAAGCTTAGCCCCAAAAATCACAAAATCTGGGACCGTGGTTCAAGCTCCTAGTACAAGAAAACGTACTACTTCCTTGACCATCGGCAGACCTGCTGCTCCTCCTCGCTGTCCCTCCTGCTGCTCCCGGCGACACTCGCTCGGAGGCACGAGAGACTCGAAGACCGTCGGCGAGAAGACGAGGCTGTTGAAAGGGATCGCCGAGCGGCCCCGGCCATCCTCGAAGCTTCATTAGGGAAAACTCAAGGCACTTCCGCCTCGGTTGACCCTGTGTCGAAGGTCCCCAAAAGGTCCCGGTATGGTCACCGGACCGGTCCTTCCGATGCTCGGAGATTCAGCTCCAACTCCGCAAGCCAATCCGAGTGGAGAAAAGAGCTGCAGATAGCTGTGGTGGAGTTACCCAAGGCCCACCCAAGAAGGTCAAAACCTCCACCGGCTTCAAAAAAGCTTCCACGTAAGTTTTCTAGATTATCACCTTTTTTCTCGAATTATTCCATCCGTCAAAACTCCTTAGGTACCGAAGCTCCTCGCTCTAATCTAATTAATGTTGCTTTTTCTTACAGGATTCCTTCTAACTTCCAAGCTAGCATAGCTGGCTTTGTAAGAAACAAATCTTCCTCAAAAGCTCCTCCCAGCGATGTTCCCGCTTCTTCCCCGGATGTGCCACGGACCGGTTCCACTCCGGCGCCTCCACCGCCGCTCTTGCCACTTCAAACGTAGAAGCTCAAACTGCGGCTCCCACAAAGGAATTCCCTACCGCCTCAAGCTTGGAAGGTGAAAAGCAAGCTTCCAATGTTGAAAGCTCCCCTCCGACAACCCTCTTCCTCAAGCCACCTTATTTCAAATCCCTCCGGAGCTCTCACCGGGACCGATCCGGACGAAAGAAATCCCTCGCCGGGCCAGGACAACTCGCAAATCTTCCGGAGAACCCAAACCGGCCAAAATGGTGGTCGGGGAAGTAGAGGTGGACAGTTCCAGCGGAGCTAGGACTTTTACCGCAACGACTCAATGGGACGCCCTCCAAGAAAAAGAAGCTCTAAAGAACTTTTCGGAATCCGGCGGGTATATCCTCTCGCTTTCAAAAAATCTCTCCGAACAATCACATTCTAATTATTGGTTTTCTCAATCTTTCCTTTAGGTTCTCCTCAAAAGTTCCGAGGCCAAGACCGCCATCATCGCCCGTTTATAGGAGGAGCTCAACGCCAATCAAGAACGATTGGGTGAACTGGAAATTCGGACGGCCGGTCTAAAGGCCAAGGAAAACGACCTCCGGAGGAGAGAAGCCGGTCTGCAGAACACCCATCGCATGATGGAGGAGCGCCGGCAAGAAATCATCAAGCTCCGCCAAATTAATCGGAGTAACATTCTCAATTTGCCTTATACGTTCTACATTTTTCCCACTATCTCCCTTTCCGATTAATCCCATCCTTGATCTCGGCGCTTGAGAGTCTTGTTGCTGCCCATAAGAAAGCCGAGGAGGTCCTCATGGAAAAAATAGCAGCTCAAGAACAGAGCCTTGGAAGAAGGCTCTTGTATCGAAGAGCAACGAGCGGCACGGATTGGAGAACTCGAAGGCGAGCTTACTCGCTAAAGATAGCATACTAGCTCAAGCACTTCGCTCCAACAAGATGCTAGAGACGAGAACGCTCGCTTGAAAGCTGAACCGGCTGAAGCATTAGAAGCAGCGAAATCAGCTCAAGCGGACAAACAGAAGACCTTGAAGACTGCCCAAAAGCTGAAAGAATCCAACATAAACATCAAGGGCAGATTCGGAGCAGCTGAGATCGAGCACGGGCGTAAGTCCCACCTTTCTTGTTTATTCTTATGGACCTTGAGTCCGCCATCCGGGCAATCCCGAGAAGGATTAGAGAGCACTCAAGGTTGGTCGTTGCTCAGGAGGGGGACATATCGCCGCTCTGTAACAACTCTAAAGAATAGAGCCTGCATTTCATGTCATTAGCATCATGTCATCATGAGCATTGTAAATTAATTATTTGATTTTGTATTAAGAATGGTGCACATAAAATATCAAGTAGCTAAAGGATAAAAGAAGTGCTTAAAAAGAAACAAAATAAGAAGAAAAGTTATAATTCATAAATTCCAATGCTTAAACATATAGAATAAAGATTAATCAAAATTCCCTGGAATTATTTTGCCTTGCAAAAATAATTGCAAGAAATAAACAAAGCTTCTTTGATTAATTTAGCTATGATTTTTTATTTCGAAAACAGTTTGGATTTTTAACCTGGACCTAAAAAGAAAAAGGTTTAAAATGATTTCAAATACCTCCCTGAATTTTCACGGAATTTTTCGAGTGCCGGAAGTATGTTTTTCAATTAAACCAAAAGCGAGGGGTGTTTTTGTAAAACCGCCGCAGCCCCATCGTCATTCTGTTCTTCCTCTCTCTGGTTGAACCGACTTCCACCGCCGCTCGACCAGGCCGCGCTGGCAGCTCCCGGCCGCGTGTTCCCCTCCCTCCTCACCACGCAGCTGGCTGCTACTTACCGCCTCGGCTCGCCGATCCTGGAGATAAAACCGGGCCGTGTTCATCCGTTCGGGCTCCCTGTTCTTTTCCGTCCGGACACCGCCGTCCGCCCCTTCGGGTTCCGCCGTCCGGCCGGTTCCAGCTCCTCCCCAAACCAGCCCAACCACCAAAACCTCCGCAACTCTCCTCTCAAGCCCCGCAAGAAAACCTCACCTCCGGTCGTCACCCGAGCAAGGAGGAATTCGAGGTCTTCTCCGGTGTCAACTCCGACAACCTCCATCCCCTCTTCTGCAAATTACTTCACGCCCGGTGAGCTCCAAAGCCTAATTCTTGTTCCATTATGAGCGCTATTCTATTCCCTGTCTTATGGCCTAGGTGTTGATCGTAGTGTTCGGCATAGTGGTCGGCATCTCGTTTTTTTTTCAAGCACGGCGGCCGGTCCGCCTCGGCCTCACGGTGCGCGCTCTATTCCGGCCACTCCTGGCCTACAAAAACTCGATGCCGGTCTTCGTCGTAATCTTGTGGAACTCCAGCAACCAACCGTTCGTCTTTTGGTTGGGCGTAACGAGCTCGCGACGCCGCCGAAGGTCTCGCCTACTCGTCCCTCGCCGCCGGCATCCTTCCCGGTCACCACTGCCACCGTGGACCCCACCACTAGATTGCTCATGTTGTACTCGAGTCTCCGAGCCCAAGAACCACCCGTCTCACCCCCTTTCCGCACTTCTCCGGCGGAGCGCCACCCCACTCCGGCCGCTCGGCGCCATGGCTAGGCAGCCACGCTCGAGCTGGGCAGCGCACTCGCCCTGTGGGCCGTCCCACCCATGGGCCGGCTCTGTTTCGGCCCAAAAGTCTCTTTTCCCTATTTTACGAATTTATTCATTTTCAGAATTGGTTCCAAACTTTAAAAATTCATAGAAAATTCAATAAAATTTGGAAAAATGTCAAACCAACTTTGTTAGACTCAGAAAAATGAGATCTATCCATTTGTGAAATAAAATAGTTATTTTGAATAAATTTATTATTAATTTGTAATTAATCACTTTCTTTGATTAAAGAAAGGTTATTATTTTATGCAAATAAAATGTTTAATTGTGAAAAATAATTATTAGTAATAAAGGAGATACTGCAGACGAAATTAATAATGAAAGTTATTTTCCAAAATTAAACTTAAATTGAATTATTTTTATATGATCACAATGTATTAGTCTTTAATCACTTAAAGAGATTATTTAATTATTGCCTAATAAATCAGAATAATTCATTAATTATTAAACTTAAGTAATTAGTGACCTTAATTAAGTAATTAAGGAAATAAAGCTAATTAATAATGATCTTAATTAAGCATGTGTTAATCAAGCATAATTAAATGTTAATTTCTGTTTAATGAACATACTTATCTTTAACTTGTTAATTAACCAAGGTAATTAAACATTAATCATTAATTATTATTGCAAGACTTCCTTAATGAACCATTGCATACTTTCATCATATGCATTCATGCATACATGATTGTGATTCGCGATGCATTGCTGGTCGACTAGGTTCGAAGTGATCGAGTTTCCACCCGAGGCGAGTCGGAGCCGGGGATCTCGAAGTCGACCCAACCGTCGAGGAAACTAACTTCGAACAAACTCAAGGCAAGCCCCGGTGCATCCTACCTATGTTTTTAAATATTTTACTTTATCACATAGTACAGTTATGCTTGTGCATTAGGTGTTAGGGTTTGGTTGACACCCTAGATGCATTATTGTAGGTTTCCGTCTGTTTATTTCTATCTCTGGTACAGGTAGCTCAATAGAGGCTAAGCTTAATTTATAGTGGCAACGGTAGCTGGTTAGGGCACTTAAAGCATGGAGGCTTTAAGAGTTTTTGTGTTGACACTAAAGATGATGAGAGTGTTAATGAAGTTGAGACCGGACGGGCCCCGTAGGAGAAAGGGCAAGACGGAGCTGAGGTCTTGCAAGGTGGTAGCTCCGTCCGTGTCGGTCAAGGACCGTACCGTTGTCGGCTTAGTTGAACAAGTTTGAACGTACCGCACTACATGCTGGTATCATGGGCCCAGCAAGCTGATGTACCCTATCGCCCCGAGAGATGTAGCGTAGCCGACTCTCTTTATCTGGTTGTCGGTGAGAGGATAGTCTCACGGGAGGGAGATGGGTCGACCACGAGGGAAGTCGTGGCGTCGCCATACTTCCGGGGAGTTGGAAATGGCTAGTCTGCTGTCAGGTGCTAGCGGGAAAGGTTGTCGTATACGATCGGTGTGATGCGTATACGTCGTGTAGTCGGGTTTTGCCAGCTGGTATAAAATCGATTCGAATCGCTGTCCCTCGCAGTAATGAGTACCGCTTGTTTAGCTCGTCACATCGTAGTAAATACTTGGAAGATGAAGATGAGGGATGAAAGGATAAATGATCTATATTATCTTGTGTTGGAAACTTGATTGAATAGAGCTAGGTTGCAAACACCTTGGCTAATGAACATAACTCTGAGCTAAAATATTGAAAGTAAGGACCCACGCCTTAAAGCTGTTTTTTTGCAAAGGAGTAAACCCCACAGCCGGAAAGCCTTTGCATTCTAGGCGTCGGCCTTAGCGTGCCATGTTGACGGGTCGGTCTTGCTGAGTATTAGAATACTCAAGGTTTGTTCGTTACCTTACAGGGAATGAGTCGTGTTATCACGACTTGTACGGCGGTTTCCCGAAGAGGAGCAATGTCCGGAGGGAGGTTCCCTTCGGTGGGAACGTATCCCCACACCTTGATGAGAGAGGACCGTGATGTACGAAGGGCTCGGTGCATCACGACGTTTCGTGAAGTCTTTTGAGTTGTATAATAGACGAGTTTCCGCTGAATACTCGTAGGATGTTAAGCTCCAATAATGTTATATTCCGCTGCACAAATGTTTGTATTTTGAAAACCTGGTTGTATTATACCATGATGTATATATTCGGCTTGTATGAGATGATGTTTCTGTTGTAACTCGCTTCGTCGAGTGTTCCTCTGTTCCGATTCCCGGGTGTCCCGGAGGGGATGTCACACCGCCATAATCCAATCTTGGACTCCGGTCGAAGATTGCGACTTCAATTTCATCCGAGATGGTGCCCACCCCGATACCATCGAAGACCGGTTCAATGAGCTGAGGAACTCACTCATTGGTACCGTTTCTGAATTGGTGGAAGATGTTCCGATTGATCCATCGGGCATCCCTCCGAATGTAGCACCAGCAGCTTTTGCCCTAGATCAAGATGCTCGGGATGCTGCAACTGCCACCGAACAGACAATAGAAGATGCCTTCGAAGATCTTGACAGAGATTTAATTGTAACTTCTTCCGATTCCGAAGAAACAACTGGATGATAGGCTCGAAGAAAATCCCAAGACTGGTGACACCGGTACTTCAAGCGGTCCTGCTTAGAAATCTTTGTAATAGGGCCATTTTGAAATCGAACATCTTGACAATTACATTGTTTGCTTATAAATATCAGTCACTTTTTCTTGTTTTATGAATACTGGTTTCACCATTATGCTTACTAACTTATTTACTCAAGATATGATATAGCATGAGCAAAAAAGTTAGTTTGTAAGATTTCCCAAACTGTCCTTAGTACAACAGTTTACCAATCAGTATTCATAAAAAAGAATGCTATACAATATCTTTTTCTGAATATACCAGTCTTAAACACAAGCTTATAATTACGATAGACTGCTCTTATCACAACAATCCATCAACTAAATGATCGGTTATTCAGGAATAGCGAGCATATCACTGATTGCTCTTATCATAGCAGAATAAAAAAATATCATAGACTACTCTTTATCATAGCAGCCCCCTGGCTCAATAATTTAATTCACAATTAAAGTATGGAGACACAAAAAACAAACACATCATTATTTGATAAAATTACTTTATTATAATAAGAAAAACTTTACAATAAATACTCTTTAAGTATAAAAACGACGAAGTTGATCAATATTCCAAGAATTTGGAATTTCTTCCTCTTCCAAGGTCATAAGCCTATAAGCCCCCGGTCCGGATACCGATTTAACCAAAAAAGGTCCTTCCCAGCACCGGTGACAACTTATGCCTGTTCTTGTTAGATCGAATCTTCCGCAAAACCAAATCTCCTATTTGGAATTCCCGCGTGCGAACATTACGATCATGATAGCGACGCAATCCTTGTTGATATTTGGCGGCTTGAATCAGAGCTTGATCTCTCAATTCTTCCGCAGCAATCAGTTCAACCTGACGTTGATCATCATGTTTTTCTTCATCATAATACTGAACCCGAGCTGACACCATATTCACTTCGAGTAGGTAACATGGCTTCCGATCCATATACCAAAGAAAAAGGAGACTGTCCCGTAGCTCTGCTAACATTAGTGCGCAAGGTTACATAATTAAGTCTTGATTACAACATAGAGTTCGAATAAAAGATACACTAGGTTCGAAATTAAGTCTTACATAGCCATGATCTTGGTTCGAAATTAAAATGCGGAAGCGAAATACATAACTCGGCGATACATAGATAACTTAAATGAACCATGCCGGCCTAGGCCATGGCTCACTCATCATGGGTCGGAGAGCTAGGGACCCATTCAATGGTCCACTCTTTGGGCTCTTCTCCATCCCAAACCACCTTACCACAACAATCACAAAACCCGGCTTGCGGGAAACCCGTAAATCAACATGTAGTGGCAAAGCCTGAGTATCTAACATACTCCGTAAGTCTTACCCGTCAAATTGGCCATCTAAGACCGACTCCTAGATGCATGGGGCTTGACCGGTTTAACTTGGCCTTTTGCATAAATAGCACCTATGCTAATTAGGTTGGCAAATTTATTACTTAGCCAAATTAATAGGGTTGTTGCATAAAAGAAACTTTAGTGAGCATACTAGCAAGACAAGAGTTTGCAATACAATTTAATATCAATATAAAACAGCAAGCTATTCAATCTCTTTCCATTACTACACATTGCGAACTGCTCGAATCAAGTGGTACTCATTAACCGAGAGGAAACGGCGATAATTATCGAATTATTAATCCTGCAGGAAAGAACCCAAATGCACGACATACGCATCATTTAATAACACGTATGGCCACCGTTCGCGAGTTCATCATAAAGTAAAACACGGGGCCACCGACCCCGAGTACATGTCCCCTTGCGACCGTTCAACAACGCGCCCAAGGCTTAACCCATGTACTCTCCAACGGTCCTCAATCCGTGCAACCACCGTGCCATCCACATCACCTCCGGGTCGGTGAGATATCCGGCTCACTTTACAACTTACAAGCTACATAGGTTTACCAATCCCCATAAGAAAGGTATGCAAGTGGTACACAACTCAAACTTATTCGCGGAGAAACAATGGGGTGTTCTCAATTTTTAACCAAATTCATCATGTTCACATTTAGTCATAAGCCATGAGTGAGATCCCCAAATCTGTCGTCGACTCCAAAAACATAGCATAGCACTTCTAACGAGGATATGACACATAAGCGACATAGGATATATAGGAATTTATGCATGTGGATTTCCAATCAACGCCTAAAACTTAAATGCACATTCATCATCCTTAATATAGTGACAAAAGAAAGACATTTCAAATAATAGGAATGCACCGGGGCTTGCCTTGAGAGTGATCGAAGTTAGCACTAGCCTCACAAGCGTTGAGCGTGGCAACCGTCTCTTCCGGCGGAATCAATTCGACGTCGTCACCTATAAGATGAAATGCAATGCATAAGTGACATGAATACAAGGTCGATGATGATGGTGATGCATGTGTGCTGTTTTTGTAAAGATTCATATGAATATGTAATTCAAAAGTTTTGTTTGCTCAAACCCTAGCAATCATAAACATGCCTCTTGTTTTCTTTTAAGGAAATCAATTACACGTACAAACATAATCCTACTAATCCATGAGCAATGACTTGATTGCATAGACATGAGTGCTGTGGTGCTTGCAGGTTTAGCAATAACATTTTGCAAGTTTTCGAAATATAAAACGAAAAGAAAACTAGGTTTATGTGTTTTAGCATCACATGCGATGACGATTTCCTTTTAAGATAAGAATTTGATCTCAAAATTAATACATACGTGAAATACATGAAACCTTTTGACTAAACCTGCCATGAGGTGCTAGGGAACATGGTGAACAGTGAAAATTACATAATCATGCATGAACATAATTTTTAGAACCATAAACTAATTACACGAGTGCTGAAAAATAGCTTTTTAGGAATTTAGATCTAGGGTTTGCAAAATTAATATCTTAACATTTTCAAAAATTAACATGGACTTTTCTACACATGCACAGTGCTAAGAGGAAATTAATTACCAAGTTTCATGCAAAAATAATTTATACAGATTTAATTAAAAATTAAATACAGAGAATACAGGAAATGCAATAACTTCAAAAATATGAAATGAAATGCAGATCTTCCAGTGCCAAAAATTCATGTGTGTCCGGGTGAAGATTTTGGCCAAGTGGCGTTTAATTTGGAGTTATATTTTTAAAGTTATGGCTTAGTTAAGTTTTCAGGGGTTGACTTTTGTCATTTTTGTAAAAATGTGAAAATGACCAGATCTGATGAGTTCATGTTACTTTTATGAAAGTACAGGTCTTCTAGTTTCCAAAACATTTTAGTTTGTAATTTTTGGACAATTCAAACGCTAGATATGAATTTTTCAAACTTGAATGAAGTTCGGGTGTATTTACGGATTTGCCACCGAGCAATTTTAAACGAGAGGGCGGCGCGCGCTCCGGCGAGCGGCGGCCGGCGCCGGCGAGGTTCGCCGCGGCGGCGTTCTAGGGCAGCTCATGCTCCGGGCTTGGAGGGGAAGGGTGCGCGCGGCGTGGGGAGACGACGGTGGGGGTGGCGAGGCTCAACGGCGGCCGGAGCGATGCGGCGGCGAGCGGCGGCGCGCGGGCCAACTACGGCGGCGTCGCACGCGCGGCTCAAGGGGAGAGAGAGGGAGGGAGCTGGTCCGGGAGCACCACCTGAACTCGGGGAGTGGCGGCGTGGGCTTAGGTGGCGCCGAGGCGGGCCGTGGTGGCGGCTCGACGGAGGGGTGGCGGAGCGGTGCGACGACGGCGGCAGCTTTCTCCAAATTCCGGCGACCTGGAGCAGAGGAAGGGGAGCATGTCATGGGGGAGCTTGGGCACGTGCTCGCGCATGAAACAGCGAAGAAGGGAGGTCGAGGCGGCCTACCTAGGCGGCGCGCGGTGCGGGAAGGCCCGGGCGGCCATGGCGGACGGCGGCGCCGATTTCCTCTCTCGCGCGAGCTGCGGTGAGGGAGAGAGTAAGGCGGCGGTGCGGTGAGGAGTGGGAGGGGCTGGCAATGATTGGTGGCGGAGAAATGAGGGCCTTGGTGCCGTTTTCTAGGGGACGCGACGGCGAGCCGGCGGCGGCGTGGGCGGGCGCCATTACTCCCGGCCGTTCCCGTTGGCCGGCAGGTACAGGGACGGTTGGGAGGTGGGCCGGGCTGGCGTGGCGACGGGACAGGGCGGAGACACGCGCTGGAGCGGGCGCGGGGGCAGCGGACCGGCGGGCACAGCCGCCATTGTCCGGCGGTCCCCGTAGCTCGAGCTCCGATTTTAAAATTTAAATCTGTGGTTTGAAACTCTGAGCGAAATTCATACTTCTGGTGTTCCAAAATTAAAAGTAAAAATATGAGAAGCTCCAGCATGACATGATTTAATTTTCATCTTATAGTTTGAAGTTCTAAAAGTGTTTCCAAAAATTCGTACAAAATTCACAAACAGGGATATTTCAGATTTGAATCTGAATTTTTGGGCATTCAAAACCTTGTTCAAAAATTTGGTAAAAATATTGTAAATTCATCTTTTTACATGAGCAATCCAGTGGTGCAAAAATATATGGGTAGTGCTTTTGTGATTTTTGCATTTTGGTTAGTGCTAGGGTTTAGGGTTGGGTTTAACTAGATCTCCCCTTTTTCTTTTTATTTTTCTTTTCTTGCTTGGGTGATTAACATTAGTACCTCCTTAGTGCTGTGATTAGAGTATTAATTACGTGATTAGCCTTAATCATGACATGGGATGTCACAGCCCTCCCCCTTAAAGAAATTCTCGTCCCGAGAATCGTTACGAATTAAGGAGAGGGAGTGCGAAAATTACCGATTTGTGTGACGCGAGGAACTCGGGAAAGTTCTTCTCTAGAAAATCCTCTTGTTCCCAAGTTGCTTCTTCTTCGGTGTGGTTACTCCATTGCACTTTATAGAAGGTGATGGTGCGATTGCGAGTTACTCGGTCGCTTTGATCGAAAACCCGGACGGGGTATTCGGGGTAGGAGAGATCTTCTTCTAGTTGATCGGTGTCGGAAATGACCACATCTATCGGAGGCTTCAAGCATTTCTTGAGTTGAGATACACGGAACACGTTGTGCACACGAGCAAGACTTTCCGGTAGTTGCAATCGGTAAACAACCGCGCTATGCTTTTCCACAATCGGATAGGGTCCGATATAGCGGGGTGCTAGCTTTCCTTTAATTCCAAACCGAGACACGCCTTTATTCGGGGAGACACGAAGATAAACATGATCTCCCTTCTCGAATTCCAACGAGCGTCTCCTCTTGTTAGCGTAACTCACTTGACGAGATTGTGCGGCTTTCATGTTGGCTTGAATTTGTCGAACCTTTTCTTCGGCTTGAGTGACGAGATCGGGACCAAAATTAGTTCTTTCTCCCGCTTCCGACCAATTTAAGGGTGTACGACAAGAGTGACCATACAACGCTTCAAACGGTGACATTCCCGAACTCTCTTGATAGCTATTGTTGTACGAGAATTCGGCGAATGGAAGACAATCATCCCAATTTCCTCTATTTTCCATAGCACATGCTCTCAAGATATCCTCCAAATATTGATTCAATCTTTCGCTTTGTCCATCCGTTTGAGGGTGATATGCGGAGCTTCTAATGAGCGTAGTACCAAGACAAGAATGCAATTGCACCCAAAAATGAGATACAAATTGCGGACCTCGATCGAAAACAATAGTTTTAGGTACTCCATGCAAACACAACACTCTTGAGATGTATAACTCGGCATACTTCTTGGTATTGTAGGTGGTATGGACGGGAATGAAATGTGCGGACTTAGTTAACCTATCCACAATAACCCAAATTGAATCATGCTTCTTCGATGTGAGAGGCAATCCAACGATAAAATCCATAGCAATGTCCTCCCACTTCCAAACGGGAATCTTCAATGGGTTCAATAATCCGGCCTTTCTCAAGTGGTCGGCTTTTACTCGTTGACAAGTATCACACTCGGCCACATACCGTGCAATCTCACGCTTCATGCGTGTCCACCAAAACTTTTCTCTTAGGCCGCGATACATTTTATTGCTACCGGGGTGTATGGAATATTTAGACAAGTGTGCCTCATCCATAATTTTCTTCCGTAATTCCATATTCTTCGGAACAACGAGACGTTGGTTGAACCATAATACACCATTGTCATCTTGTCGGAAACATGTAGCTTCATCTTTCTCAATCTTGTGCCGAATAAATTCCATACCTTCGTCCTTCTTTTGCGCCTCAATAATTTCCTCACGAAGGGTAGGGATGAGAGCTAGATTATATAGTGAACCATAGGGAATGACTCGAAGACTCGGTTCACTAGAATCTGAAATTTCCGAGTTTTCCATAGAACAACCGGTAATATGATTGCATTGATCCTTGCGACTCAAAGCGTCGGCAACCACATTAGCTTTACCCGGATGATAATGGATTTCCAACTCATAATCCTTGATTAATTCCAACCATCGACGTTGCCTCATATTCAACTCTTGTTGGGTGAAGATATATTTGAGACTCTTATGATCGGTGTAAAGATTGACAAGATTTCCAAGTAGATAATGCCTCCAAGTTTTCAAAGCAAGGACAACCGAGGCTAGTTCCAAATCATGGGTAGGGTAGTGTTGTTCATGCTTGCGAAGTTGACGAGAAGCATAAGCAATGACACGACCTTCTTGCATTAGCACACATCCTAGACCGGTGCCGGACGCATCACAATACACGTCAAATGGCTTGGTGATGTCGGCTTGTGCTAACACCGGAGCGGATGTCAAATGCTTCTTGAGAGTTTGGAAGGCTTCTTCACATTCACGGCTCCATTTAAACTTAGCATCTTTCTCCAACAATTTTGTCATAGGCTTGGCTATGCTTGAAAAATTGGGAATGAATTTCCGATAATAGCCGGCAAGACCCAGAAAACTCCGGATTTGTCTCACCGACCTTGGGGATTTCCAAGTAAGCACTTCACCCACTTTACTTGGGTCAACGGCGACACCTTCCACGGAAATAATGTGACCCAAGAAAGGCACTTGCTTCAACCAAAATTCACATTTGCTAAACTTGGCATACAATTGATGATCACGAAGCCGTTGGAGAACAATGCGAAGGTGTTCGGCATGCTCTTCCTCGGACTTCGAATAAATAAGAATGTCGTCAATGAAGACCACGACAAACTTATCCAACTCGGGCATGAATACCGAATTCATCAAGTACATAAAATGAGCCGGGGCATTTGTGAGCCCAAAAGACATGACGAGATACTCAAAGAGGCCATACCGCGTAGAGAATGCGGTTTTGGGAATATCTTCGGCTCGGATCTTGATTTGATGGTAACCGGATCGGAGATCAATATTCGAGAAAACCTTAGCACCAACTAATTGATAAAAAAGAATATAAATCCGAGGGAGCGGGTATTTATTTTTGATAGTTACCGCATTGAGAGGGCGATAATCCACACATAGACGTAGCGTTTTGTCTTTCTTCTTCACAAAGAGAGCGGGACATCCCCACGGAGATGAACTAGGGCGAATATATCCTTTATCCATAAGCTCACCCAATTGCTCTTTTAAGATTGCTAGCTCATTGGGAGCCATCTTGTACGGCCTACGGGAAATTGGTGCCGTATCGGGTTGGAGCTCAATTTTAAACTCGACATCCCGATCGGGTGGCATGCTCGGTAAGTCATCCGGAAAAACATCGGGAAACTCATATACCACGGGAATATCCTCAATCCTTTTTCCCTCAAGATGATAGATTTTTGAAGTGGAGAATTTTGGATGGGACAATCGGAGAATAGATGAACCATGGAGTGGGGAGTTTAGGTGAACTTCACGGGAATCGATGTGTAAAATGGCTCTATGGAGTTTCATCCATCTCATACCTAGAATTATATCTATTCCTTGTCCACACAAAATTATGAGAGAAGAGGGGTATATTTTTCTTTCTAGGTTTAGTGGGACTTGCCTCAACTCTAGGTTTGTTTTTATTTTTCCACCGGGTGATGTGATGATATAGGGAATATCCAAAACGGTGGGGGTGAGTTGTAGGGTTTTTGCACATGCTTGACTAATGAAATCATGAGTTGCACCCGAATCAAAAAGAACCAAAGTGTAGTGGTTGTTGACCGAAAACATACCCGAAAGTACCGTTCTCCCGCTTGAATCTCTTCGGCCGTGGTATAGTTGACTCGGCCATTCTTAGCATTTGGAGTGGAGGATTGATTGCGATTCCCATTGCCATTATTCCCATTGCGGTTTTGATTGTTGTTGTTGCCCGGGTTGCGTGTCGGGACACGGCAATCCTTTGCGAAATGACCCGCACGTCCACAATTAAAGCACGGACCTTGCGGATCAGGCTTAGCACCTTGGTATTGCTGCTGTGGAGGGCGGAACGAAGTGTTGTGCTGCTGATTTCCACCGTGGGAGGGGTGGTGTTGCTGCGGCACAACCGGCGTGAGCCCCCGTCGGCGGCAATGCGGCCCGAAACTTCTGTCCGGACGGGGAAGTGATAGCCAGCTTGTACTTGGGCGGAGCGGAGCCGGATGGATTTCCTACGGCACGCTTCCTCTTCTTGTCCTCTTGGTGAGCACGGATAGCATCTTCTTGCACAATTGCGGCACTCATCAAGTCATTGAACGTGCCGGTAGTGACTTGAGCCAAGCGATCTTGTAACTTTGGGCTTAGCCCCGAGCGAAAGCAATCCTTCTTCTTGTCATCTCGTGTCGGCATGATAGGATGCATATTGGGCCAAGTAGTTGAACTTCCGTGCATACTCTTGCACGGTTCCGTACCTTGCTTCAAATTGAGAAACTCTTGCAATTTGCGCTTCAGGAGACCGGCGGGAATGTGATGCGCGCGAAACGCGGTGCAAAAGTCCGGCCAGTTCACTTGAGTACCGGCGGGAAGTGCGGCGGTGAAACTTGCCCACCATGCACTAGCGGAGCCACGAAGTTGTTGAGCCGCAAAGAGAACCTTTTGCTCCGATGTGCAATTGAGGAGAGCAAACTTCGACTCAATGATGCGGAGGAAATTATCCGCCTCCAACGGATCGGTAGTAGCTTCACCAAACTTGGGCGGTTGAGTGGCCCAAAAGTCGGCATAGGTGGAATTCCTCGGCCCTTGGGGTGGCGGTCCTTGGCCTTGTCCTTGGTTGGTTTGACTTGCAAAGAACAAGCGGAACATCTCATTTTGGTTGGACACGAGTTGTTCCAATGGCGTGAGAGGTGGAGGGTTAGGGAGTTGTTCTTCCCTCGCACCATGACCACTTCCGGAAGCTTCACCACGGCGGGTATTCACCATCTGTCACGCATGAAAATTTTTTCTCACGTTAGCTCGTTAGACCAAGAGCTAAAATAGCAAGAAAACATGACATTGGGCATAAGGGACCAAAAATTTCAGATTGCATGTACGAAGAAAATATTAATGAAATAAGCATAATGCATTGGCAACACACATATTCTATAGATTCTAACATAGTAGCAACATGATAGAAATTTTTGATACACGGGAAACCACGAATCCGATACCACACGGTCTTAGGTTACATCACATGTGACCCACAACCAAACACAATCTCGGAGAGCTTAATTAACAACACGCGGATCGTTTCCAACACGGTTACCTGCCTCACGAGATTACAAATCCTACACACATAGAGCTACGACCACCGGTCGTGACAACTACTCGTCGTCATCGCCGTAGTAGTCGGCGTCATCCCTGATGGGAGAGGGTGGTGCTCCGTCCTCGACGTCGAAGCATCCTCGCCATCACTCATCTCCACATCCTCCTCGGGTGGGATGATCTCAAGTGGCTCGGGAGGTCCGCCATTAAGGATGGCGTGCAGGGTGTTGTTGGCGGCTTGGAGATGCTCAATGGTAGCGTTGTTATGCGCTATGGTCGCCTGGGCGTTCCGGAGGTCTCCCTCCAAAGCATCCCTAGCGCCCCGAGTCTCCAGGAGAGTAACCTCCAACTCATCCTTCTCCTCGAGAAGGGCATCCACCTGGCCGGAGAGGACGTAGTTCTCCTCATTCGCGGCGGTGAGCTGGGCATCACGCTCATCGAGCGTGGCCTGCAGAGCGGCGGCTCCATCGCCCTCAAGGGCAAGGTGGGCGTCGTGGAGCTGCTCGAAGAAGTTCCAACGCTCCGTCTCGCTATACTCGAGCTGCGTACGGAGGGTGTCCACCTCGGTAGTGCGCTCGGCTAGCTCGGCGGTGCGGGCAGCAAGCTCGGCGGCGCGAGCGGCGAGCTCGGCGTCGCGGGTGGTAAGCTCGGCGTCGCGGGTGGCGAGGGTGGCCTGCAGGGCATTACGCTCCTGCTCCAACTCGAGCACCCGCCTCGCGAGGTTCTCACGGTCCAACATGAGCTTGCCGGGGGCCATCTGTCGGAGAATTTTGAAACACAAGTCAAAACTCAATACCCAACAACAGAACATGCTAAATAAGTAGAGCATGAATGATGGAATGGCACCAACTTAGCAAAAGAATGCAACAAAACTTTTCGCACAATCCTAACACGGTTCCAGATTCTGGTCAGAATTGACACGCTACAGAAACTCGATAATTACCCCTGCTTCTGGCCTGAATCAAACTTTTATTTTGTTACGAAAGTTTTAGACAATTTCTTAAGCTTTCCAACGCATCCTAGAACAGCTCAATCCGACTTGTCATTTGAAAGTTATGAACGATCTACAACAGGGACAGAACCGGAGCACATTCTGGAATTCCAGAACAGCTCTCTGTAATGGGCAATTCTAGCTACATTCCAGATTTTTACAAGACCTGAGACTAGAATATTGTTGTAGTGCATAATACAAGCTTTCCAGAAAGTCCTTATTTGCCTTATTTGGATAAGTAACTTGGAAGTTATGCTCATTTTCATGGAAGTTAAGAAATCTGCCACGTTTTTGTTTCCGGTTTTCAAACTTTTGTGAGAATGAAGCTATGTGTCCCATTTTTGTGATTGTTTCATTTAGATGAATTCACATGCATATGTTGGCCATGATGCGATGACATGCAAGTATGATGGATGCTCAATATGTCGTTTCGTACGTCCTCACAAAATTAAAAGATCGCGCCCGCCGATACGAGTATCGGACAAGCGCATCGGTGGCACACACACCTCTCACACGATACTATACGAACTAAAGCGTTGTTGTGTACCTGCAAGAGATGGATTCCAGAAACATTACATCAAATTCAAAAGAAACAAGCCAAAAATAAATCCATGTCACCTCGCCTCACATGGAGAGCTCTCGAATAAGAGTGTATTCGAGTCACACCAAGAATATCATGCGAAAATTGACAACACTCAATCACATACCTTTGCTCAAGCCGTAGTTGCAAAATATTTAACAATCATAACACGGGGTTAGTTTTGCCACCATTCTATATAGTCCTTATATTGGCCTTTCTATCTAGACTCGTACCTCACCGTGACTCAAAACGGGTTTTAAGATTTTTAGAATGAGCGTTAACGTGACGCAAATCCCAAGTCGGCTCGATACCACGTGTCACTCCCCTATCCCGAAAGATAGTTCAGTGTGGTACGGATCGCCTTGGGAGATGATTGACGAAGCAACCATACATAGCATCACATTAACAAACATACACGATTTGCAAGGTTACATAATTAAGTCTTGATTACAACATAGAGTTCGAATAAAAGATACACTAGGTTCGAAATTAAGTCTTACATAGCCATGATCTTGGTTCGAAATTAAAATGCGGAAGCGAAATACATAACTCGGCGATACATAGATAACTTAAATGAACCATGCCGGCCTAGGCCATGGCTCACTCATCATGGGTCGGAGAGCTAGGGACCCATTCAATGGTCCACTCTTTGGGCTCTTCTCCATCCCAAACCACCTTACCACAACAATCACAAAACCCGGCTTGCGGGAAACCTCGTAAATCAACATGTAGTGGCAAAGCCTCGAGTATCTAACATACTCCGCAAGTCTTACCCATCAAATTGGCCATCTAAGACCGACTCCTAGATGCATAGGGCTTGACCGGTTTAACTTGGCCTTTTGCATAAATAGCACCTATGCTAATTAGGTTGGCAAATTTATTACTTAGCCAAATTAATAGGGTTGTTGCATAAAAGAAACTTTAGTGAGCATACTAGCAAGACAAGAGTTTGCAATACAATTTAATATCAATATAAAACAGCAAGCTATTCAATCTCTTTCCATTACTACACATTGCGAACTGCTCGAATCAAGTGGTACTCATTAACCGAGAGGAAACGGCGATAATTATCGAATTATTAATCCTACAGGAAAGAACCCAAATGTACGACATACGCATCATTTAAGAACACGTATGGCCACCGTTCGTGAGTTCATCATAAAGTAAAACACGGGGCCACCGACCCCGAGTACATGTCCCCTTGCGACCGTTCAACAACGCGCCCAAGGCTTAACCCATGTACTCTCCAACGGTCCTCAACCCGTGCAACCACCGTGCCATACACATCACCTCCGGATCGGTGAGATATCCGGCTCACTTTATAACTTACAAGCTACATAGGTTTACCAATCCCCATAAGAAAGGTATGCAAGTGGTACACAACTCAAACTTGTTCGCGGAGCCACAATAGGGTGTTCTCAATTTTTAACCAAATTCATCATGTTCACATTTAGTCATAAGCCATGAGTGAGATCCCCAAATCTATCGTCGACTCCAAAAACATAGCATAGCACTTCTAACGAGGATATGACACATAAGCGACATAGGACATATATGAATTTATGCATGTGGATTTCCAATCAACGCCTAAAACTTAAATGCACATTCATCATCCTTAATATAGTGACAAAAGAAAGACATTTCAAATAATAGGAATGCACCGGGGCTTGCCTTGAGAGTGATCGAAGTTAGCACTAGCCTCACAAGCGTTGAGCGTGGCAACCGTCTCTTCCGGCGGAATCAATTCGACGTCGTCACCTATAAGATGAAATGCAATGCATAAGTGACATGAATACAAGGTCGATGATGATGGTGATGCATGTGTGCTGTTTTTGTAAAGATTCATATGAATATGTAATTCAAAAGTTTTGTTTGCTCAAACCCTAGCAATCATAAACATGCCTCTTGTTTTCTTTTAAGGAAATCAATTACACGTACAAACATAATCCTACTAATCCATGAGCAATGACTTGATTGCATAGACATGAGTGCTGTGGTGCTTGCAGGTTTAGCAATAATATTTTGCAAGTTTTCGAAATATAAAACGAAAAGAAAACTAGGTTTATGTGTTTTAGCATCACATGCGATGACGATTTCCTTTTAAGATAAGAATTTGATCTCAAAATAAATACATACGTGAAATACATGAAACCTTTTGACTAAACCTGCCATGAGGTGCTAGGGGACATGGTGAACAGTGAAAATTACATAATCATGCATGAACATAATTTTTAGAACCATAAACTAATTACACATGTGCTGAAAAATAGCTTTTTAGGAATTTAGATCTAGGGTTTGCAAAATTAATATCTTAACATGCTCAAAAATTAACATGGACTTTTCTACACATGCACAGTGCTAAGAGGAAATGAATTACCAAGTTTCATGCAAAAATAATTTATACAGATTTAATTAAAAATTAAATACAGAGAATACAAGAAATGCAATAACTTGAAAAATATGAAATGAAATGAAGATCTTCCGGTGCCAAAAATTCATGTGTGTCTGGGTGAAGATTTTGGCCATGTGGCGTTTAATTTGGATTTATATTTTTAAAGTTATGGCTTATTTAAGTTTTCAGGGGTTGATCGAGCAATTTTAAACGAGAGGGCGGCGCGCGCTCCGGCGAGCGGCGGCCGGCGCCGGCGAGGTTCGCCGCGGCGGCGTTCTAGGGCAGCTCATGCTCCGGGCTTGGAGGGGAAGGGTGCGCGCGGCGTGGGGGAGACGATGGTGGGGGTGGCGAGGCTCAACGGCGGCCGGAGCGATGCGGCGGCGCTCGGGCCAACTACGGCGGCGTTGCACGCGCGGCTCAAGGGAGAGAGAGGGAGGGAGCTGGTCCGAGAGCACCACCTGAACTCGGGGAGTGGCGGCGTGGGCTTGGGTGGCGCCGAGGCGGGCCGTGGTGGCGGCTCGACGGAGGTGGTGGCGAAGCGGTGCGACGACGGCGGCGGCTTTCTCCAAATTCCGGCGACCTGGAGCAGAGGAAGGGGAGCGTGTCGTGGGGGAGCTTGGGCACGTGCTCGCGCATGAAACGGCGAAGAAGGGAGGTCGAGGCGGCCTACCTAGGCGGCGCGCGGTGCGGGAAGGCCCGCGGCGGCCATGGCGGACGGCGGCGCCGATTTCCTCTCCGCGCGAGCTGCGGTGAGGGAGAGAGTAAGGCGGCGGTGCGGTGAGGAGTGGGAGGGGCTGGCAATAATTGGTGGCGGAGAAATGAGGGCCTTGGTGCCGTTTTCTAGGGGACGCGACGGCGAGCGGCGGCGGCGTGGGCGGGCGCCATTACTCCCGGCCGTTCCTGTTGGCCGGCGGGTACAGGGACGGTTGGGAGGTGGGCCGGGCTTGCGTGGTGACGGGACAGGGCGGAGACACGCGCTGGAGCGGGCGCGGGGGCAGCGGACCGGCAGGCACAGCCGCCATTGTCCGGCGGTCCCCGTAGCTCGAGCTCCGATTTTAAAATTTAAATCTGTGGTTTGAAACTCTGAGCGAAATTCATACTTCTGTTGTTCCAAAATTAAAAGTAAAAATATGAGGAGCTCCAGCATGACATGGTTTAATTTTCATCTTATAGTTTGAAGTTCTAAAAGTGTTTCCAAAAATTCATACAAAATTCACAAACAGGGATGTTTCAGATTTGAATTTGAATTTTTGGGCATTCAAAACCTTGTTCAAAAATTTGGTAAAAATATTGTAAATTCATATTTTTACATGAGGAATCCAGTGGTGAAAAAATATATGGGTAGTGCTTTTGTGATTTTTGCATTTTGGTTAGTGCTAGGGTTTAGGGTTGGGTTTAACTAGATCTCCCCTTTTTCTTTTTATTTTTCTTTTCTTGCTTGGGTGATTAACATTAGTACCTCCTTAGTGCTGTGATTAGGGTATTAATTACGTGATTAGCCTTAATCCTGACATGGGATGTCACAGTTCGCTCCTCCGCTCTTTCCGCATGACGATCAATCGAGCACGTTCCGAGCATCACGGTTCCCGTTAAGCGGTATACGCAAATCTTGGTTGGGAGCTCGTTCATGTGCATCCGCAATCGGGGTATGCCGGGGTCCAAGCCTTCCTCCGGAAGAAGCTCCGTCGGACCGGGCCCTTGTCGGTCATTCTGAATGGGAACGCGAGCGACCGGAAGATTCCGCTCGATCATGGACGAGCTGGTTTGTTTGCGGGCCGCCGCGTCAACCAAATTCAGCGCACGCCGCAATCCCGGCGTAGCATTGAGGACTTCTTCCGATATTGTTTCAAGAATTTGCTTCACTCCTACAATATTGTGGACCGGCAATGTGAAGACCCGAGCGCCATTCATCTCTACTTCCATGGAACTTAAATCCAAAGCTCTGCCGGAAGATCGATGGCGTCTCCCGCCGCGACATCCCCGTCGGTTGTTGTATCCTGGAGATTCGTCCGGGTCTCCGGACCGGTCCGGCAGCGGGCCCGTGGTCGGGGAGCGATCGCAGGGCGCTTCCTCCAGCCAGAGCAGCAGCACTTGCGCGCGGATCCGCGGCCGAAGGTGGCGGAGGTTGTTCATCTCTATTTGCTTCTTCCGCTTCACGACGATCGCGTTCAGCTTCAACTCTCGCCATCCTTGCTGCTTCTTCGGCAGCTTCCTCGAAGTGAGTTGTCGGATAACCGGTCCTGTCATGAATACCTGGAAGAAGACCGGAGCGTCTTCCTCGGAATCAATATCCAGCTCGGAAAACAGCTTTTCGCCGCAGCCCGGCACCGTTCCGAGGCATAAGCGTAGGGAGTCCGATGTTTCGCGCTAAAGCTGCGTCGGACCCGCTAAGTCCTGAATCGAGGTGTCAACCGTGGCAGGTGATCGCGCTTTAGAAGCAGCGGCCCGGCAACGAGTCGGATTCATCAAAGATAATTTCCCGTCCGAGTCGGCTTCAAAGTCGAGGGACCCGAAGCGAATCTTGAAGCCGGGCTCGAAGTCAACGACAAACGAAGTGGCCATCAAACTCGCTAGGAACTCGCCGGGACCCCTTCCTGGCGCGCCAAAATGTCGAGTCTTAAACTCGACACTAGTACTACCCGGTCCCTCACGAGCGTGGAATTCGATGGTGCAACACACAGGAACACGCGATTTTAGACAGGTTCGGGCCTCTCGAATTGAGAGTAATATCCTACGTCATGTATGTTATGTATTGCCTTTAGCGATTTGCTAATTGCGAGATATCGGAGAGTTTTCGAGGGGGGTCCCTGCTCCGCCTTATATGTCCGGGGAGCTAGGGTTACAATCGTAGTCCTAGTCGATTACATGAATTACATATATGGAATTCTATCTCCGACTTTCTTTATTGATCCGGAGTCCTAATCAGATTACAAATTGTTCAATATCTTGCTCCTCAAGTCATTGTATACCGGTCTTAGTATCCGCCTTGTTTCCATACCGGTATACAGGATCTTCTATTATCCCGGATCGGTCGAAGACCAGTCCGTTGCCTATCGCCCTTATCTCGTATCTTCCTTGATTTGCCACCATGCCTCTGCGTATCCATTCCTTCATCATCTCGTATACCCATAAGGCAAGTATACGACACCGACGCCTCGCTCCTTGGCGCATCAACGACCCATCGAAGTACATGACCCAAGTACTCTTGGTCCACCGGCGCGGGTGGTAACCGGGTCTCCGTCCACTCCGCGATGAAGTCGACGAGCACCCTGGACTTTATCGCCGTTTGGGGCGCGTAGGTGACGTCATGCCCCATCAGCTCGAGGGCCCACTTGGCGACCTTGCTCGCAGATTCCCTATTCTCGATGATATCGTGCGGAGGGAAAGAACTCACCACGCTTATCGAGTGCGCGTCGAAGTAGTGGCGTAGCTTGCGTCCGGCGACGATCACGGCGTAGAGGATCTTGAGGATTTGTAGGTACCTAGTCCTCGAGTTGGAGAGCACCTCGCCGACATAGTAGACCGGGTGTTGCACCTTGAGAACATGCCCCTCTTTCTCCCGCTCGACCACGATGACAGCGCCGACGACTTGAGTGGTTGCCGCGATGTAGAGCAGGAGTCGTTCCCCGAGGACGGTGGAGTCAAGACCGGAGGGTTGGCTAGGATGCGTTTCGCGTCATCGAGCGCGACCTGTGCCTCCCGTGTCCACTCGAAGCGTTCGGACTTCTTGAGGAGCTTGTAAAGCGGGAGGGCTCTTTCCCCAAGTCGCGAGATGAAGCGGCTCAACGCCGCTAGGCACCCCGTGAGCCGTTGTACCCCTTTGACATTTTGGATCGGACCCATGCGGTCGATGGCGGTGATCTTCTCCGGGTTCGCCTCGATGCCACGCTCCGAGACGATGAAACCCAACAACATCCCCGTGGGACCCCAAAGACGCATTTCTGGTGTTGAGCTTGACACCGTTCTCGCGCAGCTTGGCGAACACGCGCTCGAGGTCGACCACGAGTTGGTCGGCCTTTTTGGATTTGACGACGATGTCGTCTACGTAGGCCTCGACGATATCTCCGATGAGATAGTCGAAGCATTTCTAGATAAAGCTCGTACGTGGCACCGGCGTTCTTGAGCCCGAACGGCATCGTCGTATAGTACTACGAGCCAAAGGGCGTGATGAAGGAGGTCGCGAGTTGGTCGGATTCGTCGAGTGCTATCCGATGGTACCTAGAGTACGCATCTAGAAAGCGAGAGGGTTTTGCACCCGGAGGTCGAGTCGACTATTTGGTCAATGCATGGTAACGGAAAAGGATCCATGGGACAGGCCTTATTCAAGCTAGTATAATCAACACACATTCTCCATTTCCCATTCTTTTTTCATACAAGAACGGGATTAGCCAACCACTCGGGGTGATACACCTCCTTGATGAACCCGACCACCAAGAGCTTCGCGATCTCCTTGCCGATAGCTTTGCGCTTCTCCTCGTCGAAGCATCGCAGCGCCGCTTCACCGGCCCGGAGCCCGGCCCGATATGCAAGGAGTGCTCGGCGACTTTCCTTGGTATTCCCGGCATGTCCGAAGGCTTCCACGCGAAGACGTCGGCGTTTGCGCGGAGGAAGTCGACGAGCGCGCTTTCCTATTTAGGGGACAGGGAGGTGCCGATACGCACCGTCTTCTTCTCGTCCCCCTCGAGGTCGAGGACGACCTCTTTGGTTCCCTCCGCCGGCTCGAACGAGGCTGCCTTGCGGCTTGCTCGCGGTGGGTCCTCGACTATCCGCTCCCCGATGACCGCCGGCTCGGTGGTTGAGGCCAAATGCGCCGAAACCAGGTCGCAGCTTGTCGACGTCGCACTTGTAGGAGTGCCGAAAGGACGCGCCTACGGTGATGACTCCCTTCGGCCCGAGCATCTTGAGCTTCGGGTAGACGTAGTTTGGGACGGCCATGAACTCCACGTAACACGGCCGCCCAAGGATGGCGTGGTAGACTCCCGGGAATCCAACCACCTCGAACGTGAGGGTCTCCGTTCGGAAATTCGAAGGAGTCCCAAACGTGACGGGCAGGTCGATCCGCCCGATGGGAACGGCTTGCGTTCGGGAACGACGCCGTGGAACAGCGAACCGTTGGGGCGAATGCGCGAGCGCTCGATGCCCATGCCGTCCGGGACATCGGCGTACGGAATGTTGAGGCCACTACCTCCGTCCATCAACACCTTGGAGAGGCGTGTCTTGGCGATGATGGGGTCGACCACGAGCGGGTATCGACCCGGCCGTGGAACTCACGCCGGATGATCGGCACGATCAAACGTGATCGGGAGTTCCGACCACTTGAGGTAAGATGGGTTGGCGAGGCTCCGCAGCAAAGACCTCACGACGCTCGAGCTTGACGGAGTGCGAGCGTCGGAGCTCGCAAAGATCATCGGGCAGCCCTCCGCTTGAGGGAAGCCTCCGTCGTTTTCTTCGCCGGCGTCGCCCTCGACTCCGGCGTTCTCCTCCCGGTCCTGCTGCAGGCGCCCTTCCACCCGTGCTGCGTCACGAACTTCTTCATCAGCGAGCAATCCCGCATCGGGTGCTTGACGGGGAACTCGTGGTTGGGGCACGGCCCGTTTCACTTCTTCTCGAAGTGGTCGGGAGGGTTTTGTTGGGCTGCTTCGTGCCCTTCTTCTCGCTCGCGGCCACCATGGGGCCGTCACTCGACCGCGACTTGTTCTTGTTGTTGGGCTTGGAGCCGGTAGGTCCCCCGCCGGCGTTGCCATCGGTCCGCTTGCCCTTCCCTTTCTCGGGGTGTCGCGGTGAAGGAGGGCACCAACCGCCTCCTCGCCGTAAGCGTGACTCGTGGCGACGTCGAGGAGCTCCCGAGCCGTTCGCGGGCAGCTTCGCCCCGGCTCGTGAACTAGGCCTCGCAGTTCGTTCCCGAAAGGAAGGCCCCGATGACGTCCGCATTGACGACGTGGGGCAGCTCGTTGCAGCGCCGGAGAAACGTCTAATGTAATCCCGGAGCGGCTCGTTCGGCTTCTACCGACAGTTCTTCTACTCCCGGGGGTTACCCGGCGGGCGCACGTGGCCCGGAAGTTGCCTATGAAAACCTCTCGCAGGTCGGCCCATGATCGTATCCGATCCGCGGGCAGGTGTTCGAGCCGGGTTCTCGCCGAATCGGCGAGATACGAGGGCAGATTCCGGATGATGGCGAGATCGTCACTCGCGCCGCCGGCCCGGCATGCATGGCGATAGTCCTCCAGCCGCGAGGGAGGGGTTCGACTCCCCGCATATTTGGCGACCATCGTCGGAGGACGGAAACGCGGGGGAAGGTCACTCCCCTAATCGCAGAGCTGAAGACCCCGGGGCCCGGGGATCGGGGCTCCGGCTCCGGTCGTGCTCGACATCGCCCCGGCCTCCGCGGCGGGGGTGGCGACGAGGCGTGGGCCTCTCGTCGTCCCGAGCGCACCGGCGCGCGTCCGGGGATGAGCGCGCGTCGCGAGCAGCCCCGATGCGAGAGTGCACCGATTGCCTAGGCTCGGGCTGGCCCGCTGCGCGGGCTGCCGTACGTAAGCATGCACCGAACCCCCGCTTAGGAGTCGCGCCGGCCGGTGCCGGCGCGTTGGATTGACAGCGCGACATGTCGCCGTGAACTCTCCGCGTGTTGCTCCGCCGCCTTAGCGAGGAGCGCGGCCATCTCCCTCTGCACTCGTTGTGCCTCGGGAGTCGGCTGCACGGGGAGGGTTTTCAGCAATGCAGCCGCCGCAGCAACGTTCGCCCGCCGCGAGGGAAGTGCTCGGGCTTCGCCTCCGTCGTCGTTGGCGATCTGCCGGTGGACGCGACGAACCTTTTGCCGCACGTTGCACTCCGCGTGCCGGCGCTGCTGCTCCAACTCCCGCTCCACCGCCGCGGTCTCCTCTTCGAGGCCACGGCGAGCTTCCTCCAGCTCTAGACGCCTAGCCTAGAGGCGAGCCCGTAAATAGTCACCGCCCGGAGGTGCGTTCTGCGCACGTTGGGCCGCCGGGATCCTAGGAGCGCCGGGCTCGGCGTGACCGGTCCCCTAGCACTTTGGGCGCCCGCTCTCGCGGCATGCACTACGTTGCACTCGCGGGAGAGGCCATGGGCTTCGTCGCAGCTGTCCCGATCCGAAGCGTTGTCCTCCCCGGCGTCGAGGAGGTCGAAGAGGGATTCGGAGGGATGGATTATCATTCCAACGAACTCTCCCTCCGTGGGGTCGGCTGTCCCTAGGAGAGCGCCGAGTCGTGTCGCGTTCGCGGCGACAATGGTGGCTACGAGGGCCCGCGACGTTGGCGGCTCGGCGCGCACCGGCGTCCGCTCGGAGGTGGCAAGGGAGTCGAGGCTCCCGAAGCGCACGGTAGTGCCGGGAGCCCAAAACGAAAGCTCGGAATCATCTATCCGTGCCATGAGGGAAAGGAGGAAGCTAGCGAAACGCGCAACGAGTCCCCTACCGGCGCGCCAACCGTCGGTGTTCGAACCACCGGCGGTAGAATTTGTCCCGTGGATCACGCGTTTTAGGCCGGATGGTACACAAGGGAAGACATGAAGAATTTAGGCTGGTTCGGGAAAGCTCCCTACGTCCGGCGAGGGAGGGGGTGTCACGGCGTCGTGTTCCTTGCGTCAAAATGGAAAGCCGAGTACAGGAGAGGTGGGAGAGGAGCGTGCTCCAAGTCCCGTGCGAGATTTGGTGTATGAGGCGTGCGAGTGTGGGTGATGCGTGTTTCTATGAGTCATGTGCCCGAGAGAGGCTCAAACCCCTTTATAGCTGCAGGGGTGAAGCTCGAGTTACGGGAGAGAGAGAAGGGGATGATTAGTTGCGGGGTCGGTCGAGCGTCGGTGTTGTCCCGTCGGTCTTCTTCCTCGTGCGTACCGGCAAGGTTGACCGGTAGTTGCGTCGTTCCCGTAGCCGGGAGCACCGGGATGGAGTGCCCCGCATTTGGAGGAAGCCGCGGATGGCGTCGCTGCAGAGTGGTTGGAAGGGACAGGGCATACCCGTCCTTCCTTGTCAAGCGCAATGATGGTTCGGACGTGGTCGAGACAGGGAGTGGCTTTCCCGTGGCTCGAGCTTGTGGGTGAAGGTCGTGCGAGGCGGAGCGTAACTCGAGCTCGACCTCGAGTTACACCTATTCGACGGGTGTGCCGAGAGGTCGTACGTCCGTACGTCGACAAACAATGGCTTCTCCCGGAGGGTTCGGTCCACGCCAACTCCCGTCGGGCAACAGGAACGGCACGGGGACGGCACGTCCGTCGGCGTGGCCTAACGAGAGCAGGTGGTGGCGGGAGGGATGGGGTTCGGGCCTCCCGCCAATGATTTTCGAGTAACGCCCACGTGGGCGTCGGGGCGGTTGGGAATTAATGCGGTTGGTGGTCGAGTCACGAGGTCCAGCCTGGAGGTCGAGTAGGAGGGTCGAGTGGCCAAGGTCGTGCGGGACGGAACCCCTCGAGCAAGGCGGTCATAGTCGTGCGGGGCGGATGTCCTTGAGTAAGGCACCGGGGTTGAGCCTCGATGACTCGCTGGGCCATTTTCCGGCTAGATCGTAAGGGTGGGGCCGGCTCCTTCTACCGACATTGCTGTGTTAATCCGTTGCTAAGTGGGCCCGGACGCCGCCACGTGGCGGCATTAATCCTTCCCCCGACACTAATCTTGCTTTATTCCTTGTCACAACACCATCTTCATTTTGTTTATTGTGAAACACCCACTTGGTGCCCACAACATTCTTGCCTCTTGGCCTTTCTTCCAATGTCTAAACTTCATTTCTTGTGAAGTTTTTCAATTCTTCTTGCATGGCCATCACCCAATCCGAATCCTCGAGTGCATCTTCTACTATAAATGGCTCCAAAGAAGAGACAAAAGAGTAATTTCACAAAAATTGCAAACACGAGAACGAGTGATTACCCCTTTTTCTATGTCTCCAAGGATTTGTTCCACGGGGTGATCATGTTGCACACTTTGGTGGACTCTTGGGTGTGGCGGATGTGAGCTTGCTTGACCACCATCTTGTTCAACCTCTTGATCATGTGATGTAGGTTCATCATCTTGTGCTTGAGCATGATCTTCGTTGCCAACTTCTTGATATTGATCAACGTGATCATGATTTGTGCATGGTTGGTCTTGACTTTGGGGAGGAGGTTGATCTTGATCATTTTGTTGTTCTTGCGGTCTCACATTACCAATGGCCATTCTCTTGATTGCTTGTCTAGAAGTCTCAACATCTACATTGTCAATAACAACTTGCTCCCCTTGAGAGCCATTAGATTCATCAAACGTCACGTCCCGTGCAACTTCAACACAACCGGTGGTTTTGTTGAAAACACGATAGGCGTAACAATTTGATCCATACCCAAGCAAGAAAGCTTCATCAACTTTAGGGGAGAACTTTGAAGCCTTGGGTTTCTTGTTGAGCATGAAACACTTGCTCCCCAAAACACGGAAATACGAGATGTTAGGCTTTTTACCGGTTAATAGCTCATATGGAGTCTTCCTCAAAAGTCGGTGGAGATACAACCGGTTGGAGACGTGACATGCGGTGTTGATTGTTTTGGCCCAAAAGCGATCGGAGGTCTTGTACTCATCAAGCATGGTTCTTGCCATCTCTATGAGAGTGCGGTTCTTTCTTTCGGCCACTCCATTTTGTTGACGGGTGTAGGGTGCCGAAAACTCATGCTTGATGCCTTCCTCATCAAGGTACTCTTCAACTTGAGTGTTCTTGAACTCGGTACCGTTGTCGCCGGCCTTGATCTTCACTTCAAATTCATTTTGTGCTCTTTTCAAAAATGACTTGAGTAAATCCTTTACTTCACCTTTATCACACAAAAAGAATACCCACATGAAGCGAGAATAATCATCAACAATGACAAGGCCATATTTGTTACCGCCAATGCTAATGTAGGCAATGGGACCGAAGAGATCCATGTGTAGCATCTCCAACGATCTTGTAGTTGTCACAATGTTCTTGGATGGATGTGGTGCTCCAACTTGCTTTCCGGCTTGACATGCACCGCAAATTTTATTTTTCTCAAAGCAAACATCCGTTAGTCCAAGGATGTGACCGCTTTTGGAGCTTGTGAAGATTTCTTGTACCGACATGGGCTAGTCGTCTATGCCACAACCATCCCATGTCGGACTTTGCAACTAAGCATGTGTCAAGTTTTGCTTTATCCGCGGTAAAATCCACAACATAAAGTTTTCCTTTAAGCACACCCTCAAAAGCAATCGAGCCATCACTTCTCCTTAAGACAATCACACCCTTGTCGTTGGACAAGCAATTGTAGCCCATTCCACAAAGTTGTGAAATAGACAACAAATTGAAGTCAATGTTATCCACAAGCAGAACCTTCGAAAATGAATGCGGAAAAGTTAAAGGAATGTTACCATAACCCAACAAATAGCCTTTTCCATTGTCTCCAAAGGTGATATACTTGTCGTATACTTGCCTTATGGGTATACAGATGATGAAGAAATGGATACGCAAAGACATGGTAGCAAATCGGAGAAGATATACATAAAGGCGATAGGCAACGGATCGGTCTTCGACCAGTCCGGGATAATAGAAGAACCCGTAGACCCGTATGGAAACAAGGCGGATACTAAGACCGGTATACAATGACGTGAGAAGCAAGTCATAGAACAATTTGTAGTCCGACTAGGACTCGGATCAATAAAGAAAGTTAGAGATAGAATTCCATATATGTAATTCATGTAATCGGCTAGGACTCGATTGTAACCCTAGCTCCCCGGACATATAAGGCGGGGCAGGGACCCCCCCCCCAAAGATCTCTCCGAGACTTCGCAATTAGCAAATCGCTAAAGGCAATGCATAACATACGAGACGTAGGGTATTACTCTCGATTCGAGGGGCCCGAACCTGTCTAAAATCGCGTGTTTCCGTGTGTTCCGTGTGTTGCACCATCGAATTCCACGCTCGTGAGGGACCGGGTAGTACTAGTGCCGAGTTTAAGACTCGACATTTGGCGCGCCGGTAGGGGTCCCGACGAGTTCCTAGCGAGTTCGATGGCCACTTCGTTTGTCGTCGACTTCGAGCCCGGCTTCAAGATTCGCTTCGGGTCCCTCGACTTTGAAGCTTACTCGGACGGGAAATTGTCTTTGATGAATCCGACTCGTTGTCGGCCGCTGCTTCTAATGCGCGATCACCTGCCACGGTTGATACCTCCGATTCGAACTTAGCGGGTCCGACGCAGCTTTAGCGCGAAACATCGAGCTCCCTACGCTTATGCCTCGTAACGGTGCCCGGCTACGGCGCAAAGTCTGTTCTCCCGAGCTGGATATTGATTCCGAGGAAGACGCTCCGGTCTTCTTCCAAGTGTTCATGACAGACCGGTTATACGCCAACTCACTCCCGAGGAAGCCGCCGAAGAAGCGGCAAGGATGGCGAGAGCCGAAGCTGAACGCAATCGTCGTGAAGCGTAAGAGGCACATAGAGATGAACAACTTCCGCCACCTTCGACCGCGGATCCGCGCACAAGTGCTACTCGCTTTAGCTGGAGGAAGCGCCCCGCGACCGCTCCCCGGCCACGGGCCCGCTACTGCACCGGTCCGGAGACCCGGACGAATCTCCAGGATACAACAACCGACGAGGATGTCGCGGCGAAAGACGCCATCGATCTTCCAGCGAGCTTTGGATTTAAGTTCCATGGAAGTAGAGATGAATGGTGCTCGGGTCTTCACATCGCCGGTCCACAATATTGTGGGAGTGAAACAGATTCTTGAAACAATACCACAAGAAGTCCTCAACGCTACGCCGAGATTGCGCCGCGCGCTGAATTTGGTTGACGCGGCGGCTCTGCAAACAAACCAGCTCGTCCATGATCGAGCAGACTCTTCCGGTCGCTCGCGTTCCCATTCGTAACGACCGACAAGGGCCCGGTCCGACGGAGCCTCTTCCGGAGGAAGGCTAGGACCCCGGCATACCCCGATTGCGGATGCACATGAACGAGCTCCCAACCAAGATTTGCGTGTACCACTCAACGGTAATTGGGATGCTCGGAACGTGCTGATTCATCGCCATGCGTAAAGAGTGGAGGAGCGAACAAGACATGAGGAAGATGAGAGACGGCGGACCGGTCATGTGGATGATCGTCCTCGGGATCTTGCCCCACCCCGGTCGCGTCTCGCACAATTCCCGCGCCACGGGCCGGCAGCTTCGGCGCCACCCGCCAACGCAAATTATCCGCGCAACGATCATCGAGGGCATGGTAGTAGGCATGCTCATCGAGATGGACGACGCCGTGAAACTAGAGACGGAAGAGGGCGAGACAACCGGGACAGAGATGCTGAACCTCGGCGTGCGGACAATGATCGTCAAGCTGCACCTCCACCTCCGCCGCCATCGCAACATGAAGAACCAGCGAACAATGATCGTCAAGCGGCGCCTCCACCTCCGCCTCCGCCTCCATCACGGCACGCGGAGCCGGCGAATAATGATGGACAAGGCGGCTCGGGAGATAGATACCAGGACGACCGTTACTACGACTATTCCGACGATGACAGGGATCGTAATTACCGGCATCGCCCTAGCCATCGATCTCCGTCACCGGTCCGGACCGGTCCGGAAGATGATGAATATTCTGTAATTCCCGCTTTTACGCGAGATTTACGCATCTCGCAAATACCCCGGAGGATTTAAGCCTGGGGCCATTGACAAGTATGATGGCAAAGCACCTCCGGTCGAATGGCTCCGCATGTACACCACGGCTATTCGGTCGGCAGGAGGAGACACGTTCGTGCTAGCCAATTATCTACCGATGTGCATGGAGCAGGCTGGACGCTTATGGTTGCAATCCCTGCCCGAGAAATCCATTTCTTCGTGGGGAGACCTCACCAAAAAGTTCGTAGAAAACTTCCGGGCGACTTGTGAGAAGCCGGGGAACTACTTCGACCTCAATAGGTCGAAGCGAGAAGCCCGACGAGACCCTCACCGATTTCATCGAGCGATTCTCGCAATAAGAAAGCCTTAATCCCCAATGTTCCCGATCAGCAAGTGATTGCTGCATTTCAAGTCGGCGTCCGGAGTGAAGCGCTGGTTCACAAGATTGGGAGACGAAATCGAAACCTCACCATGACTGGCGTCGAGTGCTTCAAGATAGCAGATGATTACGCCGCCGGAGAATCAAATGTAGTCAATCTGCGCGGGAACAAAGGGAAGGAGCCGAAGCATGACCAAGGAAACCGACCTGGATCCAAGAACGACAAGAAGCGCAAGGCTGATCACTTTGTTGCGCTTGTTGACCAGCTCTCATGGAGGAGATCGGCCGGCACCCCCTAAGAGAGGCCCAAGAGAACGATTGTCGTTTGAAACACTTCCGGATGGCCCTTGTATGATTCATAATGGAAATCATAAAGCTAAAGAGTGCTTCCTGTTAAGGCCATTTGCTCAATTTGCTTTAAAGGTCACGCCTCAGTCCGCCTACAGGAATCGGAAGGATGACAAGGGCAAGGATAAGGACCGCGAAGACAATGAGGATGACGAAGGCTTTCAGGAACCAGCTCGAGAGGTGAACATGATCTATGCGAGGCCCGGACGCATATGAGTCAAAGCGGAAGCAAAAATTGTCGTTACGGGAGGTTAATGATGTTGCTCCCGCAACTCCCGAATATCTTCGGTGGTCCGAGGTCCCCATTACATTTAGCAGGGCCGATCATTCGGAGGTACTACCAAAAGTTGGAAAGTATCCACTCATCCTTGCCCCTATTGTTCGAAGGTGCGATCGAAAAGAACTTTCATTGACGGAGGGAGCTGCTTGGATATTTTGTTTGTTAAGACTCGCCCGAGCTTGGTTTGATCGTGGCTGATTTAGAGCGCAGTGTTTCTCCGTTCCATGGTATAATACCCGGGCGGAATAGTTACCCTTTGGGGCAGATCTCTCTGCTCGTGACTTTCGGGACGAAGGAAAACTATAGGAGGGAGAATATCCTCTTTCGAGTGGCTGACATAGACTCAAGCATATCATGCTATCCTTGGAAGACCAGCTCGGCAAAATTTATGGCCATCCCACATTATCGTATTTGATGTTGAAGATGCTCGGGCCAAACGGGGTCCTATCATTCCGAGGTGATATCAAGACCGCTTATGCTTGTGAGGTGCACAAGACCGAATTGGCATCTCGAGGCTAATTCGGAAGTTGAACGTCGAGAAATCAAGGAAGCAGCTGAAGCTCGGAAGTTCGGACAAGGATAGAGGATGAAGTCCCGGTCAAGAAGATTGCAAAGGAGAAAATGAAGGCCGATACGGTGGTTTCCAAGACTGTTCGACCTTGATGAGTCGGACCCCTCCAAGGTCACCCATATAGGGGCTGACTTGGGGGATAAATAGGAAAGCGCGCTCATTCTTTTCCTCCAGGAAAATAGGGATATCTTCGCATGGCAGCCTTCCGACATGCCGGGTGTTCCTAGGGAGAAGATTGAGCACGCACCGTTGGTGCGTCCCGATGCGAAGCGGTGAAACGAAGCTCCGGAGGTTTGCTCAAGACCGCAAGGAAGCTATCAAGAAAGAGATAACTAGGTTGTTAGCAGCTAAGTTCATTAGGGAGGTGTATCACCCAGATTGGCTTGCCAATCCAGTGCTTGTACCAAAAAAGAATACTAAAGAATTAAGAATGTGCGTTGATTATACCGATCTCAACAAAGCTTGCCCCAAAGACCCTTTCGCGCCGCCTCGAATCGACCAAGTTGTTGATTCGATCGCTAGCTGCGAGCGTCTTAGTTTCCTTGATGCTTATTCGGGGTATCATCAAATACCGTTAAGAGTTGAGGATCAGATAAAAACCGCGTTTATCACCCTCTTTGGAGCATACCGCTACACGACTATGCCGTTTGGATTGAAAAATGCTGGAGCTACGTATCGGCGTGGCATACAACGTTGTTTGGATTCGCAATTAGGAAGGAATGCGAAGCTTATGTTGATGATATAGTGGTCAAGTCTCGAAAACCGAAGATCTCCTCTCCGACTCGGCGGAGACCTTTAGTAATCTATGGAACTTTTCCATGAAGTTAAACCCGGGAAAGTGTGTCTTTGCAGTTCGTTCCGGAAATTATCGGGTTATTTGGTATCATGGAGAGGTATTGAAGCCAATCCAGAAAAAATTCGGACGATTGTTAACATGTAACCCCGAGTTGTTTGAAGGATGTCCGGAAGTCGACGGGCGTATGGCAGCTCTTAGTCGTTTCATCTCAAGACCGGGAGTACGAGGACTTCCGTTCTTTAAGTTGCTCAAAAAACAAGATAAGTTTGAGTGGACTAGTGAAGCGCAAGCCACACTTGATCAACTTAAAGAGTATCTCGAGTAACCCTCCGGTGTTGGTCTCGCTGGAGCCCGACGAGGTTATTCGGTTATATATCTCTCGCAACAACCCATGTGGTGAGCACGGTTCTGGTGGTTGACAGGAAGGAAGAAGGACACCTGCAGCTTGGTACAACATCCGGTCTATTTTGTAAGTGAAGTTCTTACTGAGTCTAAGATAAGGTATCTCCAACTGCAGAAGTTAATATATGTCTGTAGTGATAACTTCTCGGAAGCTTAAGCATTATTTCCAAGCGCATCCCATTGAGGTTAAGACCGGATTTGCCATTGGAGATATTGTTCGCAACCGGGAAGCAATTGGTCAAGTTGCTAAATGGGCTATAGAACTTGGCCAGTATGAAATTACGTTCTCTTCGCGGACGGCTATTAAGGGACAAGCCTTAGCCGACTTCATAACGAGTGGCTGGAAACACAAGTGCCGCGGGAGATTCAAGCATTGGAGTATTGGGAGATGTTCTTTGATGGGTCCCCGCAGCTTTTAGGCGCGGGGGCTGGTGTGGTCCTTCTCACTCCACAAAAGGAACCGCTCGGATATGTGTTGCAAATGCATTTTCGAGCTTCAAACAATACAGCGAGTATGAAGCTTTGCTTCATGGGCTTAGAGTAGCCGTTTCGTTGGGCGTTCGACGATTGGATATATATGGTGATTCGATGTTAGTGATCAGCCAAGTTAACAAGGTATGGGATGCTCATGATGATCATATGATTGCTTATCGTCAAAAGATTCGGAAACTTGAAGACAAATTTGATGGTTTGCGATTTTCTCATATACTCGCGCGGAAATAATTCTGCCGCGGATGAGTTGGCTAGATCGGGATCTTCGCGACGAGCGGTTCCTCCTAGCGTTTTTCTTCGAGTGTTGGATAAACCGTCTATAAAGATGGAAATCGAAGATAAGGCGGTCTCGGAAAGTCGGGAGGAAAAAGCGGTCTTGAAGAACCGACTCGATAGTACGGGTTTGCCGAGGAAAGATCGAAGGCGGATTCAATACTCGGTGGTGTTCAGCCATTGGATGTTATGATTATTGATTCCGATTGGCGTACTCCGTATCTTGACTATTTGCAATCTGGCAAAACACCGGAAGATAAGGTGGAGAAGAAAAGATTAGAAGTTCGAGCCCGCAGCTTATTTAATTCTCGAAGGAGAATTGTATAAGCGTGGTGCTAATATTTTGATGAAGTGTGTGTCGGTTTCCGATGGTATTCAATTGCTTGAAGACATACACAAGGGAATTTGTGGAAACCATGCTTCTTCGAAGACATTGGTTGGGAAGATATTCGGACAGGGGTTTTATTGGCCAACGACGACGGATGATGCGCATAGAGTGGTTAACAATTGTCAAGGATGCCGTTTTTTGCAAGACAACCTCATACTCCGGCTCAGGAGTTGCAATTAATTCCAATGACTTGGCCTTTCTCTACTTAGGGGCTGGATATAGTGGGACCTTTTAAGCGGGCACCGGGAGGATTCACGCATATTTTCGTGGCGATAGACAAGTTTTCTAAGTGGATTGAGGTCGAAGTAGCTTACTAGCACGACTACGGTCCGTGCAATCAAGTTTTTGCAGAATATTTTTGTACGTTTTGGGGTTCCATACAGTATTATTACCGATAATGGGCCTCAATTCACTTCGAGTCTTTCAAAGATTATGATGAGAGCTTAGGGATCAAGGTGCAATATGCATCGGTGGCACACCCGCAGAGCAATGGACAAGTGGAACGAGCTAATGGAATGATTTTGACCGGTCTTAAACCGAGAAGTTTTTATCGATTGAAGCCTTATGCGGGAAAATGGGTTAAGGAATTGCCCCGGGTGCTCGGGGTTTGCGCACTAATGTTAGCAGAGCTACGGGACAATCTCCTTTTTCTTTGGTATATGGATCCGAAGCCATGTTACCTACTCGAAGTGAATATGGTGTCAGCTCGGGTTCGAGTATTATGATGAAGAAAAATATGATGATCAACGTCAAGTTGAATTGATTGCTGCGGAAGAATTGAGAGATCGAGCTCGATTCAAGCCGCTAAATATCAACAAGGATTGCATCGTTATCATAATCGTAATGTTCGCACGCGGGAATTTCAAATCGGAGATTTGGTTTTACGTAAGATTCATTCTAACAAGAACAGGCATAAGTTGTCACCGATCTGGGAATGACCTTTTTTGGTTAAATCGGTATCCGGACCGGGGCTTATAGGCTTATGACCTTGGAAGAGGAAGAAATTCCAAATTCTTGGAATATTGATCAACTTCGTCATTTTTATACTTAAATAATGTTTATTGTAAAGTTTTTCTTATTATAATAAAGTAATTTTATCTAATAACGATGTGTTTGTTTTTTGTGTCTCCATACTTTAATTTTGAATTAAATTATTGAGCCAGGGGGCTACTATGATAAAGAGTAGTCTCGTGATATTTTGTTATTCTCGCTATGATAAGAGCAATCTGTGATATGCCGCTATTCTTGAATAATAAGACCAGTCATTTAGTTGATGGATTGTTGTGATAAGAGCAGTCCGCTGAAATTATAAGCTTGTGTTTAAGACTGAAATATTCAGGAAACGATAGAGTATAGCTTTCTTTTTTATGAATACTCGATTGGTAAACTCGTTGTATTAAGAACAGTTTGGGAAATATTACAAACTAACTTTTTTGCTCATCATATCTTGAGTAAATAAGTTAGTAAGCATAATGGTGAAACCAAGTATTCATAAAACAAGAAAAAGTGACTGATATTTATAAGAAAACAAGTATAGTGGACAAGATGTTCAAATTCAAAATGGCCCTATTACAAAATCTACTCAAGCAGGACCGCTGGAGGTACCGGTGTCACCAGTCTTGGGATTTCCTTCGAGCCTATCATCTAGAGTTTCTTCAGAATCGGAAGAAGTTACAATTAAATCTCTGTCAAGATATTCGAAGGCATCTTCTATTGTCCGTCCGGCGGCAGTCGCAGCATCCCGAGCATCTTGATCTAGGGCAAAAGCTGCTTGTGCTACATTCGAGAGGATGCCCAACGGATCAACTGGAACATCTTCTACCAATTCAAAAACGGTACCAATAAGTGAGTTCCTTAGTTCATTGAACCGATCTTCGAGTGGTATCGGGGTGGGCACCATCCCGGATGAACTTAAAGTCGCAAACATCGACCGGAGTCCAAGATTGGATTATGGCAGCAATATGCCCACCTCCCGAAGTAGCGACCAACCTTGAGTGCTCTCTCGATCCTTCTCGGGATCGCCCGGATGGCGGACTCGAGGTCCATCTCGTTGGGGTCAATAGTTTGACCGCCATTGAGGTATTCCGGAGTGCGAGTTGTGCCTGCAGTAAGTTCCGAAACAACAAGTGTAAATTTAAAGACTGGGTATTATCGAAGACCGGTATGTTCAAGAAATAACATAAGAATAATCAAGAAAAATGGGACTTACGCTCGTGCTTGATTTCAGCTGCTCCGAATCTGTCCTTGATGTTTACATTGGATTCTTTCGGTTTTTGGGCAGTCTTCAAGGCTTTCTCTTTCTCTCGCTTGAGCTGATTTCGCTGCTTCTAATGCTTCGATCGGTTCAGCTTTCAAGCGAGCGTTCTCGATCTCTAGCATCTTGTTGGAGCGAAGTGCTTGAGCCAGTATGCTATCTTTAGCGAGTGAGCTCGCCTTCAAGTTCTCCAATCCGTGCCGCTCGTTGCTCTTCGATACGAGAGCCTTCTTCCAAGTGCTCGTTCTTGAGCTGTTGTTTTTTACATAAGAACTTCTTCAGCTTTCTTATGGGCAGCAACAAGATTCTCAAGCGCTGAAATCAAAGATGGGATCGATCGAAAAAGGAGATAGTGGGAAAAATGTAAAATGTATAAAGGCAATTGTGGTCTAGTGGTGAAGCTTCTAGCTCTCATTCAACAGATTCAAGATTCAAGGCAAATTGAAAATGTTACTTTGATTAATTTGGCGGAGCTTGATGATTTCTTGTCGGCGTTCTTCCATCATGCGATGGGTATCCTGCAGACTGGCCTCTCTCCTTTGGAGGTCGTTTTCCTTGGCCTTTAGATCGGCCGTCCGAATTTCTAGCTCACCCAATCGTTCTTGATTGGTGTTGAGTTCTTCCGCAAGCGGGTGATAATAGCATTCTTGGCTTCGAGCTTTTCGGAAGAACCTAAAAAGAAAAAGAGAGTAAGAAATTTGAAGATTAAAGGGAAGTTGCTTGGAGAAATTATTAAAAGATAGAGATATACTTGGCCGATTCCGAGAAATTCTTTAAGGCCTCTTCTTCTTGGAGGGCGTCCCATTGAGCCGTTGCGGTAAAAGTCCTTGCTCCGCTGGAACTATCCACCTTTACTTCTCCGACCACCATTTTGGCTAGTTTGGGTTCTCTAGAAGATTTACGAGTTGTCCTGGCCCGGCGAGGAATTTCTTCCGTCCGGACTGGTCCCAATGAGAGCTCCGGAGGGATTTGAAATAAGGTGGCTCGGGGAAGAGGGTTGTCGGAAGAGGAGCTTTCAACATTGGAGGTTTGCTTTTCGGTTTCGAGCTTGAGGCGACGGGGAGTTCCTTTGTGAGAGTCGCACTTTGAGCTTCTACGGTTGAAGTGGCAAGAGTGGTGGTGGAGGCGCCAGGAGTGGAACCGGTCCGAAGCACATCCGGGGAAGAAGCAAGAACATTGCTAGGAGGAGCTCGTGAGAAAGATTTGGTTCTTAAAAAGCCAGCTATATTGGCTTGGAAGCTAGAAGGAATCCTGTAAGAAAAAGCGACATTAATTAGATTAGAGCAAGGAGCTTTGGAACCTAAGAAGTTTTTTGACGGATGGAATAATTCGGAAAAATAATTCGGAAAACTTACGTGGAGGCTTTTTAAGCCGGTGGAGGTTTTGACCTTTTTGGGTGGGCCTTGAGAAACTCCACCACCGCTATCTCGCAGCTCTTTTCTCCGCTGGATTGGCTTGCGGAGTTGGAGCTGGATCCCCGACATCAACGGGACCGGTCCGGTGACCATACCGGGACCGTTTGGGGACCTTCGACAAAGGATCAATCGAGGCGAAGTGCCTTGAGTTTTCCCCAATGAAGCTTCGAGGATGGCCGGAGCTGCTTGGCGATCTCTTTCGACGGCATCTCCTTCCCGCCGATGGTCTTCAAGTTTTTGTGCCTCCGAGCGAGTATCGCCGAAGCAGCAAGAGGAGGAGCAGGGTTTGCCGATGGTCAAGGCGGTAGTACGTTTTCTTGTACTAGGAGCTTGAACTACGGTCCCAGATTTTGTGATTTTTGGGGCCAAACTTGGAGGTAAAGGGAAAGACCGGTCTCGTGGATCTTTGAGCCGGACCGGCTTGAACGAGCAAGTGGAGCGGCATTATTGGCGTAGTCCTCTCCCCAAGTGTCATTAAGAGGAAGTGGAGGATGACTCCTGTAGTTGTCCATTTTCTGCAATTACAAAGATTGAGTCTTTATAAGTAAATGAAGATAATGAGTAGTAAAGATTTGAAGACACGAAAAGAGATAATTACGAGGTCGCGAGGATTGCACGAGCTGAAGGCCGGATCCACTCTTGTACATCCGGATAGATCTGGATTCGGCTACGACATTTGCTTAATGCGAACCTCTAACCGCTCTTTGTCGAGGAAGAAGGGTTCCATCCAAAGGCATAGCGGTGTCTTCGTTGAAAAGCCAAGCTGGATGCTCTTGCCTCTTGAGGGGTTGAACTCCCGCACTATGAAGCTCCGGAGAACCGTCTCGGCGGTGACGCCTCTACGATCTTCAAGTATTTGATGTTGGCGAGGAGTGTAATAACTTCATTGTCTTCTTTGAGCTTTTCCCTGGTCTCTGCGGTAGGAAAGTTCTTGGCTACTTTGGTACTCGAAGGCTGGAAGAGCTCGGTCGGGGATTGTCGCAGAAGAACCATCCTTTTTCCACCGAGCTATGCTCTTGTTCAGCGACAGGGAAAAATATTCGTCCACGCTCCAGACATTGGATTCCTACACCACCGATTGCAGCTTGGCGGTCCGATGATGGGAGTGGGCGGATTTGAAATAAATATTGGAATAATTTGAAGTGCGGGAGGACTCCAAGGAAGGCCTCACACCGATGGATGAAAAAGGCAATTTGCGGGATGGAGTTAGGGTTGAGATTCACTAACTCCCATCCGTAAAAAAGAGAAGTCCTCCGAAAAAGGAACAGACAAGGGAGATCAAGACCGCGGAGGAAAAAAGCTTTGAAGACTAGCTGCTGAGATTCATCTATACCCCGGGGAATTTGACCGGGGAAGGGACACTCCGAGTTTAAGATGGGTTGAGGCGGAAGATACCCATCCTTAACTGCTTCATTCGGAGAGGACTCCGTAACCTTGCTGGGACCAAGGTCTTGAACTCCAAATGGAAGGCGATCACGAGGAACGGAGGAAGAAGATGCGGGAACAGCGATGGATTTCTTCTTGCCCATCTTGAGAGAATGGAAAAAGAAAGCTTTGAATTGGTTAATGAGGAAGGAAAGCGCAACAGAACAAGAGCGAATGGTGGGCGCGTATGAGCTTCGGGAGCGGGGTTGACCTAGGTCGACTTTTCGTTTTCTTTTATAGACACTGGGATGGGCCCGGGGCTGAAAAGTTATTGGGCCTATTTTAAGAGGCCCGAGAAATGTCGTAACTATGTAATTATGACCTAACGGCCATAAGGAAATTAATGATCTGTTATCTGCGTTAATTATGACTTAACGGTCATAAGGATAAGCCGTCGTGCTTTTATGAAAAAAAAAGCGGTCTGAAAAATGGAAATTTTCGGATAAAAGTTAAAGCCGTGCTGAATTTTGTGATTCAGCGAGTATGAGAGAGTTAGATTTTACATCACTCGGTGATAATGGATGCCTTAGGCTATGGGTGTTAATCATCCGGCTGATTATAGGCTTTGGAGACTCGAGTCGTTGTGAGAATATAAGGGATAGACTGGTCCGATCAACCGAGAATTGTGGTTTTTAGTGAAATTTTGATAAGTGAATTATAAGTCCAGGCTGATTTAGGCGGTCTGTTATGTGAAATTGGTAAAAACATACGAGAGAATAAGAAATTATAGCCGGTATGACCGGTCTGGAAAATATGTTCTTAGCAAAAATTGCTGAGAGGGATGTGATTTAGTGGAAAATAACCAAACATAGTCTCTCAAGAAAGACTCTTACATTATTTGTGATCCTCAAATGATACAAGAGTCGGGGCTATACCTAATTAGGTGCACCCGACCGGTGCACCGTATTCAAGAGCGGTCTGCAAAAATCTCGGGAAGTGGAAAATGATGGAATTTGAAAGAAGCAATCTGTAGCAATTGGATATTGAAGGAAATAACGAAGAATCAGCTAGTGGACTCTTGCATTATTTGAAAGGAGTTCAAATGATCCAAGAGTCGGAGGCTATACTCAATTGGGTGCGCCTAGCTGGCGCACCGTGAGAAAGATAAGCTATGATTACCTAATTAGGTGATATAAAAGGTGAAAAACAATAATTTTTTCGGGCTTCTTGTTAAAGCACTTATGAAGAAAAAAGAACGAGTTTGTAGCAGATTGGAGTTCTTTTTAATTTTACCATGAATAAAGACCAACGAGGCGAAGACTGGTTAGTTTTATTCAAGGTTAAATCAAAAATTACTCGGGAGCTGCTGTCGTATACTTGTCTTATGGGTATACGAGATGATGAAGAAATGGATACGCAAAGACATGGTAGCAAATCGGAGAAGATATAGATAAAGGCGATAGGCAATAGAGTCTTGACCGTCTCGATAATAGAAGAACCTGTAGACCGGTATGGAAACAAGGCGGATACTAAGACCGGTATACAATGACGTGAGAAGCAAGTCATAGAACAATTTGTAGTCCGATTAGGACTCGGATCAATAAAGAAAGTTAGAGATAGAATTCCATATATGTAATTCATGTAATCGGCTAGGACTACGATTGTAACCCTAGCTCCCCGGACATATAAGGCGGGGCAGGGACCCCCCCCCCAAAGATCTCTCCGAGACTTCGCAATTAGCAAATCGCTAAAGGCAATACATAACATACGGGACGTAGGGTATTACTCTCGATTCGAGGGCCCGAACCCGTCTAAAATCGCGTGTTCCTGTGTGTTACGTGTGTTGCACCATCGAATTCCTCAAAAGTCGGTGGAGATACAACCGGTTGGAGACGTGACATGCGGTGTTGATTGTTTTGGCCCAAAAGCGATCGGAGGTCTTGTACTCATCAAGCATGGTTCTTGCCATCTCTATGAGAGTGCGGTTCTTTCTTTCGGCCACTCCATTTTGTTGACGGGTGTAGGGTGCCGAAAACTCATGCTTGATGCCTTCCTCATCAAGGTACTCTTCAACTTGAGTGTTCTTGAACTCGGTACTCGTTGTCGCTGGCCTTGATCTTCACTTCAAATTCATTTTGTGCTCTTTTCAAAAATGACTTGAGTAAATCCTTTACTTCACCTTTATCACACAAAAAGAATACCCACGTGAAGCGAGAATAATCATCAACAATGACAAGGCCATATTTGTTATCGCCAATGCTAATGTAGGCAATGGGACCGAAGAGATCCATGTGTAGCATCTCCAACGATCTTGTAGTTGTCACAATGTTCTTGGATGGATGTGGTGCTCCAACTTGCTTTCCGGCTTGACATGCACTGCAAATTTTATTTTTCTCAAAGCAAACATCCGTTAGTCCAAGGATGTGACCGCCTTTTGGAGCTTGTGAAGATTTCTCGTACCGACATGGGCTAGTCGTCTATGCCACAACCATCCCATGTCGGACTTTGCAACTAAGCATGTGTCAAGTTTTGCTTTATCCGCGGTAAAATCCACAACATAAAGTTTTCCTTTGAGCACACCCTCAAAAGCAATCGAGCCATCACTTCTCCTTAAGACAATCACACCCTTGTCGTTAGACAAGCAATTGTAGCCCATTCCACAAAGTTGTGAAATAGACAACAAATTGAAGTCAATGTTATCCACAAGCGAGAACCTTCGAAAATGAATGTGGAAAAGTTAAAGGAATGTTACCATAACCCAACAAATAGCCTTTTCCATTGTCTCCAAAGGTGATATACTCATTTCTTTCTTTGCTTGGCTCAAATGATTCAAACATTTTCTTGTCTCCGGTCGTATGATTGGTGCATCCACTATCCACCATCGAAGATGAACCGCCGGAGGAGTATTCCTACAATACAATTTAAGCTTTGTTTTCGGGTGCCCAAATTTGCTTGGGTCCTCTCACATTAGTAACAAGTGCCGTGGGCACCTACACACAAGATTTGTCGAGTCTTGTTGCGTGGCCCAACATATTTTGCATAGACACGGCCATGCTTGTTCCTCATTAGCACATAGGTTGCATCGAAATCATTAAAGAGAGCACAAGAGGGGTAGGCACGTTAGTACGCAAATCACAAATAAGAGAAGATTTATTATTGTTCTTGATCAGCTTCTCCTTCTTGACTTGCTTCCTTTGATATTCACCCTCCTTGGTGAACTTGATAAATTCGGTGCCATTTTTGTTGATTCTTGCACTGTGCTTGTCACCTTGCTTGTAGCCAATGCCATCCTTCACATGTGGCCGTCTTGCATTGATGTATGCACCTCTTGCATACTCGTCCTTAGCATCATCAATGGCCTTCACTTTCTTTTATGATTGTTCTCCAAGCACTTGTACTTGCTTCTTCAAGTCATCAATGATCTTGACGTTTCTTGTGCAAGCTTCAATATCCATCTTGTGGCACCTAGCACATTCATTGCTAGATGAGGGACAAGACGAAGATTGAGAGGAAGTAGTGTTACACTTAATTTCCTCAAATTGCACTTTAAGAGAATTGTGAGCCTTTTGCAAGTCATCACACTTCTCTTGAAGTGACACATTTGCGACTTTAAGTGTCTCACTATCTTTTTCAGCCACTTTGAGAGACTTCACCAAGTCCTCATTTTTCTTCCTCTCAACTTCTAGGAGCTTCTCAAGTTCAAGCACCCTTTGCTTCTCTTGAACAATCATTTCCTATTGTTTCTCAAGAAGCTCCCCTTGCCTCTCATTTGTCTCCTTTTCCTGCTCAATGATGTCCAACAAGTCAAACATGTTAGGAATTCGAGAACTTCCATTGACATTTACCTTGGAGCCTTTGGCCATCATGCACTTGTGCCCGGTGTCATCTTCATCATCGGTCAAGCTTCCAAACAAGGAGGTGTTGGTTGGTGTCGGTCCAATGGCAAGTGATGCAATGCCTCCCTTCTCTTCATCGGATTCCGACTCGGAGGAGGAAATATCTAAAGCCATCTTTATCTCTTATGTTGGACACTATGTTGGCATCCCATGATTGCAAGGCTTGTAGCAACCTACTATTGACATCCAAATCCGACACTTTTTCTCCAAGTGCCCTCCTCTTGTTTACTATCCTCATCATTCTTTCATGTGCTTCTTTTGGTCCTTCTTTCGACCTCATGACAAAGTAGTTAAACTCTTCTCTAAGCCCTTCTAGCTTAGACTCCTTTACACTATCAATGCCCTCATGAACCAATTCAAGGTTCAACCAAATTTGATCAGCATCCTCCAATCGGCTATCTTGTCATACTCGGTGGGGCTAAGTGCGGACACAAGAGCACTCACTGCCGTCACATTGCACCTTACATTGAACAAGTCTTGTACGGTTGGCTTGCTTCTACATTCCCACAAGAATCCATTTTGAGTGACATTCCTCACATTTTGATGCATGGAATCCAAGTGTAGGAGCATCTTTGTTTTCCAATGATCAAAGTATTGACCATCGAAATAGGGAAGTCTTCGGAGTCGGGTCCAATGTGCTCATCCTTTGCATCACTACAAGTGTAGGGCATCTTGTTGTAGTGTATTGACAATGCATTGAACACATCTCCATCCTTAGCAATTCCTTCACTACTCTCAATCAACCTTTCATTTCTTGCCTTGAGAGTTGCTTTATCCGGTGAGTTTTCATCACCTACTTCAAGGGCTGGTTTTGGTGGAACTTCACCACTAGCGGTTGCACCTTTGCCTTCTTGTGGGTTTGTCATCTTTGATCTTCAAGCGGTGAGGCTTCAACGAACATACCCGCTCCGATACCAATTGAAAGTCGCCTAGAGGGGGTGAATAGGCGATCCTAAAAATATCCGTGAAATAAGACTAAGACAAAAACGTCAAATACCGGAACTTTCGGTAGGGTGCCGGAACTTCCGATGTAGGGTGTAAATTGCGAAATAATGCCCTACACAATTCTAGCGATTTGCAAGAAGGAAAAACACAACCCTATGCAATTCTAGGAATTTCAAGGCACAAAGGAAAACTAACGAGCAACCTAACAAAGTAAACAACAACGCGCTTAAATAAAAGGAGAGAGCACACAAGACACGGATTTTTCACCGAAGTTCAAGTCCACCTAAGACTCTACGTCTCCGTTGAGAAACTCCACCAAGGACCGGGTTTCTTTCAACCCTATTTCTCGCTCAAGTCACCACCAAGGTGGAGCTTGAGTTTTCCACTATCAATGCCCCTTTTGGGATGGGTAATACAAATTTCTCGGGTGTCACCACACAAGTTAGGAGCTCACGAGCACGCCTAGCCGTCTAGGAGCTAAAGCTCCAAGAGTAACAAATCCAAATCGCAAGCTTGACGGGAGTGAAGATGCTCAAGAATGGAATCAAGTCTCTCAATCTCTTACTAAAGTCTCTCACTCGAATCCTAGCTCAAGGATGGGATTTTTGGTTTTAGAGAGGATTCGGAGTGAGTGGAGTGTGGCTCAAGTGTGTTGGAGTTCGGAATGAGCAAGAGAGAATGAGTGAGGGGTGGAGTGTGGCTTATATACCACAGCTCCAAAAAGAGCCGTTGACTGTCTCGAACGACCCGCACCGGAACTTCCGATAGGATATCGGACCTTCCGGTATGGTCGGAATTAGGGTTAGGTCTTGATTTCTGGCCCGCACCGGAACTTCCGGTGGGTTACCGGAACTTCCGGTACGTAGGTTTAGGGTTTGAAAACGGGGTCGCACCGGAGCTTCCGGTCTCCTATCGGAACTTCCGGTATGGCATTCTAGAGAGTTCAAAACTCTCTGTTAGCCTACCGAAACTTCCGATATCGGAGACCGCAACTTCCGGTATCGGAGATCGGAACTTCCGGTATGGCATTCCGGAGAGCTCAAACTCTCCGTTAGCCTACCGGAGCTTCCGGTACCGGAGACCGGAACTTCCGGTATGGCATTCCGGAGAGCTCAAAGCTCTCCGAGTGCCTACGGAACTTCTACCACCGGAACTTCGGTGGGTCCCGAAAGAATAGGTTTGGGATGGTTTTTCTTAGATTTTGTGAGCATCTTCATTCTTTGCCAAGATTGTGATTTGCATCCCTCTTTATAGTACGGCATCCCTATGACTCAAAGCAAAGATAACACAGGAGGCTCAAGCTTTGAGATAGATCTTCTCCATTTTCTTCTTTATTAATTTTTCTCATTTCTTTTCTTCTTTTTGATCAAACTTGCTATGCTTTCATGTTCTTTGAATGTTCACTGCACACATTCTCATGAAAACATTAGTCCGAATTTAATTGTATTGATATCAATCATCCAAAATAAAATGAGGGGGCTAGATGTACTTTCAATCTCCCCTTTTTTGGTGATTGATGCCAATACAATCAAATTTCTAAAAAGATAGGATAAAAAGCTCAGCAAGCAAATATAAAAGGCAAGCTCACCCTTAATATGTGCATGAAAGTGAATCTCAAGAGTTGGCCTTTACATTGCCAAATGCACATTTGAATTACCAACATGAAGAGCTCCCCTTTATCTATGCATCCATGTCATGAATAAAAAGAGAAAACAAGAACTATGCATTATGACATTTCATCTTCACACAAATGCATCTAAAAGAGAGAACAACAATACACCATACCAAGACATAAAGCATCACATGGATAAATAAACCAAGTCTTAACATTACATGCATCCATTGTTCAAACATAACGATTTGTCCATCACATAGTCCATCACAGGATAATTTTTCTCATTTCTTTTCTTCTTTTTGATCAAACTTGCTATGCTTTCATGTTCTTTGGATGTTCACTACACATATTCTCATGAAAACATTAGTCCGAATTTAATTGTATTGATATCAATCATCCAAAATAAAATGAGGGGCCTAGATGCACTTTCAATTTCCAAGCAACTACCTCCATCAATGAAGGTTTTCTTCAAGCACACTTTCTAGATAATTGGTGCCAGAATGAGCGGATATCGACCAGCTTTAGGCAAGACCTCCGGATGATTGTCCCTGTTGAATGTGATTAGTACTTCGGCCATCGTAGATACTCGGGAGTCACGGGAGCGACAGCATTGACCTCCCCGAGTGCCAATTTCTGTTTGCGCTTTGATTCATATGCGTCCGGTCCTTCACAAATGAAGTTGACTTCTTTGAGTGGTTCCTCAAAGCCTTCATCATCATCTCCATCATCATCACGCTTCTGTCTTTGCCCTTATCATCCCGTTGATTGCGCTACCCGATCAGGGGCCGGCTTCAACGTAAATGAAGCAAACGGTCTTAGCAAGAAACATTCCTTATTCTTATGATTCCCATTATCAATCATGCAAGGCCCATCGAGTAAAGCTTCAAACGAAACTCGTTCTCTTGGCCCTCTTAGGCGGTGGGCGGTCTCCTCCATGAGACCGGTCCACCATAGCGACGAGGTTGTCGGCCTTGCGTTTGTTATTCTTGGATCCAGGACTGGTTACGGTGATCGTGCTTCGGCTCCTTCCCTTTGTTCCCACGCAGATTGATTACGTTCGATTCTCTAGTAGCATAGTCGTATGCTATCTTGAAGCACTCGACGCCGTCATTGTAAGATTTCGATTACGCCTGCCGATCTTATGCACCAATACTTCACTTCGGACGCCAGCTTGGAACGCAACAACCACTTGTTGATCAAGAACATTAGGGATTAAGGCTTTCTTGCTGCAAAAGTGCCTAATGAAGTTCGTAAGCATCTCATCGAGCTTCGCTCGACCTATTGATGTCGAAGAAGTTTCCTGGCTTTTCACAAGTTGCCTCAAAATTCTCAACGAACTTTTTAGTCGGATCGCTCCAAGAAGAAATAGATTCCTTGGGTAGAGATTGTAACCACAAGCGTCCAGCCTGTTCCATGCACATGGGAAGATAATTCGCCAAAACAAAAGTGTCTCTGCGGCGAGACCGGATGGCGGTCGTGTACATGCAAAGCCACCGAGCGGGGGAGCCTTGCCATCATATTTATCAATGACCCCGGGCTAAATCCCCGGGGTATTTGTAAATGTGTAGATTCCGTGTATACGCCGGGATTATTGAGTATTCATCATCTTTCGGACGGATCCAGACCGGTGATGGCGAACGACGTCGATAATGCCCGTAGTTGTGATCCCTGTCATCATCGAGTTATCACGATAACGGTCATCTCGGTTTCCGAGCATCGGGATCGACATGGCGATCATTGTTATCCTGCGTCGGAGGAGGCGGAGGAGGGTCTTGACGATCATTTGTTGCCTCGTCAAGGTTCTCTTGCTCTGTTTCTACGAACTCGTCCCCATCGGTCTCGATCGTCACGATAGTCATCTCTTCTCAAGCTGGTCATTACGGTGCATGGACCGGTTATCCCACCATCGATTGTCATTGCGCCGACAATTGTTGGTCGGCGGCGGCGCTAAAGCTGCCTGCCTAAGCCTAATCAAGTCGGTCACCGGTGCAGGTGGCGATACGAGGTCCGCTAGACGATCATCGACATGACCGGTCCGTCGTCGTTCATCTTCTTCCCGCCTTCGCCGGTCTTCCACTATTTCAGCGTGACGATCAATGAGCACTTACGAGCATCACGATTACCATTGAGCGGTATGCGCAAATCCTGGTCGAGTGCACGATCGGGTTCATCCGCAATCGGCGTATGTCGGTGCCCGATTCTTCCTCCGGAAGAAGCTCTTTCGGACCGGGTTTTCGCATACCGGTCCGAGTGCGAATGAGACCGACTGGAAGATTCTCCTCTATCTCGCACAAGTTGGTTGGTTTGCAAAGCAGCCGCATCAACTAAGCTCGGGCGCACTCGTAATCCCGGTGTCGAATTGAACACTTCCTCTGGGATAGTCTCCAGAATCTGCTTCACGCCTACGATGTTATGAACTTGCGATGTGAAGACTCGAGCGCCGTTTAACTCGACCTTCATAGGGTCCAAATTCAAGGCCCTGTTGGAGGAACGATGATTTCTTCCGCAGCGCCATCCACGGCGAGTTATTATAGCCTGGTGAATTGTCCGTCGCATCCACGACTTGATCCGCGAGAGGTCCTGTGGCGGGTAAAGCCGCAGCAGGAGCCCCACCTCCAGCTTAGCTAGTACCAACAATGTTCGAGCGAGCATTGTTCGTCGGAGCTGCAAACGACGGTGGTGGAGGCGGGTCTTCTCCATCCGTCTCATCCGCTTCACGTTACCGACGATCCGCTTCTTCTCTTGTCATTCTATCTCTTTTAGCTGCGATCTCCTCGGGCGTCGTGCATGGTTGAAGGACAGTCCTAGTCATAAATACTTGGAAAGAGGTCCGAAGTCCCTCCTTGAAGTCGTTTCGGGCTCTCGAGAGCTGCTTATCGCCACGGACCGGGTGGCGGTCATGATCTTGGCTCTGATTGGCTAGACCGATCGGTAACGTAGGCGGTCCGATTGATCGTGCTCGAAGCTGCATCAATCCCGCTGGGTTTCACAAAAGATTTTTCGATCGCATCCGGTGATCGCGCTTCGATAGCAGCGACCGGATTGCAAATCGGATTCATCGGGTGGAGCTTTCGACGGAATTAGCCTCGAAGTCGAGAGACCGGAAGCGGACCGTGAAGCCGGGTGCGAAGTCGACGTCGAACGAAGAAGCCATCGAACTCGCTACGAACTCGCTAGGACCCCTTCCTGGCGCGCCAAATGTCGAGTCTTAAACTCGGCACTAGAACTAGTCGGTCCCTCATGAGCGTGGAATTCGATGGTGCAACACACGAAACACACAAGAACATGAGATTTTAGACGAGTTCGAGGCCTATCAATGGAGAGTAATACCCTACGTCCTGTATGTTATGTATTGCCCTTAGCAGATTGCTAATTGCGAGTTGTCCGAGATAGTTTTCGGGGCTCCTCGCTCTACCTTATATATCCGGAGGAGCTAGGGTTACATGTAGAGTCCTAGTCGATTACATGGATTACATACTCGAAAACTCTATCTTCAAGCTTTTCTTATTTATTCCGAGTCCTAACGGACTAATATCGCACCTTGACTTGTCAATCAAGTCATCATACGTCGGTCTTTATGTCTGCCTTATTTCCATACCGGTATATGGAACCTTCTGCTATCTCGTACTTGGTCGGGTACCACACTGTGGGCCCTCTCCGCCGATCTTTATCTTCATTGATACGCCACCATATCTTTAATTATCCATTCCTTTGACTATTGTATACCCATAAAGTAAGTATACGACACCGGCAACACCCTCTAAGCTTTGCATGTCTAGGCATCGGTCCTAGAGTGCCCTTTTGACGGGTCAGCCTTACTGAGCTTTAGTTGCTCGGGCTTTGTGCCTTTGTTGTTTTTGTTTCAAGTGATGCACTAGAATGTGCTTGGCTACGTGATAATCCGTATGGGTTCGGATTATCACCTTTTGTTGTATAATCGTCAAGACGTATCAACGTTATGTTGCTTCCGCACTTTTTCTAACTTAAACTTGTTTACCTTCTGTTGTTTTCAACTCAATAAACTCTTATGTAAATTATGAAGTTCTTTCCTCGGTTGTAATATAAAGTTGGCCGGTTGTTGTATTACCAAGTGTACGCTTAAACAACACCTCGGGAATCACGATCCGTGGGTCGGTTTGTTGCATGGCTCTTCCGTAGTTGTTAGCTCTTTTGTAACTTGAGCATCAGCGGGGCCGGTGTAGACCGGTCATCGGTTGAGGCGGTAGGGATTTCCTTTGTTTTTGCCGCACTCGAGCTTATGTGCTGATCTCGCAGTCTTCATTGTTACCTCGGGGCTGTAGTCTTTACAGCAGTTGCTTGGTGCCAATCTTGAGAAAGCTAGCAATGGATGCTTGAAGATTCAAAGGAAACATATAAGTACGGTGGAAGTTAAAGCCGGTCTATATGGCATTTTTTTATGAATATTAATAGAAAGAAAGAAATGAATTTTGAGAGATGACTTACTTGAGGGCTTTCACAAAGCCGGACGAGGGTTTCGACTTCCTTTGTGGTGGCTCTCCACTCGGTCTTTCAGCACTTCTCTTGGTAGCAGGTTGGGCCGAGGAGGAGGAGATGACTTCTTTTGTGACCGCGCTGCCTTGGGCGCTGGTCCGCGGAGAGGAACGAGACCTCCGCGAGACATTAAGTCGAGGATCTTTTGGCACACTTGTGCTTTGGGACCCTCCCCTAGTAGCGCTCCAGATTGTTGCCCGGGTAGCTTGGCGGTCTTCATTAGGGATGGCAACGGGGCGGGTTCGGGGCGGGTGGAGCAAAAGCCCACCCGCGATGAGATATGCAACGGGTGAAAATTCACACCCGCACCCGCACCCGCGAGTGGAAATTCACACCCGCGCCCGCACACGTCGGGTTTCGGGTGGGTGGCGGATCCCCGCGGGTCTTCCATATACATATTAAAATAGATAATAAACACAATAAATATATATTTATAATTAAAATTAACACATAATTAAAACATATATTTATATCTAACATAAGAAAATGTTTAAAAAGTAAATAAATTATACAAAATATGTATAGATTTGGATGTCAATATATGTATTTTGCTTAATTATGGATGGATTCGGAGCCCGCGGGTCACCCGCGGGTGGGAAAGGAAGCCCGCACCCGCCCCGCCATTTTGCGGGGCGGGTGCGAGTGAGCTCCACGGGTGGAAAAGTCCACCCGCACCCGCACCCGTCGGGTGCCAAACCCGTCGGAGCCCCGCACCGGGACCCGGATTGCCATCCCTAGTCTTCATCGATTTGCGGCTATTCACTGCGTCTATCTTCTGCTTTCTATGCTGCAGACCGAGTGCCTCCTGGCACGAGAGGGTGTGACGTCAGCATCATGATCCGGAGAGAGGACGACCTTTTAGCGTTGGCTTAAGGGACGTTGAACGGTCTTATCGGACCGTGTCACCCTCTTCGAAGGATTGGCGATGGGGATCGGACCGGTCCGAGCGGGCTCCGTGTAGTCTTCTCCCCATTGGTTGTTTGAAGGGCGGTGTGGATGGCTCTTGAAACTATCAAGATCCTATATGGACATAATGTCACTCTTCAAAACTTATTGAAGATATGAAAAATGGAAATATACTTGTGAAAACCGAAACATACCGATGCTCGCGGATTTTCGGAGTTTTATGCCTCATTGACCCTATTGCAGCCTCGAGTCGTCGAAGTTTGGTTGCAGCAACTTCTTGAAGCGGTTTATTTGCCGCTTGAGGTCCAGGCGGTCGGAGCCATCGCCGGTATTGTCGCTTTCTTTGAACAATCACCTAGGCGTGGGTTGGCGCTTGATGGGCTGCACTCCCCGAACAATGAAGCTCCAAATAATGATCTTTGTTGTGACCTTATTCTCTTCTTTGAGGTCCTTGATCATGGTCGGTAGAGTGGCCACCTGTTTGTCCTGGATCAATTTGTCCCCGAGATTTTCGGGGTTCCGAGCATGAGAGCTCGTTGGCCACATTGGCCATGTAGGGAGGAAGAGTGAGTTTCGGATTGTTGTAGATGAACCATTTGTTCTTCCGGTTCGAGATGCTCTTGTTGAAGGAAAAGGTGAAATACTCATCGAGTGCCGGCTTTGGATTCCGACTCCTCTAATGGCGTGGCGGTCGGTGGAAGATTATAGGGGACAGATGTGAAAGGGATAACGAATAGATTGAAATGGGGGCGGACCTTGAGGAAGGCCTCACGGAGGTGGATGAAGATCGAGATATGAAGGATGGAGTTGGGATTCAGATTCACCAACTCCAATCCATTGAAATAAAGGAGACCGCGAAAGAAGGAGCAACATGGAACACCGAAGCCGCGGGAAGATAGTGTGGAAGACTACTTGTTGGTTGTCTTTGAACCCCCTTGGGATGTCTCCTGGATCGGGGACAGCTAAGTTGATCATCGGTTTGGAGGGGAGGACTCCATATGCAACCAATGCCTACAGGTTGGCCTCTGTGCAGGTGTTGGCCTTGAACTCCCGAACTCCGAATGGGAGTTGATCGCGCGAGATAGCGGCGAGTGGAAGACGTAAGCTAAGAGGAAGCCTTTTGGTTGGTTTCCCCATTGTTTGGAATGGATCCGGGAGGATTGAGAGCGATGGAGGTTCGGATCGCAAGAGGCAAAGAACGCTGGAGCGGTTTCGAGAAAGCAAAGGTGCGCTGTGGCAATTTGGGAGTGAGTTTGACCTAGGTCGACACTTGGACTCCTTATATAGACTCCCGAGTTGGGCTCGGGAGCTGGAAATTAATGTGTCAGATTTTTATAGCCCAATAACTTTTTGCTTGGATAATTTTATTTCTTTGTGCTCGATAAAAGCATTTGTGACTTAAACCGTTACAACGGGGAGGTTTGAGTGATTTGAATAATCACAAAGGCTCTTGAGCAAATGTCCGAGCAAACCGAGTTATTGAGTACTCGAGCTGCGATGATATTAGAAATACCAAACTGGAATGTTTGGGGAACTTACATGGTAGACTGGTTAGATCAAAGACATTTAGGTCTTGCCTAACTGAATAATATGAATCTGAATGCCTTAGGCCTCGGGTGCTAATCATTCGGTTGATTATAGGCTTGAAAAACTCGAGTTGAATATAAGTTATTTTGGAAACTGATCCGATCAATCAGGATTTCGGTTCCTAGTTAGATTTCACTAAGTGGGATATTGATTCAGACTCGATTTAGGTTGTCCGTTATGCTAACTCGGTGCGGATTTCCGGAAATATGAAATTTTGACCGGTATGACCGATCTAAAAATGTGTTCATGGCGGAAATTACTCGAAGTATAAGGTTTTATTGGAAAGTTATGAAAATAAGCACAGTCTCTTGGAAAATACTCTTGCATTATTTGTGATCCTCAAATGATACAAGAGTCGGGGCTATACCTAATTAGGTACACATGACCGGTGCACCATATTCAAGAGCGGTCCGTAGAGATCGTGGGTAGCGAAAAATCGTGGAAAATGAAAAGGGCGGTTTGTAGAGATACCTGGAGGTAAAGAATAATGAAGAATCAACTAGTGGACTCTTGCATTATTTGAAAAGAGTTCAAATAATTCAAGAGTCCGGGCTATACCCAATTGGGTGCATCCGACCGGTGCACCGAGAGGAAAATAGTTCAATTTTCATCACCTAATTAGGTGGTATGGAGAATAAAAGAATAATTTTTTTGGCTTTTAGAAGCGAAATTACAAGATGAAAGTGTTCTAAAAGATGGAGTTCTTTTTAATTTCACGCTGGAATTAGACCACATGCGAAGACTCGGTTGGTCTTATTCAAGGCAAAATCAAAAGTTACTCGGGGGTTGCTTGTCGTATACTTACCTTACGGGTATATATTGATCAAAGGAATGATTTGTCGAAGATATGGTGGCATAATTGAAGACATAAGACCGGTCGGGAGGCCCATAGGGTAGTGTTCGACCGATACAAGATAACGAAGGTTACTATATACCGGTATGGAAACAAAGGCGGACAACAAGACCAACGTAATGTGGTGTGATCTTCGAGTAAAGGAGCAAGATTAGTTGATTAGGAATTTGAATCGATAAGGAAAGCTTAGAGGTAGAGTTTCTAAGTTTGTAAACATTGTAACCGACTAGGACACGGCATGTAACACTGTCTCCACGGATATATAAGGCAGAGAAGGGACCCACAAAACCTCTCTAGACATACGCAATTAGCAATCTGCTAAAGGCAATACAATACATATAGGACGTAGGGTATTACTCTCGATTGAGGGGCCTAAACCTGTCAAAAATCCTCGTGTGTTATTGTGTTCCACCATCAAGTTCCATGCTCATGAGGGACTAGGTAGTATTAGTGCCGAGATAAAGACTCGACAGATTGGCACCGACATTGTGCCGGCACTTTCCTAGATTCTCTAATTTCGACATGTCTACGTGTATTACCCATATACATACCTGTAAAAAATGCTAGAGTTAGGAAATCATCGATATTGGGACAACAATCTCATGAGTTAGAGCCACCGTGGGTTTGCCCCGTCATAATAGATCTTTAGTTGCGTTTCAAGAACATTGGTGTTAGGGTTGATCCATCAAGGTAGGCCTTCTAGATGGTGATGAATCATACACTATGTATCTCAAAGATGATTCAATATATTGATGATGGTTTTGGTGCCTTGTTGAGCTTGATTCTATGATCTTGCATATGCTTGTTCCAATTGCTTAGTTCGGGCTAAGTATTTAGATGCTATCTTAATTGTAGTGGTTAGGTTAGTACTTGGATCTTGTATTGATCATGGTTATTTGATGATGCTAGATGTGGGGTTTGGTCGTGAAAGGGATAAGGTAATATGCTTGTACGATTACTAGATTTATCTCGGCGGGGATAAATCGGGGTCCCACACGGAAAGGCGAGTGGTCATATTCATCTTAGGTTTTCATTAATCCAAGTAATTATCTATTATGATTCTATCCAATAATGCTTTCTGGCTAAGATCTGAACTAGTAGATATCTGGTTACTCACATAGCTTTACTTAGGCTATTAAACAAGCCCTCTGCGAGTTGCTTAGTCGCCGACCTAGCTAGTGCACCGATCGGCACTAGTTGTTGGTGGCTCCTAAGTAACCCTTTTATATGCCCAAAACCACCGACATCATACCATATTCTCATGATGATCGTGTGATTTACCTCTAATATTGATGACTTCCACATGTAGTGTCGTTTTAGTGCTCTATTGCAGAAACAAAAAGACGATAAAATAACTCTTATATGAGAAGTACCGACATGAAGCCCGAGTGCAAGGAGGGTTTCCAGCTAGCCCTTGAAGCCTACAAGAAACTCCAAGACCTCTATGAGGCCCAATGTGCAAGCCCAAGGTTATGGCCCGATGCCTATGGATTTCTAGAAGGTTTATCCGGAAGGAAAGTTCAATTCGCGGTGTCTAGAAAAAACATTGTATTGTCACGTGATTTTGGAGTCCAATACGACGTAATTGATAAATCTCGGACAAACAAAGTAGTAGAACCCATCGAGTGATTTCCGAAACATATATTATTTGCACCAATTGGACTCCCGAGCTATGAGATATGGGCCCCGCAATACGAGCTGCAAAGAGGAGTCCGAATACGGACAAATATTATGGCATCACAAGTTTGAGTATCTAAACGGCCGAATCTGAATATCAGAATAATACCAAATTTGTAGATTGTTTCAAGGGCTATGTGATAGAGTCCAAGTTTGCCTCATGTGGACTTCAGAAGTGAAAGTTATGATTAAAGTAAGTCGGCGCTATATATGGAAGGTATGAAACCGACTTGGATTCAATCTCTAAGATTTAAACTTGGTGGCCAAGGAAGGGATGACGTGACCAGAGGCCATATAACCTCCATATGACATCCCAAACAGAGTTTGGACATTGGAGGGATGTTGAGAAGACATAGGAGCCAATGCACATCGCTAGGAGGCCACCGGAGTTGAAGAGCCACCAAATTGAGAGATGTAGTCTAGTCGAGTAGTTGTCCTGCATGGTGCACTACACCGGAGCTGGGAGAAGTATAGTCATATACCTTAGAAGTCATCAATGGTGCACATCAAGGCGGTGCCGGTCGGCTACACCGGTTGTGCCGATCGGCACGTCCACGACGGTGATGAATATTGGTACAATTTATCGATCTTTATGTTATCTATCTTAAGTATATCCTTGGCTACAATTTGTGTTCCTCTCGATTGATTGATATTATATGTGCTTACTCAATTGCTTAGTACATGTCTAAGTATTCGATGCTATCTTGATCATGGTGATTATGCTAGTTATCCGGATCTTGTATGAATCATGATTACTTGATGATGCTAGTGTGTAGTTTAGTTGTGATGAGCTAAGCTAGCGCAACACGTCTAGATAGTCAAGTAGGTTAAGATGCTCGTTCTATTAAGGGATTGCTCTCGGCAGCGATAAATCGGGGTCTCTCGAGAAAACAAGGTGGTCTTGCTCATCTTCGACGTTTACCAATTGTTTAAATTGCCAAGTAAGCTAGGATTAAGATGATAATGAATACTGCTTCAGTGTCGATCGGTGCACTTGTTGTGTTGTTCGGCACATCCTCTCTCCGACTCCGGTGTTCCTCCTTTGTCGATGTGTATGCTCCTACAAGCCTTCTTAAGCCAATTAAGCCTTCATGTCGATCGGCACATTCATGCACCAATCGCCACAAATCCAATTTTCACCTCTTTTCATGCTCTCGTTATGTGCAACATGTACTTCATGCTAGGATTAATTTATTAGATGAAATAGTAAACCCCAAACATGGTTCCCTTGCTGATCCTCGTGATTCGATATAAACCTTAGAATACTCTAAGAGAAAAAGCTACAATGCACACCATCCTCTTGTGGCATAGAAGTGGGTGCATATAACGACCAACACTAGTGTAAACCAATCAGCACAACATTGACCACGCGCCAATCAGCATGTCCGGTGCGTTGATCGGCACCACCACCGACGACGTCGATCGGTACCACCACCAACGCGCTGATAGGCATCGCCACCCTTTTCATGCAAACAACAGTAGGTTAATTGGATCTTTTACTGTTAATAATATATAACTCCCATTAGTCCTTGTGGATTCAATTAAACCCTAGCATACTCTAAGAAAAAAAGTGCTATAATGTACACCGGTGCGTAGTAACGACAAAGAGATGGGGCATGGAAGGAGAAGATGTTTCTCTTGAGGTATTTGTTTCCAGTTATGTCCTTCTGAAAAATGTGATGGTGTGTTGTGGCGATGGTGCGCACAATGCGGTCGAGCTTGAACCGTGCATGTTCCACGGAGTTGGACTTGATCATGGTAGTCGCTAGTCGGGCGAGTAGCATCGTGCACTATGCGCCAATGTAGTACTACAAGGATAGGATCTCGATGGAGGCGTGGACACAGCTGGACGTACGTGCCAGCTGGGCCACCTAGAGCGGTGGATATTCTTCAACACTAACACGCTAGATCCCGGTGAACTCGTCAACGACGGAGTAAAAGATGATCAGCTAGGCCTTATCTTGGTGGGGCCAATAGAGTCACCAAAATGAGCCGACCCCCGACGATAGGTTCACGTTCTAAACATCGACGCGCTTCTCGTACGATCATATCTTCTTGAACGCCCGCATGGGAGTGAAAATTCTCAACGTCGATCATTAAAGGCTTCAAAGCTGCCCTTGGTCTACCATGCTCTAGCTACGAGTGCTCAGCGGGCGCATCCCCACGCGGTGCCAACCTTGTCGACCACGGACGGGAGGAGGTGAACTCGTGGTACGTCGTGAATGGCCCATGGAACCACGGCTTTGGGTAGAAGGAGTCATACTCCATGAGGTACACATACACATCCTAGGTTTGGCGCACGCCCGAGCAAGAGCGCCTTGATCGAGGATGTGGGCGAGATGCGAGTGTGTAGCCGCCCAAGGAGGTTGTTGGTGCTAAGACCGGCCACGGCGCTACGTGCATAGAGGTAGAAACCATGATAATATTACCAGGTGGTACGCGTGGTATCTTCACAAGCTTGGCTCAATTAAATGAGGACACCATTGTGTTCTCTACTGCTCCTATCTGAATCTATGGTTCAAGTTCAATTGTTGCGGTATATCGGATAGAATAAGGAAGAAAGTTGAACCAAGCAACTCCGGTAGCTCTCCGGTCCCATCCTCTCGAAGCAAAACTTCTATCATATAGAGGTCAAAAACTTTTTCGAATTGAAAAAAATATTGGTGACCACGGATAAACCGGATAAGCTGGTTTTACCAGTTTTCTTTGGATTTATCATATCTCGCAGGCCAAAAATTCAAATTGTGATCAAATTTAAGTTCAATTGGATAAATTTGATTGGTACATATTACCAACCGATGGCCACCGAGAAAAGCGAGACACTTGGAAATTTCAGCGGTAACCGTCCAAGAAAGTTTTCCTTTCATCCTCTAACAGCTCCCCAAAATCATTCCTCTCTTACTCCATCCATCAAATACTCCCTCACATCCTCTCCATAGTGAGGATCAACTCACCGATCCCCTCTTTTCACCGTGCGGTTATTCCCTCCCCCCCCCTTTTCCCCTTTTGAATCGGTCCCCCGCACATCTCCCACCCGCACAACCCATTCCCACGCAGGTGCTACTGTTGCCACCTCTAACATCGGAGGGTGTGTCCCCGGTCGCGCTCGAGGCCGCACACATGTCCAGGCTGCCCGGGCACCCAACACATCGAGTTCGACAGGTCATGCTTGACGTCAAGGAGCTGAGCAACACCGATTGCCATGGACATGCTTGACGAAATGTCTCAAGGTGGTATGACATTTCACTTTCTAAATGTGAGTAGACAATTTAGTTTGTGAATGTGCCTCAACATGCTTGCATATCAAGAATATGTTCATAGTTCTATTAGTAATTGAAAATTTCTTGTCTTGCTTGAACATGATAATGTGCTTGAATAAGATCTAAGAAACAAAACAAGCGAGATCATGTTCAAGTACCACATAGATGCCTAAGTAGGTTGGATTGAAAATTTCTTGTTGCAATGAGCAGTCATAGGCACTTTTGACTTTTTTACAAGAGGGGCAAAGCTAGCAACATCTTTCTTTTCGGCTGATGCACTCATAAGTAGTTTCGATTGTTGTTTAGCCACACAGCTTGGCTGCTTATGCAACAATAAGTGGAACAAGCAGTTTTAACAAATAAGCTGAAGCATAAGCAATTTTTGTGCAAAGGCATATAAGGTCTACCAAACACACCCTAAACATAGGTCTTTTATGGGACCTCCAATAAAAAACTAGATCATCAATTTAGGTTTTCTGAACAACATGGATTTGTGATGAAACAAAACAAGGGTCGAAATATTGCTCAACCCAACGAAAATTCAGCTTTCTCGGATCAGGCCACCACTTGTCACCAGAATAGAATTGGCTTTGCTCATGGATCAGGTCACCACCACTTGTCACCAAAATGTAGCCCTTGCCAGTGACCTTGCTCTACAGGATTTTTGACTCGCCATCTATAGTGCAAACGTAATGAGAAGCCTGATGGAGTGGATTTGGGAGCCCATGGGCACATTGATGAAGAAATCAAGGCCAGAACTAGAGAGTTTAATTTGGTAGGATTTGTTCATGAAAGTAGATTGTGGGATGTCGATGCTCATTGTGTGGCTAGGAGTCATGTGATTTCAGATACAGGCAGATTCGTCTGGTTGATATCTCTGGCAGCAGGTGTTTGTCTTGCTGATAACAATGAATAATAAAGAGCATAATTTCCCTAAAAAACAAAATGTAGATCCAGAAAAACGGGTTAGTGTCACTGTCAAATTTGTAATTTTCATCACAAAATACCAGCCACTATGTCCGATTGAGAAATATTTAGTAACAATTTTATTGTCACAAAAGTTAAGATTGTCACTAGTCGTGGTTAATCACACGATAGTTTGTCATCATTTTGGTATTTATTAATCACTACTAGTAACTCAAAAAAATAGCTTGACATAATAAAACTTCCACTAGTGAACAATTATATTATATTGACTAATCCAGGATGAAAACAGCAACAAGAACATATTCATCGTCAGGCCAGTTCATCGTCTCTAGTTTTTAATTGCAACTTAGTTGGTTGAAATATTACTCTTTCAACTGCTTTATACACCTGTCTGACCACACATAAATAGTGTCACAGTATACAAATAGTTTTTTTTTAATTCAGATGGTCCAGGTCGACCTCAGGATCATTGTTGTGGCTGCCACTGGTCCTGAGTGGATAGTGTCGGGACCAAAATTTTTAACTTGCAAGCTAAGCTTTAGAGGTGCAGCACAACTGCAGACTGAAAGGCGTCGTTCTAACCATAGATCACCTGGTGGGCCTGGGTAATGAATGTGACAAATAATTTACGGCCTGATGCTGATAAGTTTGTACAATCTGGGCAAATAAATTTACAGCCTGATGCTGCTAAGTCTGTACTATTTGGGCAAATTTACAGCCTGAGAAATAATAGTCCAAGAATAATCTTGTAACTCATCTGTTCTGGCCTTGCGCATTGAATGAAACTACTTACGTCACTTGGATGGTTTCTTTTGTCCAGTTTGACCGTCGTCTAAAAAATCTGCAAGTGACCAGGTTCTGGGCGCTACCGACACTCGGTCTTCCATATGGCTACGTACAACACTGAAAGCGGCAGAAACCCTTCCGAAGCGGAGAGCAGAGGAAAATCTAAGAAAAAGGAAACACCTTCGCTCGGTTAGAAAGCACTTGAAGAGGAACCACGGTTTGGGGAAAACAATAACCATCTCACTAGTAGAAGCGGAGGCAAAGGATATACTACATCCGTTTCAAAATGTAAATATTTATTGACTTTTCATAATTAGATTTGATTATTCGTCTTATTTAAAAAAATTAGCTTGCAAGAACACCGCGAGGTTGAGCATGACTCCAGCACTTGAATTCGCTGCACTCGCAGTATGCATTGTTTACCGAACACACTAGGTTTGACACAATGACACATTAATGTTCCCATGATAGACTGTAACAACCTTATAAAGAACATGACGGTAGCACCGCAATTTTGCTGTTATTTCAAATTCGAAGCCACACAGAACATATATAACTGGAAGTTTAAAGAGGCACACGAAGTACGTCGCCGATTATTATATGCCACGTACTTCATTGGATCCCTTGGGATACGGCGGGCCATATACGCGGTACCCATCCAACTCAATGCACATATTATTGGCGGACGACAACACGAGTCCATGCATACTTTACTCTGGCAGGAGTAGTGTGATCAGCCGTCCTTGGTCACTTCGGGGAGACGCACCGGGTAGCGGTGGATGCAGCCCGCCCACGGACCGGGCCGGGCAGCCGGCTCGATGCACTCCCACGCCACGCTGTTGCACTTGAACCCGGACCCGAATGCGATCATCCATACCCGGTCACCTTTGTTCATCCGGCCCTTGGCCTCGATGTAGGCCAGCTCGTACAGCATGGAGCTGCTGGACGTGTTCCCGAACCGGTGCAGCGTCATCCGCGACGCCTCGACGTCCTCGTCGGAGAGCCCGAGCCCGCGCTGCACGTCGTCGATCACGGCCCGCCCGCCGGCGTGGATGCAGAAGTGCTCGAACGCCGTGCGGAAGTCCGGGCGGTACAGCCTCACCTTGGCGCGGCCGCTCAGGAGCTGCCGCTTCAGCAATGACACCGCGACGAGCAGCTTCTCGGAGGCGGGCAGCACGTGCGTGGCGAACGCGGCAATGTTGCTCTTGAGCGCTTGGCCGGCCGTGACGAGCAGGTCCTTGGAGAGCCGGACGCCCAGGAACCCCATGTCGTCCTCCTCCTGGTACACGCACCGGTAACTGGTGTCCCGCGCGGCGGTGGTGGTGCGGACGACGCGGCCGAGCTTGAACCGCGCGTGGGCGGGGAGTTGGACAGGATCATGGCGCCGGCGCCCATGCGGAAGATGCAGTTGGGCAGCAGCATCTCCCGCTCCTTGCCGACGTAGTTCTGCGAGGACAGGATCTCCGTGGACGCGACCAGGACGTGCGCGCCGGGCGGCGCAACCTGTAACAGGTTCTTGCCGACGCCCACGGAGACCAGCCCGGCGCTGCACCCCATCCCGGACAGGTTGAAGCACCGCACGTCTGCGCGCAGCTTGTACCGGTTCACGACCATGTCCACGAACGCCGGCGTCGGCGCGAACAGGCTGCAGTTGACGATGACCGCGTCGATGTCCGCGGGCCTGACGTGCGCCGCCCGGGCGAGCACCTCGTCGATGGCCGAGAAGATGACCAGCTCGGCCTCCTGCCGAGCGGCGGCGAGGCTGCGCTCCGGAGGCATGTAGTGGTATGCCTCCGGCACGCACGTCTCGTCGCCGAGGCCCGAGCGCTCCAGCAGGCGCAGCCCGAACTTCTTGCTCTCCTCGTCGAGCAGGTACGGCAGCAGCTGGAGGTGCTCCTGGCACGTCGCGAACGGAGCGCGGAAGCACGGGCTCGGATGGTAGCACCCGTACTCCACCATGTACACGTCGCGTTGCCGCACCACGCGCCGCACGGTGGCAACGGTGGCGGTCAGGATCGCCGCGGCGAGGACGTGGGCCGGGCCCAGGGCGTGGAGTCGGCCCACGAGCTCGTCCAAGGTGATGGCTGGCCATGCGCTACGGAGCTTGGTGGCAGCGAAAGCCACCATGACGATGACGAGGAAGTTGTTCACGATGAACTGGTACAGAGTCTTGAGGAACTTGCTGCCGTGTCTAGACGACGAGCCTCCTGCCATTGTTTCTTGGTGGTGGATGTGATGTGACAATGTGGGCGGGGAGTGTGAAGATTTAAAGAGGAACCCAAGGGCATCGTCAGCAAAAGGCGAAGCCAGGACCAGGAATGGCGAAATAGAGCTTCAATTGAATACGAGTGGTCTTCCAGCGCAGACGAGGCCACCTTGAATTCACTTGGAACCAGAAGCGCTACCTAGCTTCACGTACGGCCATTATTTACCGCGCTGCTTGTGCTTTGGGCATACGAAAACAAGTCCTACTAGTACTACGCGGGTGTGACCACCGCCAGTCATTTAGCGATTCATCAAAGAGATCGACACGCCAGCATGGCCGCCTCCCAGAGTACGGCTCATATCATCACAACTTACTGTGCGCGAGTTATGTGCCTGACCATGCAGCTGCGCTGCTGCCGCGTATCATGCTACGCCCGTACGCGTAACCTTTAAGTCTGGCACGACGGCTGATTGGCAGCAGCGTCCTCCTGCCTCTTCTCGTGGGCGGCCTCAAATAATGCCCGATCGAATTCCCTCTCTGACCGTGAATGCCTCATGTGTCTCTCCCTTTTTCTCTGCTGCCCAGAAAAGATCCAAATGTAATACTCTACTGATTTCCAGGTGATCAAATAATTTCGATTTTTGGTACCCGTCTCTGCGTAAACCCCTTGGGCTACAAGCATTGTCTTATAACATATCATCACAACATTTTCGTCGCGCTTCCAGACTTATAATCAACACGGGGGACATGGTGCACACAACATGTCCGAGAACTTGCCTTTTATTAAGCGAGTGCAATTCTTACGTCTCAGGATGTGTTCGTTTTTTGGGGTCTAAACTTTATAGCTATCACATTAAAAGAATTTTACTATTTATGAGTACTAAATAAAGTTTAATTATAAAATAAATTACATGCCCTAGATTAATTTAAGAGACGAATCTAATGAGGTTAATTAAGTCATGATTAGAAGACGGTTACTGTAGCATCACTTTAGCAAAATATAGATTAATTAAGCTCATTAGATTCATCTCGAAAATTAGCATCAATCTGTCAAAAGGATTTTGTCATTAAATTGATCGAAATATTCATAAATAATAAGATTTTCTTTGATGTGACAGTGCTTAAATTTTAGAAGGCGAGGAAACGAATAGGGCCTCGAGTGGCTTGTTTCTATTTGATCTAATTTGAGAAGCACAAGCATACGTTTCCTTCATCACCTTCAAGGCTAAATGGCTCCGAAATTTAACTTTGTTGGTTTCTCCTCTTTCTGGAACAATATGATTCTCTATTTCTCTGTGTAAAAGAAATCTAAAGCCAAGGTTATCGAAAAGTCACTATTCTTTACAGGCGCCGAGTACAGCTTCATCTGGGCCACAAATGGGCCACAAGCAATGAATAACGGAATGGAACATACCAAAGTTGGGGGGTCTAGTACTCCACCAGTAGGACTATATACATTGGTCCTTAAAAAAGCAAAAAGGACTATATACAGTGGTCCTTTCGAAAGCAAAAATGACTATATACTGTTGTCATTAAATAATTGCAGATCAAGGGACACCGAACAAAAGATTAATTCTACAACTTCAATTGCATACAGTACCCAAATAGTGCACGTCACTTGTTTTATTCCATTATTGGCATCAATGGTTTAACATCCAATAGTACACGTCACATGGAATTTTGTATGAGAATCTAGAAGACACTATATATCAACGATGGCCGAGGCCAATTTTTTAATTTTTTTCCAGTGCCAATGTTGCTAGGAACAGCAGGAGCTATCATGCAGGGATTGTTTTACTAATAACCACATTTTATATTAATTAAAAATTAATAATAACACATAAATTCAAAAATTTACAAAGCTAATAGGTCCATCGCCCATTCAACAAGCGATAAAGAATTATTTTTTTGAGAGGAAGATTGGGATTTATATAATATTAGTAGCAATGTTTACATCCATGAATGCAATCACATATGGTGGCCATCTCCCAAAGTACAAGCTACTTTAGCCAAATTATGTGCTTCTGCATTTGAATCCCTACCCTCGTGTACAAAGTACACACAATCAAAAGCTTTCCTTCTCTCTTGAATATCTTGGATAATCATCATATACAAGAATCTAGGCATTTCTTTGATATTGTTGATAATATTTAAGCAATCTGAAATAATCTTGATCTTTTGTATTCCACAATCTTCAAATCTTCAGCAAGAGCGAGAGCTTCAGCACATGCTATTGCTTCAAGAGTTTCTGCATCAACTATATTTTGACAAATCATAGCACTTGTGAGACAGACCGACCAACGGATCATGATTCTCAAGGCGCTGTTTAAGCAGGCACAAGATAATACAACAACGAGACGGGGTTCAAACAGTACATAGCTGAAATTAACATCATTTTACATCAGAGTTTAGTGCAGCGGAAATTAAACAAATTCAATTCTGAAAATGCGGAAGCGGAAGCGAAAATTAACGTCTAAAATATACATCTCGACGATACATGCGATGGTGATTAATTCAAGCCCATACGGATAATCGCATAGCCAATCACAATCACAGCGGCAAGGCTTGGCTCCCGGTGAGAAGACCAACCCTCTTGGATCTGCAAGTCCCAGGACGAGTACACCAACGAGCAACTCATATGTATCATCTGTAGTACCCGAAAAACAACATAGACACAAAGACCGAGCAACTAAAGCTCAACAAGGCTGACCCGTCAAATGGTTAACGAGAACCGACTCCTAGACATGCAAGGCTCGGAGGAGTGTGCTGATTTTTAGGGTATAAAACAACGACTAAGCAGTGGATCCTTACTTTCAATATTATTGCTAAGTTTATTATTAAGAAAATAAATACAATGATCATGCAAGCTGAACGTAAATACAAGTGTAACATAAATATAACAAAGTAATTTCAGCATCAATAATAATCAAGCAAGTACCATTAGCATTTAAGTCCAAGTTATTAACTACGATGTGACTCGGTGAACAAGCGGGTACTCATTACTGCGAGGGACAGGTGATACGTATCAATTTTATACTAGCTGGGAAAAACCCGAAGCACACGACATACGCATCATTTAAGAACACAAATCTCAATCTTTCACAAAGGTGTCATTCAAGCGGGAAGGGTTCCGGACCTTCAAAGTGGCTAGCAGCTCATCGATAACGTCGTGAGCATACTACCCACTCCTTGCGCGGCACAACGACCGAAGACCCGGGTAATCTTCCATAGTACAACATCCATTGCTACAAAAGCTTGCTAGTCCCCAATAAAACTAGTATGTACTCGGTACGTTCAAAACTTGTCTTAAGGGAACAACAACACTACGGTCCTTAACTAACACAGACGGGCTACAACCTTACAAACCATGCCCTCGCAAGGCACATGTGCTTGCCCTTTCCTTTACGGGGCCCGTCCACGTCTCAACTTTTAGTTGTTTACACGAACGATCTGTCACCTTGCGAGACAAGCCCTATCCAGGCCCTTGCCTTCGCTCTTTCCAAAACGGACTCGCGCGGTTTCCATTTACTTAATCATGTACTTAACAACCTGTTCTACTAGCAATTGAGTAATTGACTTTGTGTATGGTTGATTCTAAAATTAAGAACAACAAATATTCTAGTAGGCTAACTGTACCAGTATAACATCAACATAGGGTTTATCCGGGGACAATGCAAGTGGACTTTCAGCCAATACCTAGACTTAATGCACAATACATCCTAGACAGTCTAGCAATTATTGTACTGAAAATAAAGACTTTTAAAACTGGGAGGATGCACCGGGGCTTGCACTGGAGCTACTACAACAGAGTTAGGGTCTTATGGTGTCGGGTCTTGATTAAGTGAGATATCCTTCGAAGATCCTCGGTCGGCACTTCAACGTTTCCTAAATAACGAGATGTCAATATCGATGAATGCAAAGACATGCAAGCAATATGTATGATGTGAAGGTATGATTGATACATTCAATAACAGAAATAATATGTTACGTAAGATGGTTCTTGAAGACATATGCTTAAATGTAAATTTATTTCAATGTACTCCTTCATTAGCATATATAAGGAAACTACTTAACTTAGCCATTAAAGATATTTAATTCACATCAACACTTTTGCAAGTTTCTATACAAAGGCAGCATACAGGTGATATGTGCATGAAATAGCAAAATGATAATCAAGTTTCATCATTTTATGAAGAAGGGATTAAATTTGGAAATTTAAAATAAGGGTTTCTATTAACATAAATCTTTAGGAAATTATAGGGTGCAGATATGGGCATAAGGAAAAATAGGGTGATACTACATGCTATTAGTGACATTCATGCACTGGTAGAAAATTCATTTGAGGCATAAATTAATTATTAGAATTTAAACATGCTAAACCAGGAATTAACCATACAAAGTTATACAAGTAAAATCATGATGAATATGATCCACCATACGAAAGAGCATGCTCGGAGGAGTCCAAAACATTTTAGTTCACAATTTTATCTCTTTTAGATAAAAAGATATGAATTTATTATGTTTTACAAACTCCTAACTATTCTGGAAAAACTATGCAACAAAAATGATGTTCATAAGCACCATTGAATATATCTACTTACAAGGAATCCAAAAAAAATGGTTTCACTCAATTTGGAGCTCTAAACTCAAGTAATGAATTTTCTAAATTTAATCAAAGTTCAGCAGTATTTACAAGTTTGCCATTGCGATTTTTGAAAATTAAATCGCACGCTGGCAGCCACACCGTGGGCTATAGGGTGGTGGATCAGGTGTGGTTGTGGGCATTGGAGATCCAGGCCGGTGAGGCCAACCGTGTGCCTCGCTGGCGTTGGGCGGCGCGCGACGAGGAAACGACCAGAGATGGAGGGACCTCAGCGGGGAGCTTACCAGATCGTAGCCCATGCACTGGCGAAGCCTGTGGAGGTGGTCCGGAGCATGGGGGAGGACCGGAGAGCAGCTGCCGGTGGCAATGGCGGGAGCAGGGGCTTCGGCGGTGGCGCGAGCTCGCTACGTTGGACGAGAAGTCTGGAGTTTGGGCTCCAGAGCTTCAGCGGAGCACAGGGACGACCGTCATGGAGTTCGCTGGGGTTGGTGCTCATCCAAAAGTAGCCCGCGTCATGGAGGTCAAGCGACCGGCGGATGGCGGTAGGGGAGAAGGTCGATTTCGGCGTTTTCCTTGGACAAAAAGGAGAGGCAATGGTCAGAGGGACTTCAATGGGGTTGCGCGCACTCTGGAAAAAGGAGAAGGAGCAGCGACTCACCAATGAGATGAATTTTTGCACTAAGGTCAGAGCTGTCGTCAATGGCGTCGGAGGAGGAAAAATCCCGATTTCTCTGTGCTCCGCGGGCGGTTGAAGCTAGCCTTGCGGGTGGAGGCGCGTCCATTATGGGGCTAGGCTCGGACAGATGCGCTCTGTGGTGGCCAGACGTCGTGATTTTTGGGGGTGTGGCAATGGTGGAGCTTCTTGGCTCCCTGGCCTGGGATGTTTAGGAGAGAGAGACGAGAGAGAGAGAGAGAGAGAGAGAGCATCTGAGGGAGAGAGCGGGGTGAGGTGCGGTGAGGAGCGCGGGAGGGGGGGGGCTCACGTAGAGGAACGCCACGTACAGGGGCAAGTGGCGTCCGATTCCTGCCTTGGTCAGCCGTGAGGGAGAGGAAGAAGAGGGAGAAGGGTCTGACGCGTCGGACCCACGGGAACATGCCAAGGCATATTTTCATTTTTCGTTTGTGATTTTTATGCAAATGTATGACCTTAAATTAAATACTTCTGTTACTTGATAAATCTAAACAAAAATACAATTGTGTAGTACTTCACTTGGATTAGACATGCACGAAGAGTTTGTGTCAAAAATCCTTGTGGTTAATTTTCTATAATTCACCAAAAATGGGTAAAACTTATGATTGTCGAATTTCTCTAGGTAGTTCTGGTTATCCAAAAAACATGGGACTTGTTGCTAGATTTTTCTTTTGGTTTCCTAGACAACGTACATTTTTTTCCAGGTGCAATTGTTATAAGAAAATGTTGACTTGTAGTTCAACCTAATAATAATTTGTTTGAATCTGAAACTCAAATCACTATGCATGTGACCAAAAATTTTATATTGGGCTCTACAAGGTCAAGATTTAATTGTAGTATTTTTAGTTCAGACGTTCGTGACATCGGGATGTCACAACTTGCAGCTGTAAAATTCATGATCATCTCGACATACATCAACAACAACACCTTTAGCACCTATTCGATGTATAGCTGCATCAACATTATTCTTATGTAGACCCAGATTAGGTGGTACCCACCTTTGAGATTTCATGAAGTTTTGATTATTAATCTTTTTGTTTTGCATCATATTGGTCACTTGTAATTCTTCAATGAGCTGATTAACAACTCCCATAGTTGCATAAAGACTCCGAAAAATTCCATCATATATAGCTTTTCGTCTGGCATGCCCTATAGCCCAAGATGTAACTAAAATTTTGATGCAGCAAGACAGCAGCGTGAGGATGACTCCGAGTAAGCATCCAACCTAGCTGTCCAAAGTAACCGGCATCTAAACCAGCATTGATAAGTGCTTCGGCAGTTCATTTTTGTATAGCTTAGGATTCAAACATTGGGGTGCATTTGCTTGCTATCCTCAGCTGAAACCTGATGCTATTTAACTGATCTGGTGCTCTTTGACACCTATTTTTTGTATAGCATAGGACAACTAACTCAAACCTGATGCTATGACTTCTTGCTTAGTGTAGCATCCGATGTTGGTTTAAATTGACTTGATATGCTGAATATGGCTGGTTGACTCAAACTTGGCTCTTTAACACCTACTGTTGTTCATTTTTTCTGTTCTAGTAATGCTTGATGAGGTTCGGAGAGTAATGGTTATTGTTGTTCAGTTTCTTGTTATCATATACCTCTATTGTAAAATTCTGTAATTTTAGCAAGTAAAGCTTATTTGTTCTGCTTGGGTGCTTAAATTGTAGACTTCAACATGTGTTTTATTGTTGTATGAAATTATGGATGAAACAATGTCTTGGCGCCAACGGATGGAGCCAACCCTGTTTTGGCGCCAAAACTACAGCTGCTTGGCGCCAAGCGATGGAGCCAACTCTGTTTTGGCGCCAAAACGATCCGCTTGGCGCCATCTCCGGATGTTCCATGCAGCCAACCAAACATGTGCCTGCATCGGCACATACAGCCCAGTACCTCATGCGGGTAAACAAACACAGTCACAATCGGGCCAGGCCGAGGCTCCGCGAGCAACCAAACTAGATGGGTTGCATCTCCCCATACAGAGCTCAGCTGGGCTCGCATCCACCCCTAGCCGGGCCCGGTGTATGCGGGTAACCAAACACACCCTATATTCCTCATGAATATTGCAACATATATGAAGAACCCACTCTTTTGGGTCACTGAATTGCAATATTTCCATTCTTTCTGTATTATCCTCACCCATTAAGGCCCAAACACATCTGGACATAGTACAATTTAGTAATGCATGCTTCAAGTCATCCTTAGGAGCTCCACAAATTTTGCATTCAGCAGACTCTGCCATATTTCTTTCATACAACACAACAGCAGTTGGAATGGAATTCAAAGCCAAACGCCAGCCATAATAATTTAATCTTTGATGGCACTTTCATATTCCAAAGTCTTTTCCATTCTTTACGGGTAGATATTTCATCGGAGCAGCTCGCCCTCCCTTCAAAGTAATATTCTCTTGTTTTTTACGAGTTGAATCAACATTATATACGCTGATCGGATCGAGAAAACTCCATTCTTCTCAAGTCATCCGGTTTTCTTTGACTTAAAGGTATCTTTAAAATTGCTTCCCCCATCCATCTGAATGAAAAAATGTTTTATAATATCATTTCTCCACGACATTAATGTGTGCTCGCGGGGGGGGGATTAGGATTCATTGTTCACGGAGGTCGCATCACTCCAACTGCGGGTATCCAGTATCCAGTTAGAGTCCCATATACTTGTGCTTTCTCCATCTCCAATTCGTTTTATCAAACCTAGTTTAAGCACCTCACGTCCATCACAAATTGCTCTCCAAGTTTTTGTTGGATTGCTTCCCAGTTCTGCATTTAGAAAATCACCCGATGGAAAATAAATTGATCTTAGAAGACGAGCACAAAGAGAGTTTGATTAACTAGGAGCCACCATGCTTGTGTGGCTAATAATGCAAGATTAAATATTTCAATGTCCCGGTATCCCATCCCCCCTAGAAATTTAGGTTGTGTCAATCTCTCCCCGCAACCCAATTTCGCTTTCTTTTTTCATTATCACTTCCCACCATAATTTTCTTATCAAGGAATTAATATGATGACAAAGCCCTCTCGGTAGCCTAAAACAGCCCATAGTGTAAGTGGGTATCGCCTGAGCCACCGCCTTAATTAAGATAGGGTTTGTTCAAGCCATCCTTGTACTTTATGCCAAACTCTATCCTTGAGATACTTGAAAGGCACATTTATTGATTCTCCCAACATCGGTGGGAAGTCCAAAATATCTCATTCAAAGATTCATTTACCACTTTAGAAATCAATTTAACTTCACCACGCACATGCTAAGGGCATCCGTCGGTGTAAGGAAACCAACACATGGGGGTCCGCCGGACAGCCCTTTGTGAGAGGATCGGGAGCTACGGATCAAGGAAACAAATGCCCCGAGAGAACACACAATGACACGCGATTTACCCGGGTTCGGGCCATCGTGAGGCGTAATCCCCTACGTCCTGCTTATCCGGTATGTATTGAGCTTCGTCTTCAGCAAGGTATTTTGATATATGTGCATAAACCCTAGCGATAGTGCAATGGCTCGACAAGAAACTCATATCATAGGTTGTGGTCAAGGAATAGATAACACCAGCAAAGACATATAGGTTCAAAGGTGGGATATCCATGCGAAGTTTGCACATACTCTAGTGTAGAATAGGCATGGTAAGATCTTAACTTCTTACCTTTTCATGCATATGTAACGTTCAAGATGATTAGGCTCGGTGGTGTTGTGCTTGAGGTTGACGAAAACTCATATGTCTAATGCTTGACTATTTAGCCCGATGAAGATGGCCATCTCTATAGAATAGACTCAAGCAAAATGAGCACCACCTATATAGGTTGATTCCCACCTGATGTGCCATATTTATCCATAAGATTTCGGTCAATAAAACCCCAGTAGCTAAATTCTTTCTTGCAATTATCATCGGCTTGCCCGATCCTCTCTTCTTAGCAACCACTTGTCACTCATGGCTCATCTCCTATGGAATTGGATGGCCAACCAAGAGTCAAAGAGCTTGAAAGGAGGCCAAGAAGCGGTGTGGGGGCACGGAGCATGGCCTAGAAGATTGACATGTCTAGGTATTTCACCAAAAACGAGTTGTGGCCCCTTTCAACCACTTGCCACTCATGGCTCATCTCCTAGGAATTGGATGGCCAACCAAGAGTCAAAGATCATGATACCGACTCCAACAGAGGAGATGCAAATCCAAAAATACCTCTCTAACCTCTACCGTTCATGGAAATTCAATCTCCGACGGAGGAGGCAAACAAGGAGCCATTTTTGCCTTGGAGGAGAGAGGTGAGTTAAAAATGGACATCCTCTCTCCTCCAATGCAATTGATGAGCACAACGAGGGAGCTACTGCGCACGACGGAGGTCGTCGGAGCACGTGGGGAGCGACGGCGCAGCGCACGAGCGGAGGCTCGGTGAGCCCGTGGAGGAGGCTCGCCGAGTCTCGACGGCTAGGGCGCGGAGGAAGCAGAGCGGCAGACCCGGTGGGAGTGCGCATGGCGGCAGGTGCGAGAAAGCGGCGTAGTAGTCGGGGCGCGGAGGAGGCGACGGTGGCCGGGGCGCGGGAGAGGCCGAGAAGGGGTGTGGGGGCATAAGGCATGGGCTGGAAGATTGACGTGTCTAGGTATTTCACAAAAATGGCCCCTTTACGGAACCCCGATCAGGTTGAAACATTTAACCCTTTCGATATTCATTCATACAATAAAAAAATCAATCTTGAACTGCTTCAACGCGAAGTCAAATAACATTATTGACAACAACTCTAAACAACCTAAGGTTTCATGACCACATTACAACAAAACATATGCATACACACCGAATAACATATAACAAATCAAAGCATGTCTTTAAGCTGTACACGACTTGTACATAAGGCACCGGCTGTATACACTGCTACGGGTAGTCTTGAGGAATACTTGATTTTTCCACTGTTCATGTGGTCATATCGGGATGCTTGCACTACAATCAGCCCACGGTCCGTCGGCATCCGCCGCCGGCTTGAGGCACTCCCATGAGACGCTCGTTGCGGTCAAAGCCCGCGCCGAAGCGGATCATCCGGACCGAGTCGCCTTTCCTCATCCAGCTGAATGGATGGTAGGACTTGCCTGTGGTGGATGCTAGACTCCCGGATCTATACCGTGAGGTTGAACGAGTAGCTCGACGACCGATCTGCGGTGGCCACGGCCGTGGCCTTGGAGCCATGCTAGGAAGCAGGGCGATGGGCGGAGGTAGCAAGGAGGCAAACTCATGAGGTAGCCGGGTTCTCCACCTCCAATTTTTTATTTTTCTCAATCTGAATTACCCTCCTGCTCGCCGTCAATTTTTCACCCCCACTCTCGCAGTGAGGCAGCAACCATGAACCTTTCGTTGACTCTATGGGACTCATGGCCAATCCTCGTCAGCTGCGGGACTAGATCCGGTCGTCCATGTAAAACATTCGGCACCCTTCGATTAGCCAAGCGGTTACATGTACATGTCGAAAATAAATACCGGTTGTTGCGGCTGTGGTCGGGCGGCATGTAGTGGTACGCGTCGGGCACGCACGTCTCGTCGCCCAAACCCAACCGCTCCAGAAGCCACGGCGCGAGGCGACGCTGTCCTCGTCGATGAGGTACGGCATCGGGTGCGCGCGTTCCGGGCACGTGGCGAATGCCGGTAACACGGCTTGGGCCGGAAGCGGCCGTATTCTACTAGGTACACTTCCTTTGAGCGGCGCATCCGCCTCGTCGGCTTGACCAGGGCGGTGGTCGGGGCCGCCGCCACGAGGACGTGGACCAGCCGCAGGGCACGCAACCGAGCAGCGACCTCGTCATGATTTACTGGCCATGTTGCCCTTTGCAGCACAGCGGCGATGGATGCCACTGCTGCGATGACGAGGAAGTTCATGACGAGCTGGTACAGAGACTTGGGGATCAACGGCCGGGCTCGAGCCGACGACGACGAGCACGCCATTGTACGTGCGCACACTCGCGTGATACTACTTTCTTGTGTTGGGGTACTCCGTACATGTAAATGTGATCACTTCGTGGAGGGGGCGGGATTTATAAGGGGCACAAGCAGCCCGAAGGTTGCTAAGAGCCGGATAAATGTGCGGTGATCCATTGGCACCGTCGCAACCGTGCCAACGGATGCCGGTAAATGCGTCGTCGTCCAACCAAGCGAAGCTACCTTTTTGTCGGCACCGGTGTGTGTCTTCGACTTTGCACGTTAATACCCGCGCCCACTATACCACGGTTCACTTTACACAACTCACGGTGGGTCGTTAAAAGCGCCTTAAACGACTTACGGTCGGTCGCTAAAGAGCTTTACCGACCTATAAGGACGCTCGGTGTAAGCTGTGTCGGTAAAAGTATTACCGACCGACTTGCATTTAGCGACCCACCTTCGATCGATACGGATGACTCTTTACCGATCGACAGTTGGACGCTACTAGTTGAATTACCGACCAACCGTAAGTCGCTAATAGGCACCCACTAATCACAAAAGAGAACCATTAGATACACTAATTTAATCATTACCATTAATCGGTAATTCACAAATCATTATCCATCGATAATTGCTTTTTTTGCACAACCATTTAGCACTCATAATAACACAATATACCACAGTTTTCATTCAGCCCAAAGTAAATGATTTAGTTCAAATGACATTCATATGTATATAATATATAGAGAGCGAGACCACAAGTGTCACAAAGCACAAAGTTTGAACTTTCAAATTTTTGTCACATTCGAAATGGAACATCCAAATAGACCAGATGCTCATGATAGTAAATAGCACCTAGGTTCTATTACAAAAGTGGAGCAACCATGCTGCACACCACATACCCGTTAACCATTTCTACAAAATCATCAACCACTAGAAAAGAATGCATGTACATGACAGTTAATTCTAGTCACACTAGCTGGTAGCTTCAAGTCACGGTGTTATACTTGAGCAGTGTTATACTTGTCTATCTCAATATTTGATATGTCTATTTCAGCCAAGGGAGAAGCAAGCATTGCTGTGTCACGGGAACATGTAAATAACTTGTTGCTTAACTTATCAATGAAGGTGAAGAGCTATTGCTGTCTCAATATTTGAGGTCTATTTCAGCCAAGAGTGAATTAAAAAAAATAACATGAAAGCTTGCAATCTGAATATGGCTGCTTATCACGTTTGAAATCAACAAAAGAGAAGCATCAGGTACACTAATCTTATCATTACCATTAATCAATTAATAGCACCGATGTTCATCCAATATGTTATCATGTATGTAGCTAGCTAGGAATTTGATTTATCCAATATGATTCGACATAACTGGGTTTTCCTTTAACTTTGCAACACTAGCTTGCAAAGTATAAGCAAGACATTTGAACAAACTGAAATCTAGTGATGGATGCGCTACAGAATGTGGAGATCATCTTGGAGAATACTCAGTAGGACCATTTCTTAATAAATCCCAAATTAAGAACCAAGATCCGTGACTGAAATTGAGAAGTGCACTTGGATTACCTGTAGATCTTTCCATTGGACCTTGGTCATCCCAAACATCACGATTGGCATTGTAATCTGCTTATACCAAATGAGGAGAACAGAGCAGCGAGCTTAATAATAAAAAAATTAAAGACTACCTTGCACACAAAACTAACAATTGGCTGCTCCCCTTCGAAGGTACTCTGCTCCTGGTTTCAGGACGAGGCGCAGGCTGGCTTTGAAGGATGCAACCGTTTTGAAGGCGGCAGCCGGCCGCGCGCTGAATCTTGAAGTCGAACCAGCCCAAAACTGACTGGATCTGAGCACCGGCGACTGGATCTCGGGGTAGGCTTCCATGGGTTATGGACTTGCAGAGCAGGGTGATTGTCCTTGAGGGGGCAGTGGCTTCTCATCTTGATTGGAGACAGTGGTGTCCTCCATGTCAAGGGTAGCTGCGACTTCTGACTGGTCCTGCTCAAGGCTATAGTGTGTGGCGGCGGCGGCTAAGCCTTTGGGTGTGCAGCGGCAGCAGGTCGGTGTTTGCATGTGGTGCATTGTGGTGGCAGCTAGTGGGCGCATGGGAGCGGTGCGACGACGATGCCGAAGCATGGTGGGGAAGAAGTCGGGACGGCCTCCACGGAAGGAAGAGGAACAGAGAACACAGGTGGTGAAGTGTGTCTGAAGTGGTGGACGACGGGACGTGGTGTGCGCCTAGGGTTGATGGAGTCCACAATTTAGTGGGCTCGACCCATAAACTTCTTTGCCGACCCATAGTTAGATGTCGCCCAGCACATTTACCGACCGACGAGTTAAACAGAAAATATCAATATAATTACCCACCCACGGTACGTTGGTACTAACAGATTTACCGACCGATGGTTTGTTGCTAAATTTTACCGACCGACTCTCCGTGACTATTACCGTGGTATAGTGGCCGTACAACTCAGGAATACATGAAAAGTTATAGAGGTCTCAAATTTATAATATTGTTGCGCCCTCACTAAAAAGAAAGATTGTGTTGTTGCATATAACAAGTCAGAAGTAACGATGCTAGATTTGTTTGCTATGCTTATTTGTTTCTAATTTAATAGTTTCTGGAATATGGATCTAGCGAGTAGGCTCGTGGGGTAGGGGCCACTCGCAAGTTGTCTAAATAGTTTTGTTCAATTTTGTCTAAATAGAGCGGCAGCGGGAGAGGTGGTGGCGGATTTGTCGCCCACCACATTGCGCGCCCGGCGGGAGAGGCGGCCGCTTCGCGTTCTACGCGCGCTGTCCGAGACATGGTTTTATTTACCGCTCGGTAACCGCCCGGTAACCGCGAGTTACCGAGTCGGTCCGTAGACTGCGGACAACCAGGTTACCGGTCATTTGAAATTTGAATATTTGAATTTTTGAATATATTTAATAGAAAAAACTCGTAAAAAAACTAGACATGATATGATGATTTTTGGTGAAATAATGTTACGAGAAATTCACAAATTTGAGAGGTCAAAAAATGAAAAACGTAAAAATGGAAATAATGAATAAAATATACAAAAATAACTTTATCCCCGCTTCGTATGAAGGTCATTTGTTAAATATTTATTGTACCTATTTGTTGTCTACTTGTAGGATTGCGTTCGTATCAATGGATGAATACGCCAATTGGATGCGAGCAACCATGGTCTCTTGTGTAATGCATAATAAATTTATTGTAATATGCATAATATCTTCTAGCTTGTATAATTATTTGTTTAAAAATTATGTGATGTAATGGACAATTTATTTGAACCATATGTAGTATGGATTACATATCTTGTGAGTTTACATGATGTTATTTGGATTATATGTGCTTAATATATGTGTTTTATTGACTTAAAAATTATGGAAATCTCATGTCAACTTTTTTGGCATTTTTTATATTTTTCCCTTTTTCATTTTGTGACATCCCATGTCACGATTTAGGGTTTAGCACGTAATTAACCTCCTAATCACAGCATTAAGGAAGTACTAATCACCCAACCAGGAAAAGAAAATAAGAAAAATAAAAAGGAAAAAGGGAAAACCTAATCCTAAACCCTAGCCTTAACCAAAATGCAAAAATTATAAAAACACTACCCACATATTTTTGCACCACTGGATTGCTCATGTAAAAAGATGAATTTACAATATTTTTACCAAATTTTTGAACAAGGTTTTGAATGCCCAAAAATTCAAATTCAAATCTGAAACCCTGTTATTTGTGAATTTTATATGAATTTTTGGAAGCAAGTTTAGAACTTCAAACTAAAAGATGAAAATTAGAGCACATCACCCTGAATCTCCCCATATTTTTGGTTTTATTTTTGGAGCACCAGAAATATGAATTTTAGTCGAAATACCAAACTGTAGATTCAAAATTTAAACTGTGACCTCGAGCTCATCGTTGCCCGGTGGGCAATGGCGGACTGCCCGCCGGTCCGGCGCCACCGCGGCCGCCCCCACGCGCGCCTCGCCCCGTCAAGTCGCCACGCAACCCCCTGCCACCTCCCAACCGTCCCTGTACCCGCCGGCCAACAGGAACGGCCGGGAGTAATGGCGCCCGCCCACGCCGCCGACCGCTCGCCGCCGCGCCCCTAGAAAGCGGCACCAAGGCCCTCTTTTCTCCGCCACCAATTATTGCCAGCCCCTCCCACTCCTCACCGCACCGCCGCCTTACTCTCTCCCTCACCGCAGCTCGCGCGAGGGAAGAAATCGGCGCCGCCGTCCGCCATGGCCGCCCCGTGCTCCCCGCGTCGCACGCCGCCTAGGTAGGCCATTTCCCCTCCCCTTCTTCGCCATTGCGTGCGCGAGCTCGTGCCCCAGCTTTCCCCCCGACGCGCTCCACTCGTCGCCCCGGGTCGTCGGGAATTTGGAGGAGGCCGCCGCCGGCAACGCACCGCTCCGCCATCCCTCCGTCGAGCCGCCTCCACGGCTAGCCTCCACGCCGTCCGAGCCCGCGCCGCTGCTCCCCATCGCAAGGTGAAGCTCCCCGGCCTTACCCCGCCCCCTCTCTCCCTCTAACCCGGACGCGCGCCATGGCCGGAGACGCCGCGGCCGCCACCGCTCGTCGCGGGCCCGCTCCGGTCACCTCGGGGCCCCGCAACCGTGCCCATGAGGACCGCCGTCCCGCGCACGTCATCCCCACCAAGTTTCGGAGCACGCGCTTCCCTAGAACGCTGCCGCGTCGAACCTCGTCGGCGCCGGCCGCCGCTCGCCGGAGCCGCGCGCCGTCCGGTTTAAAAATCGCCCGATGGCATTATCGTAAATATACCCGAACTTCGTTTGAAATTGAAAAATTCATATCTGGCGTTTGAATCGTCCAAAAATTGCAAACTAAAATGTTTTGGAAACTAGAAGACCTGTACTTTCATAAAAGTAACATGAACTCATCAGATCTGGTCATTTTCACATTTTTACAAAAATGACAAAAGTCAACCCCTGAAAACTTAACTAAGCCATAACTTTAAAAATATAAATCCAAATTAAAAGCCACTTGGCCAAAGTCTTCACCCAGACGCACATGAATTTTTGGCACTGGAAGGTCGGCATTTCATTTCATATTTTTCAAGTTATTGCATTTCTTGTATTCTCTGTATTTAATTTTTAATTAAATCTGTATAAATTATTTTTGCATTAAACTTGGCTATTAATTTCCTTTTGGTACTGTACACATGTAGAAAATCCCATGTTAAATTTTGAGTATGTTAAGTAATGATTTTTGCAAACCCTAGATCTACACTTATAAAAAGTCATTTTCAGCACAAGCATAAATAGTTTTATGTTACAAAAAATCATGTTCATGCATGTTTATGTAATTTTTACTGTTCATTATGTCCCTTAGCACCTCATGGCAGGTTTAGTCAAAAGGTTTCATGTATTTCACATATGTATGAATTTTGAAATCAAATTCCTATTCTAAAAGGAAATCGTCATCGCATGTGATGTCAAAATACATAAGCCTAGATTTCTTCGTATTGTACTATAAAAACTTGCTAAAATATTAGTGCTAAACCTACACTAACCACAGCACTCGTGTCTATGCCACCTAGTCATTACTCATTATATTAGTATGACCATGCTTGTCATGTATTTGGACCCCCCTTAAATAAAACAAGAGACATGTCATGCTTGCTAGGGTTTGAGCAAACAAACTTGTGATTAATGTGTTCATAGGCATCTTTACAAAACAGCACACATGCATTACTCTCATCATCGACCTTGTATTCATATGACTTATGCATTGCATTTCATTCCTTAGGTGACGACGCCGAACCGATCCCGCCGGAAGAAGCTATTGCCACGCTCAACGCTTGTGAGGCTAGTGCTAACTTCGATCACTCTCAAGGCAAGCCCCGGTGCATTCCTATTATTTGAAATGTCTTTCTTTTATCACTATATTAAGGATGATGAATGTGCATTTAAGTTTAGGCGTTGATTGGAAATCCACATGCATAAATTCCTATATGTCCTATGTCGCTTATGTGTCATATCCTCGTTAGAATTGCTATGCTATGTTTATGGAGTCAACGATAGCTTGGGGATCTCACTCATGGCTTATGATTAAATGTGAACATGATGAATTTGGTTAAAATTGAGAACACCCCATTGTGGCTCCGCGAACAAGTTTGAGTTGTGTACCACTTGCATACCTTTCTTATGGGGATTGGTAAACCTATGTAGCTTGTAAGTTGTAAAGTGAGCCGGATATCTCACCGACCCGGAGGTGATGTGTTTGGCACGGTGGTTGCACGGGTTGAGGACCGTTGGAGAGTACATGGGTTAAGCCTTGGGCGCGTTGTTGAACGGTCGCAAGGGGACGTGTACTCGGGGTCGGTGGCCCCGTGTTTTACTTTATGATGAACTCGCGAACGGTGGCCATACGTGTTCTTAAGTGATGCGTATGTCGTGCATTTGGGTTCTTTCCTGCAGGATTAATAATTCGATAATTATCGCCGTTTCCTCTCGGTTAATGAGTACCACTTGATTCGAGCAGTTCGCAATGTGTAGTAATGGAAAGAGATTGAATAGCTTGCTGTTTTATATTGATATTAAATTGTATTGCAAACTCTTGTATTGCTAGTATGCTCACTAAAGTTTCTTTTATGCAACCACCCTATTAATTTGGCTAAGTAATAAAATTGCCAACCTAATTAGCATAGGTGCTATTTATGCAAAAGGCCAAGTTAAACCGGTCAAGACCCATGCATCTAGGAGTCGGTCTTAGATGGCCAATTTGACGGGTAAGACTTGCGAAGTATGTTAGATACTCGGGCTTTGCCACTACATGTTGATTTACGGGTTTCCCGCAAGCCGGTTTTTGTGATTGTTGTGGTAAGGTGGTTTGGGATGGAGAAGAGCCCAAAGAGTGGACCATTGAATGGGTCCCTAGCTCTCCGACCCATGATGAGTGAGCCATGGCCTAGGCCGGCATGGTTCCTTAAGTTATCTATGTATCGTCGAGTTATGTATTTCGCTTCCGCACTTTAAATTCGAACAAAGATCATGGTTATGTAAGACTTAATTTCGAACCTAATGTGTCTTTTATTCGAACTCGATGTTGTAATCAAGACTTAATTATGTAACCTTGTAAATCGTGTATGTTTGTTAATGTGATACTATGTATGGTTGCTTCGTCAACCATCTCCCGAGGCGATCCGTACCACACTTAACTATCTTTCGGAATAGGGGTGTGACACATTTTATGTCGGTTTTCCATTGCATTTGGCGGTAAACCGCACTTACTGCTCGGTAACCGCCCGAAAAACCGTTTTCGGCTCAAACAAGTTCAAATTCGCCATTTGTACGGTTTTCCGAACGATTACCGCGGTAACCGCGATCTCACGGCTGGACGGTAGCATCGGTACAATCGGTAAGTTAAACCATGGTCGGAGAAGGTAGGGGGGGGGGGACAAGAGTAGGGAGGGGACGGGGATGGCAAGGACACGTGTCACAAATCCAATGGTCCACGTGTCGTCAATCCAAAGGTCCACATGTCGATGTCTTAATGGGCCACATGTCAATTGGTCTATGTGTCACCTTCCTATTGGTCCACATGTCGCCATCCTATTGGTCCACGTGTCACCTTCTTATTTGTGGCATAACTACCTCAAAATCGAGGAGATAGCCAACCGGATAGTCCTTGGGTGACACTTGAGGACGCAAGCATTCAAATATCACATACCAATGAGTAAAAATTAAGCAAATGCTCTAAAAATATTAATTCTTACAGTTTAAATTTCAATTTAGAATACAAAGAGTTCAAAGTTCAATCAATCACGAACGACATCGGAAGGAACTACACTCGACGAGAGTCACCTAAAATGAAGCACATCAAGCTCGTACATGCACCACATTCTTCTCTCAAGTTAACCTACACAAAAATTTAACAACAAAGCCATGAGGGGTTTGACCGGGTTGCTCGATAGTTTGCAAAAGCAGCACCTATAGCATTTCTAACATCAACTTTTACCCAATTTAGGATCTGTTTTTTTAAAACAAATTTAGGATCTGTTTGGAATGAAGGAATGAAAAACACAGGAATAGGAAAAAAATATAGGAACAGAGAAAACACAGGAATAGAGAATGTGAGAAAACCGCAGGAATCGAAAACAAAGGAATGGTAAAATTTTGCTGTTTGGATTGCAGGAATTTTTTAATATATTATGAGCTAACAAAAATTCGGAGCAAAGTTTTTAGCTTTACAATCACATAGAGACCTTGCCGCAAAATCATGATAAAATTTCTGTATAAATTCCCAACTAGAATCCCATCTGCCAATTTACAGGACAGGGAGCTATAGAATCATAATTCGTACACGCCATCTGGGAGTGGGAGTTGAACCATGTCAAAAAGAAAAGAAAAGAAAAATTGTGCTCTTTGTCAATCTGTGTGCATTTGGAAGTTTTATGCTACTGCAAAAGTTATACAGCTCACCACTCGTAAGTAAGTGTACAAGAAGTAATCCTGCCTCTGGCTGCCTTAGATGTAAGTGTGATTGGAGATGGAGGGGAGAAGCTCAGGCATTAGCATTCAGGTTACCAACATAAGTGTATTTGGGAGTCGGTAACCTGGGCCAAAAGAAAAGATAATCAATCACAGTTACCGCCGTACCGTAGCACTACTCAGAAAGTTCCAGAGTAGAGGCCCCTCAAAATTGGAGGCCCTGTACCGTCGCACCGCCTGCACTTGCGTCCGGACGGGCCTGGGACTCATGATCAGGATTAACAAAATCGGGGTTAACCGACCAATTAACCTGGTAACGGTAAACCGGTGTAGGCCGGTTACCACGTCGGTTAATTCCCGGTTCTAAATTCACAATTTTCAAATTTTGAAAAATTTTGTTTGAAATATTGTTAAAAAACTAGAGCGGAAAAAAAGATTTATGGTAAAAGAATAATATGAAATTAAGGTCGTTTCATATAGGAAAAAAATCAACCAGGATCGAACGATGAAAATGGAGATCAACCGATGAAACCGATCGGTTAACCGTCACCAACAGTCTCCTTCCCAAATTATTATTATTTTTTACTTTTTTTAGCTAAAGAGAAAACATAAGTAATTTAGATAGAAAAAAATCATGCTCTTTTTTATGTACAATATATCATTAACCTTCTTATTGAATAATTATTTCTTAATGACTATGTGTTGAAGAAATATAATGGATGCTTTGTATCATGTATAATTATATGTCGTGAGTGTAAGTTATGATTTTGTATGTACCATGTACAATACTATAATACAATTATAATTGTTATTTGGAACTATGTGTTAGACAACTTACATTCAATGGCTTATATTGGACAATATGGTTGTGCTATATCGTTTCAACTAGATATATTTTCATTTAGGAATGATCATGTCATTTTATTCCTACCTTTTTACTCTTTTTTCTATTTTTATTGAATTTTTTGATCCGGTGCTTAACCGTCAAAACCGGCCCGTTAACCGGTCTCCGACTGGCGCAAACTGTATTTCGGTTAGCCGATTAACCAGTGAACCGGAGGCGGCCGGTTTCGTCGGCCCAGCCGGTTAGCTGAACCCTGCTCATGATGGCTACGGCGCAGCTACTGCTCCGACGCGCGTCCTCCGCCTTCTCCTCGCTCTCACCCCTCATCAGCCGCAGCTCCCGTCTCCAGCCCCGCTCCCGCGCCGCCGCTATGGCCTCCGAAGCCGCCGCCCCGTTCCAGAAGATCCAGATCCAGCGCGAGGACACCGTACGCTCCCCCTGCTCTCCTTCCCTTCCTCCGTCTTCTCTCGCGATTAAAGCCCCGCTCGAGGGGCTTTTCTAGGGTTTATACGTCTCATCCTCTGTTCAATCTAACTACTTCCCGTTCGATTCTGCCTCGAATTATGCGAAGGTCACGGAGGATTAACTCCCTTTCTAGGAATTTTCCTCTATTTCCCTCCGGAACTAGAGGTTACTTCGTTCGATTCCTTTTACGAATGGTCGCTCTAACGTGATCACTTAGATGGATTGGAGCTTAATTGTACTGTTTGACGGATTGCAGTCCGACGGCATGATTCTGAAATTTCTGATGCGTTATTTGTTCGTTTTAATTTTGTTTTTGTGCTTTCTCGTTTTCAGTCTTCCTTTAATTTGGCTCCCTTTCTTTGCCTGCTCTGCTTTCTCTTACTCCCTCGGCCTTTTCTTTTCTTTATAGCAAGACATCAAGGTGTTCTTATCCGATGGCGATTGGATGCTCTGCAAATAAATAATAAGTTTAAATAATTTTATTTTCTTCTCCTTGTGTATCTTTCACGCTTGTGAGCTTGTCAGCTTACTTTTATTATCTGGAGTTTGTAATGTTTGTCCGTGCACCATATTTAGGGCCTGTTTTTTCCTACCTCAGGCTATATAATCAGCATAAGTTGAAACAAATAGGTCTAAGAGTATAGCAAGATTATTAACAATGCACAGGCCTCACTGTCATAATCCAGTATGCTGATCTCTCCCAGATTATAGATTATAATCTGGATTATATAATCTGCGCCTGGGGTGGGAAACAAACAGGACCTTTGTTAACTTCTTAGCTACATAATCACCATTCCTCACCTAGATTAGTTTAGTTTTCCCCTAACATTTGCAACCTCCCTACATTGCTGAGGCGTTGTGGCATCCTGTGGCGTGTGACCCCCTTCACAGCGCCTAGGCATTGATTAGGCGACGCCTAGGTGTTGTGGCGAAACTAAAACTGTGTGGCGTCCTGTGGCGTGTGACCCCCTTCACAACACTTAGGCGTTGATTTGGTGATGCCTAGGCGACGCCACAAAAACAATGCTTCCATGTATGGTTTTCCATATGGGCATACATAATCATCGCTCTTCACCTTGACTAATTTAGTTATCTACTAACATTAACTTTGCTGTATGGTTTCGATATGGGCATAGAGATATTGTAAGACAACAATGTTAAAACAAAAACAACATGCCCACTGTAAATTAATATGATTTATAAAATTTTAGTGGATATCATTAGTCAACCTTCTAAAGGATCGATGGATTTGTTTAAATAATTGATCTACTACATTCCTTCTGCTCTAAGATGCTCTTGTGAAGTTGTATGCTTTTTTTTTCTGGAGATTACTCAAATGGAATGCTGAAAATAAGGGTGGTGGGATCCTAGACAGAAAATTAAGAGGGGGCAATGTGATTTTTTAAGCATGTGCTGCAGTCATGCAGTTTCATACTTAGCTACCCTGTTATTAATTTTCACATTTAAAGTAATACTACAGCCTAATGCTTTTGCTTTCTTGGGTTATTTGTGTCTGTTACAACTTAGAAATTTCCCTGATACTGAACTGTACCTTGATATCATGCAAGAGAAGTAGTCCAAAATCATATTATTTATTACAAATGTTTTCTCCTTGTATTAATGCATTATTAAACTTCTATCATTTATGTGTAGACTTTTGATGCCTATGTTGTTGGCAAAGAAAACGCTCCAGGAATTGTTGTTTTGCAAGAGTGGTGGGGAGTTGACTATGAGATAAAGAATCATGCTATCCACATTTCCCAGCTTGGTGGGGGATATAGAGCACTTATCCCAGAGTATGATCATGTCTCCTGTTGCATTCTATTCTGTGATTTGAGTGATAAAATGAATGCTTTCACAAGATGCCAACTCTTGTGTTATTACTCAGACAAGCACTGATCTCTTGACACTATTGTTTTCTTTGACAGTTTGTACCGTGGGAAGGTTGCCCTGGATGTTGCTGAGGCCCAACATCTGATGCAAGGCCTGGACTGGCAGGGTGCAGTGAAGGATATTCAGGCTTCAGTGAAATGGCTCAAGTCAAATGGATCACCCAAGGTTGGATAATCTTTTTGTTTGTGTTCTTATTGGATCATTTTTCTATTTGCATAAGCTTTTTCAGTATAGTCTCCCCAATTTTCCACTAACATGTAATCGAAACATAGTAGGTTACAGAAAAGTGCTTAAAGAAAAACAGCAAAAAGCATAACGGCTAGGGCAGGCTAATAATTCAAGCTAAGACTTAAAAGATAGCAAAAGATGAAAAACACAAATCCTGCAGACAAACAGCAACCATGTCTTCTTTGTATTTGACACTTAATTTACTGAGAAATGTTTCCATTAGTAATTCTTGCCCTATTTGTAAATCTGTTTTTGGTTCGAGATAATTTTCTTACTTGAAAACCGATTAACATTGGCATCTTGTAGTTATTCAAAGCCCCCAATACAGTTGTTGTGTAGAAGTAAATCTGTAATTTTTCTTACAATTTTCGTAATTCCTTTTGTCAGTTTTGAAATATGTTTTTCGTAACTCTTACAGTGCAGTGCACTAGATGAATAACGATATAATTAGTCCTATAGATCTTGTTACTGGTGAATTGGTGAAGCAAATCACTAGCATTTCATACTTTTTCAGTCACACAAGAGTCTCAAGTTTCACCCTAAGAAGACCCTAAAAAAAGGTCTCAAGTTTCTTATGTTGCTGTTAACGTCTAATGTGTTTGTAGACCTGAAAGCTAGAACAGTCTGTAATCCCTTTAGTTCCACATTGTGAAAGAAGCAAACCTTCCTAGTATAATGAAATTGCATCCATTTCTGAGATAAATTCATTAGGCATTATGATGTGATAAATCATCGTTCATTCAGTCTGATTAATGTGATGTACAAATTACTTAAATATGGTAAGGGTATCAAAAAAAGGTTTAATGTCTCATGAGTAATTATTGCATCAAAATATCCATAACTAGAACAAGATGGAAGTTACACACCATAGTTATCTTGTAATGATTCACGAATCATGGTGCATAGCAACATACATGCATCTAGCTATCAGGTTGTTGCCAAAATTCAGTGTTTTCTGCTATCAGGTTGGTGTCACTGGCTATTGCATGGGAGGTGCATTATCAATTGCGAGTGGTGTTTTAGTCCCAGAGGTTGATGCTGTTGTTGCTTTCTACGGAACCCCATCTTCTGAGCTTGCTGATCCCTCTAAGGCTAACGCTCCTATCCAGGCTCATTTCGGGGAGCATGATAATTTTGTTGGATTTTCGGATGTCACTGTAAGCCCATCCTCCTCAATCCACTTGTGTCTATTGCAATGACATGTGAGTCCATGTGTTTACTTTTTATCGTGCTCTCACAACTGATCCATATTATTATTTAGAAACTACAGCTGTCAATGTAGCCCCTACCAAAGTTGTTAAAATCACGGCTTGATTATACATGCCAGATAGCAAGTGGTAAAATCTGACTGTCTGAACCAGGCCAAATTGATGTTCAGGGAAGCTTCTACTAAAGCATGCTTCGATATTTGACTTTGTTGGATGATTGATAATTTTACTATGCTTACTAATAAGCATGCATGAACATTATTGCGCACAATCTCTGCCTATCTGGCATGCTCTTAAATCTACTTTAGAAATACTCAAAAAGAAAAGAAAGAAAAAGGCAAGAATAGCATATCCTGTATACATTGGATAAAATGTAACACTGCACTTTTGTTTCAGGCGGCCAAGTCCCTTGAGGAGAAGCTTAAATCTTCTGGTGTACCATATGAAGTTCACATATACCCTGGATGCTCGCATGCCTTTATGAACACATCGCCAGAAGCCCTCAAGAGGAAGAAGGGAATGGGTTTGAATGGTGAGAACAAAGAAGCTGTCGACCTCGCCTGGTCCCGCTTCTCTACTTGGATGGGCCGTTTCCTTGGGTCTGCCTGAGCCATCCTCGGCTTCATGCGATCTGTGAATGTGATATACATGGAGTACTCCGATCTTATGAATAAAATATTCAGTACCAGGTTGTTGTACCCAAACCATACAATTGGACGTGGTTGTCATGCTATAGCTTATGAATGAACTGTGATATATTTCTCATGTGCTAGCTTGGTCTGGGTGCATGTGAGCATACCTTGCATTAGTTGAAACAATGTCCTTCGGTTGCATCACGTAAAAGGGACCTTTAAGGTCCTTGGAACACTCGAAATTTCTAGCCAGCGAGCAGCTGTTATGTGTTTCTTGTACAGTGTAGTTGCATACTAAGGTAGCAATTTGGTTTATCATCTGTTCATGGTTTATAGTACACACATCATGAGCCGTGAAACACTTAAGAATACAATTTCTAGCCAGCGAGCAGCTAGTGAGTAGCTTGGCTCGACTCGGTTTCTTAACGAGTCAGCTGCTGAGCTCAATAGCTCGTGAGCTCAACGAGCTCCGAAACACTAAGAATAAGTAATGTTTAATACCAATATAATGTAATATCTTAAGTTAAACTTTGAATATTTTGAAACATATTTTAAATTAATCGACATTATTAGTTTTTTTATTAAGTATAAATCATATATATTACCTATTTTACAATAAAATTTTTCAGATCTAAAGAATATAATGTCTTAATTGTTCTATATACTTGGCTCGTGAGCCTAACGAGCTAGTTCGAGCTGATTATTGAGTCAAGCCGAGCTAGGTTTCTAGGTCCTATGTGTAACGAGCTGAGTCGAGTCGAGCCAGCTCGACATCCATCCCTACACACGTGAACACATGGCACGACGTGAATACACACCTCTACAGAAAAAATAGGCAATGACCTTGAGAATAATCAAGTCAACAAAGCCATCACGCTTTCCGTCCGATTTTAGGACTCGCTGCATGCGCCTACTACCCCAAGCACACAATAGCGCACATAAACGACCATCTCTACTTATTATCTAATAAGTTCGATGAAAACGTCTATGTCGTACGTCCATAACCAATAGAGATCGAGTTTATTGTCCGAATAGGTAAAACAACACATTTATGACATAGATTTGTTGTCCGGTTCGTTTACGCATCCAACACGTGCATACGATTGAAAATAAACATATCACACCGATCCATCATGATGGTTCGGTTTAAGGCCGCGCGCGTTGTCGACGTGCCGACGCCTGGACGTGGTGGCGCCCGGTCCGGTGGTGGTGGAGGTGGCATCTACGTACGCGACACGCGGCGGCGCGACGGGTAGGTTCTTGATGATTGGGCACCGTGGCAAGGGCATGGACGCGTTGGCGGTCGCCGGACCGGCGGATGCAAGAGGTGCGGGAGAAAACGACGCGCTCCTTCAACAATGCTACACGTGACCTGGTGGCGGTGGAGGCGGCATAGACCTCGAGCAACCCGTAGCAATGGACGGGATTCCGATACAAAATTGAGTTAGATTCTACGTCTTTTTCTATAAAGGAAAAGAAAAAGGAAATTAAGGAAACATATAAATCTTCAATCGAGTGCCATGATCACCATATGCCCTCGATCGTAGAGACAGCCATGCATGGTTTCAACGTGAATTTCGCTGCCTGCTCCTCGTGCCGTCGTCATCCGCTACGGCGTACGTTCTTCCAACATTGATGAGCACGTCGCCATCCTCCTCCTCGCCGCTAGTGCCATCATCAACTTTGGCTCTTCGACCACGACCATCGAAGTCATATGGTTGAGTTGAGCCACAAGGACTGGAGCTGCAACAACAATATTTAATGCTCAAGGTTTGCCTAGATGATCGGGAACCATTAGACACTTTTGTCTTCTTGATTCTCACAAAAGCCTTTGTTCGGATTGACAATTATGACTTAGTTCTATTCCTTTGATTCATATTTTGTATAATGTGATGATATCGAGTCACTCACTCTATGCATTCTATATTAAAAAAGTATTACACTTTTAAATATACATAAACAAATACATGTAATCTATGTATAACTTAAAAAGAATTAAATATGCATTACTATGGGTGTCGATAAATTTGTCAAAACACGTAGCAACGCATGGGAATCTTGCTAGTCTCTATCTCTACTCCTTATTAAGTTCGATGAAAACGTCCATGCCATACGTTCCTGTACGCCCACGACCAATGAGGATCAAATCTATTGTCCGAATAGGTCTCTTCCACTTTTATCGTACGTTTCACAAAGTCGGTTTCCGTTTCACATAACACACACGCCCATGAGTCCGGTTTGTGTGCACTTAGTGTCTCCATCTTCCTTCTTCGTATAGGTTACAAACCAAATAAACCTTCTTTCACAAACATCTAACAACGCTTCCTGCCTCCGCACGATGCCAAAGCCATCCGGGTCGCTGCCATTTCTACAATGCTATAGCTGCTTGAAGTTGTACAATCTCGGGTCAACTTGTGCACACGGCTGAGGATTGAAGTTTGTGCGGCGTTGGGGCCTAGTGGGTTACAATCTAAGCTCTAGGCGCGGGAGACGACGCTGCCATCGGTAGAAGAGAACTTTGTGATCCTACTTCAAATTGCAGCGTGTATGTGTATCTAAATTGTGTTGGCATGTTCGACTCGTGTCAACCTCCGGCGCCGGGTGCCACGCGCTTTCGAAGCTTGGTCCACGAGGTTCGTACCTACGCAGCCCTTCATGCAATTATGTCTTATTCGGATAGTTCGTATGCTTAGGGATAGTTCCGACATGATGTTGGCATGTTTGCTCTAATAGTGATGTGAGTCACATATATGAGCCTGCCGGACATGCATACCCGCCGGGGATCTTGTAGTAGCGGAGGCTAGGTTGGCCCCATAACGTCTATCTTACACTATAGCAAAAACTCACTCGTAGCCACGGTTGGGGGACTCTACAGCCACGGTCAGCCCCAACCGTGGCTATATTTCCGAGACTATAGAAAATCATCCGTAGCCTCGGAAAACAGGTCACCCGTGGCTATAGTATGCCACTATAGCCACGATTCACTATGTCAACCGTGGCTATAGTGGCATACTATAGCCATGGTTCACTAACCCAACCGTGGCTATAGTGGCATATTATAGCCACGGTTCACTAACCTAACCGTGGCTATAGGACACCACTATTTGTCAACCGTGGCTATTTACTTTCTTAACAATAAAAAATAAATACGCATTAGAAATAATAAATTACAATTACATAACATTAACCATAATTACATCACATTAACTTTAAAGTGTTACATCACATTAATATTTACAAATATTTACAAAATCCATCAAAGGTTTAATAACGTGAACATGACAATATTTTTTCAAACTAAGTCTACACTATACGAATCTTCAACAACATCGGGCTCGTACGGTCGTTTCGAGCCGCACCACTCGAAAAGTGCCCGATGCTCCTTCGTCACTTCACTTTGCTCGTCAAAGAACCGACCACGAGGACCGATGACCTCCCTAAGCAAGAAACGGCACATCCTAGCGACAATGTAGTACATGTCGTTTGTATTTAGATGCTTTCCCACCGATCATTCGAGTCCAATATCTTTCTGTCCGTTATCAATGCCTTTTCTAAACTTTTATTCTCTCGTCAATAAATACATAAAAGTTGGTACATGATAGACAAAAAAAAAGAAAGAATGCAAATTAAACGGATGCAATCTTAGCGTATCGTCGGTGTTCGAACCACCGGCGGTAGAATTTGTCCCGGGGTTGCGCGTTTTTGGCCGGATGGTGCACAAGGGAAGACACGAAGGGTTTAGGCTGGTTCGGGAAAGCTCCCTACGTCCGGCGGCGGGGAGGGGGGTCTCGCGGCGTCGTGTTCCTTGCGCCAAGATAGAAAATGCGAATACGGATGTGGTGGGAGAGGAGCGTGCTCCAAGTCCCGCGTAGGAGCGTGTGTGTGTGTGGAGAGAGTTGCGTGTGTCTCGTGTCACACCCCTTTATAGTCATAGGGGTGGGACCCGAGTTACGAGGAAGAAACGAGAGAAAAAGGAGATGGTCGAGCTTCGGAGTTCTCCAATCGGCTTCCTTGCTTGTTCGTTCCGTCGGGTTTGACTGGTCGGTCGCGTCGCTCCTGTTGCAACCGGCCTCGGGGTGGAGAGTTCCGCAATCGGGGAGGCACAGGCGACGCCGTTCACGGAGTGGTTGGACTTAGACGTGCCATGCCCGTCCTTCGTTGTCGGTCGTGATGATGCATCGGACGTGGCCGAGGTACGGAGGTGATTGCTTCCCGTGGTCGAGCTTGACGGGAGAGGTCGTGCGGAGCGGAACGTTAGCTCGAGCTCGACCTCGAGCTACACCCGTTCGACGGGTGTGTCGGGAGATCGTACGTTCGTACATCTTTGGGCAGCGACTCGTCCCGGAACCCGCGGTCCACGCCAACTCCTGCCATTCAACGAGAACGGGACGTCCCATCGGCGTGCTCGACGGGAGCAGGTAGCGGCGAGGAGGGATGGGCTCGGGCTTCTCTCCAATAATTCCCGGTCCGAGCCCACGTGGGCGCCGGGCGATTGACATTGAATGCGGTTGGTGGTCGAGCTTTAAGGTCGAGCGCGAGGGATGCCAAGGTCGTGCGGGACGGGGCCCTTCGAGCTTGGACGCCAAGGTCGTGCGAGGCGGAGCTTCTCGACCCGGGCGTTAAGGTCGTGCGAGGCGGACATCCTTGAGTAGTGCGTGGGGGTCGTTCCCTGGTCGGTCCGCTCGAGCCTTAGTCGGCCTCCGGAGATGACGTGGACGTGGTGACCTACCGTTGGGTAGGTCCGGACGCTGCCACGTGGCAGCGCTAATCTCTACCCCCGACGAGTAGCCCCGAGCCCTCGGGCGAGTCGAGGACTGGTCCGGGGGTCTTTTCGAGAGGTAGGGGTCATCTTCGTGAGAAGCTTTTTCTTCATCGGACGCGCGCGGCGCGTCCGGTGGACGATAGCCCCGAGCCGGGGGGCAAGTCGTAGGCTTGTGCCCTGGTTGAGATGCCCTGTCGGGATGCGGTCCCGCCGTCGGACCTCATACTCGCGATGCCGGCCCTCGAACCTCTCGCACGTTGCGAACGGTCGATCGAGAGATGTTTCGTCTTTGGCCGTTTTCCCCATCCGCGTCGCGTTCGTACAACGGAGGGTAGAGCAGATCCGCGATTCGCCCGGAAGGACCGGCACGTGGGGCTCGGGGAGCTCGATAACGGGAAAAGTTCGAGCGGAGTTGCGGTTTCTCGTCGGAGAGATTCCGTCGGGCCCGGCGGGGGACAACTCCATAAATCCGTACAGCCATTCTCGATTGGGACCCAAAACCGTTCGATGGGTTTCGGGGGCTCGACACCTCTCTACGGTGAGATTCCCCTTAGTCGAGGTCGACCGGGACTCGAACGTGTCGATCGACGCCCGTAGCGCTCGCGCGCGTGGGTCATGGCCGCTAGGCGGGCCCATCGACGTCACTCCCCGGCTCGTGAAATACTTGCTCGAGGCGGGCCGTCGAACCCTTCGGATGGGCCAGCCTTCGAACCTCGGCGGGGCGGGGCCGTCGAGACAGGTTTCGGTCTCTTATCCCCTCTTACCTTCAAGGCCGATCCTCCGTCGGTCGACCTCCAAGGTCGAGCGTTCGGTCTTGGTGGAAGTCGAATAGGGGTCGACCCGTTCCTTCGGGGTGCGTGCCCTTTCGTGTCTCTGCATGCGGGTGAGAGAATATGAAAGGACAAAAGGTTCGGAGGGGAGCGTGGGATTTTCACCGTCTCGGCTTCCATGGTCCGGGGATCGAGGCGGGTCTTTATTCGTTGGTGGCGCGTAGTGGCGGGCCCGCGCAGCACGGGGTTGGTTCCTTCTCGGTAGTGGTGGGACCTGCGCGGTTAGTACGGGCGGCTCGGGCCCACGCCCGCGGCGACGATGTAGAAAGTGGGAGAGGGAAGATTTAAGGCGATTTACCGGGGTAGCGGCGATCGTGGGGCCCGCTCGTAGAATCGAAGGGTCGCGGCTGCTCGGCGCGGCCCCTTATTTAAGCCGTCGCCCACCGGGTCCCTTGGCTCTCACACGCCGTCGCCTTCCTTGCCCTTCGCCCTTCTTGCCCTAGCCTCTGCTTTTCTTCGCCTTAGCTTTCGCCTTCCGGGCTCCCGAGCTTTTCCTCCTTCACCCCAACCATGTCGACCTGGACCCGGTCCACTACGACGAGGGCCGAGCTTGACCGCTCGGTGACGCAGGGCCTGCTGCGTGCGCGCGGCCCCGACCGGTGGTGGATGCTCCTCGGCAACGAGTCTCACCCGCGGCCTCCCCGGGGCTATGTGGTTTCGTTCCTCCACTTCCACGAGCGTGGCCTCGGGACGCCGGGGAGCGACTTTCGTGAGCGCTTATGTTCCGGAATCATCCGGAACTCCAGCATTTGAACCCCAATGGGGTTCAGCGGTGAGCATTTTTGTCGACCTTTGCGAGGGTTTCCGGGCATGGAGCCCGACCTGGACCTCCGGCGGTACTTCTTCCGCGTCAATCTCCTTCGGAGGAGGAACTCCGAGGGCGAAGATGTTCCCGCGCACGTCGGTTGCGTGGGGATAGTAATGAAGAGGGACCGCGGCGGGGACTACATCACGGTGACCACCCCTTCGTCGAACCAGGGGTGGCACCCGAAGTGGTTCTACCTTCGGCGGGACCCGGGGCATCCGTTTCCGGCCTTCGAGGGTCGGGTTTTCGAGAGGGCCCGGAGGAATGGAAGTGGGGGTGTCCTCGGGACATGCCGGCGCAAGATCGACCCGGCCGTCGAGGCGATCCGGCACCTGGCCCGGTCCGACGTCGATGCGACGGTGGTGGTGGGTTCTACCCACAAGTTCAGGTTTGCGCCGCTAATGCGGCGCTCGATGCTGATGCATCGGGTGTCGGGAAATGACCGCGTCGTCCCCGACACCGTGATGGCGGTGCAGGAGCTCGACGACGGCACCGTCGCGCTGCGCGTTCGGAGCGCGTTGGGAACGGCCGCACGCCCCGGCTCGTCCCGGGGCCCCTCCCATGAAGCCGCACCCGGACGCCCTGGATGTGGTAAGTTGACTCGACCTTCCTCGAAGCTCATTTGAGTTCGATACTCGATTTGCTTGCCGACTCGCCTTCCTCGTTTCTCGGTCCGCTCGGGTTCCGCTCGGCCGGCGCCCTCGGTTTCGGCTTCCCGAAGGGGCTGCTCGGCGCGAAGCTAACCGCCTCCACGCCGCGGAAGTGCAGGCCGAGAGGAAGGCCGCGAGAGATGTGGCCGTGAGGCTGCAGGCTGGAGAAGACGGCGCGGGCCGTTGAGCGTCGGAGGAAGAGGGACGCGTACCGCTCGCGGGCGAGAATCCCGACACGGCGTCTACCGCCTCGACCCCCGAGCCAACGGATTCCGAGGAGGACGGCGGAGCCAGCGGCTACGAGAGCGACGAGGTGGTGCCGTTCGTTTGCTCTCGCCGCGCCGTCACTTCAAGTCTCGAGTCCTCGGCTCCCTCGACCTCGACCTCGACCTTCGCGGCCGGCCCCTCGAGTCAACCCGCTCCTCGCGGGGGCGAATCGAGCTCCGGGTCCGGCGAGGCATCTCGCGCAGGAGGAGCCGGGGCCACCCCGGACCCCTTCTTCGGGACGGAGGTGGTCGACTTGACGGTAGATCCTTCGTCGCCGCAAGGGAAGCCGCGGAGATGATCGCCAAGCTAGTCGGGGCGATACCGAGCCTCAACCGTACGCCGGCGGCGCCCGGGGAGGAGACGGCGGATGGCGTAGATCTGCGACGTCCCTCCTCCACCACCTCCGAAGACGTGGTGCCCGTGCAAGGTTCCGGCGCGGAGGCGCTGCGAGCCAAAGAAGTTGGCGGGAGCGACCCGGGCCGACTAAGGGCGGCGCGGAAGACCGGCGCGCGGACGCGCGCGTCGCTGTCTCTAATCCCGTTCCGACCGGTGAGACGGTCTCACCGCATGCGGACGCGCATGTCGATGTCTTTAAATTTGCTGCGCCCGGTGAGGGAGGTGCCGCGGAGCCCTCCCCGACAACCGAAGTTCCTACCGAACCTCCCAGCGAGCCGGCGCGGCCGGCGGTCGACCCGTCGGTGGCCGCCGAAAACGAGTCCGCGAGGGCGGGCCCGACGAAAGCGCACTGCGCCTAGCGGATGGTGCCCCCGCGGAGGAAGGCGCCGCCAACGACCCTTCGCAAGTCGGCCGACCTCCTCGGCGGCGCGAGCCGCGAGGTCGAGGGGGCGAGCGCCGAGGGCGAGTCCACCGCCATGGTGACGGCGGCGGGAGATGCGCCCGCGGAGGCCGGCCGTGCTCGGGGCAGCCTCTAGATCGGAGGTTGTCTAACTTCTTGGCCGGGCTCGTGCCGGCCGTGCGGGCATTCCCGGCCCGGCTCGAGTCCGAGGCCGGGGAGCTAATGCGGGCGGCCGGCGAGGCTCGCGCCGGCCCGGACGGAGCACTCGCTCGGGAGGAGGCTCTTCGGGTGGCGAAGGAGGCAGCGGAGCTCGAGGCCGCAGAGGCGCGCCGCTCGAAGGAGGAGGCGGCGGCGGCGTTGGCCAAAGCCGAGGAGGCCGCCTTGGCCGCGGAGAGAGTCAACGCGGCGCTCCAAACGGAGCGGGAGCCGAGGCGGAAGGCCGAGGCCGCGGCGGAAGTCTCCCACCGGACCGCGTCCGGCTACCTTCGCGAGCTCCGGGAGCGGCGGGCCGAGAAGGAGGGTAGGTGTTCTCGCGCCTTTCCTCTTCGACCTTAACCGAGCCCCTTAGCCGTTTTCTCGACTATTCGAGCTTGGGTTCTTGAGGCTCTGCTTTCTTTGCGGGTCCGGAGCGAGAGGCCGGCTACGGCGGAGGGGTCGCGGAGGGAGCTCAACGCTGCCCTGGACCGCGCGTTTGCCGAAGTAGAGGCCGAGCGGAACGTCGAGGCCGCTCCGCCGGAGCGGATCGGCGCGGTGGTCCGAGGAACAAGGATCTCCGTCGTGCGCGCGACCTTCACGGTGCCGGCGTCCCATTACGAGGACCTCGACTTCGGGACCGTTAGCACCGGGCTCGTCCCTGGTTTTGCCGGCGCCGAGCTGGAGTCGGCGAAGGCCGAGACGCGCGCTCCCGCCGATGCCCTAGCTGCAAAGCTCGAGGAGGAGCCCCTCCCCAAGTCGTAGACAGTTTAGAGGATTAGTTTTTTGTTTTTTGTTTTGTTAAGAACAAAGGGGTGTAGTTCCCCGCTTGTAAATAACTTTCGGTTTCGTTAAATCGTTACGCGCTCGACCCTTCGAGGTCTCGCTCTTTACCAAGCAATTTTACGTTGAACTTGAATATGTTTTGGCCTTTTCATGTTATCTCGTTGAGTCACAAAGCTTGAGCCGACGAGCCTCGTTGAACTTAGTCGTGTTTGGTGAGCGTTTGCTAGGGCCGCTGGGCGCTCGAGCTTCAGCCTTCCGACCAATTTAGACTGTGAGTTCGTTTACTCGCGCTTACTTTGGTCGTCAGCGAGATTCGAATTCAAGGCCGGACGAGACTTAGCAAATTTATTCGCGAAAAAAGAGTTGAGTGTAGGCGATTTTTGTTTTCGAAAAATCGTGGTTTCGCCCGCTTTCCAGCCCCGAGCGAGGCTCGACCTCGCGACGGAGGTCGAGGGTCGCTGTACTTGGCGGGCGATCGCTTAAGAGTAAAGGAACAAGTGCGAGGTTAGGGATAGAACTTACGTAATTGCGCAATGTTCCGGGCGTTGGTTAGTTCTCGACCTTCCACCGTCTTGAGCTTGTAGGAGCCGGGCCCGATGACTCGCGCCACGATGTAAGGTCCCTCCCATGGAGGGGTTAGCTTGTGGCGATCCTTGTTGCTCCGCACCCTGCACAACACCATGTCTCCGATGTTGAACGCGCGGCTCTTGACGTTGCGATCGTGGTACCGTCGGAGCGCCCGTTGGTACTTGGCGAGTGCAAGAGCGCGGCGATCGCGCGCTTCATCGAGCTGGTCCGCCGCGTCCTCGAGGGCCGCTTGGTTCCCTTGTTCGTTGAAGGCGCGGACCCTTGGGGCTCCGTAGTCGAGGTCGGTTGGCAAGATCGCCTCCGATCCGTAGACCATGAAGAACGGCGTGTAGCCGGTCGCTCGACTTGGAGTCGTTCGAAGGCTCCATAAGACGGCCGGTAGTTCGGCTGCCCAACGACCGCTGAAACGTTTCAAGCGGTCATAAATGCGTGGCTTGAGTCCTTGCAGGATCATGCCGTTGGCCCGTTCGACCTGCCCATTGGTCTCGGGGTGAGCCACGGCTGCCCAATCCACTCGAATGTGGTAATCGTCGCAGAACGTGAGGAACTTCTTCCCCATGAACTGCGTGCCATTATCCGTGATGATCGAGTTTGGAACACCAAAGCGATGGACAATGTCGAGGAAGAACTCGACCGCCTCCTCGGAACGGATCTTGCCGATGGCTCGAGCTTCTATCCACTTTGTGAACTTGTCGACGGCGACGAGCAAGTGGATAAAGCCCCGGGCGCCTTTTTCAAAGGGCCGACCAAGTCTAGACCCCGGACCGCGAAGGGCCAAGTGACGGGTATAGTTTGGAGGGCCCGGGCAGGTTGGTGCGTTTGTCGAGTAAAGTATCGGCAGCCCTTGCATTGGTGAACGATGCGAGTTGCATCCGCCACGGCGGTTGGCCGATAGAAGCCCTGTCGAAAGGCGTTGCCTACGAGGGTACGCGGCGCGGCGTGATGACCACAAACGCCCGCGTGTATGTCACCGAGGAGTCGCACGCCTTCCTCGAGCGGGATGCATCGCTGCAAGATCCTCGACACGCTGCGCTTATAAAGTTCGCCGTCGACCAAGACGAACGACTTAGAGCGTCCGTGGAGGCGCTTCGCCTCGGTTTGGTCGGACGGGAGCCTGCCGTGGAGGAGGTACTCGATGTACGGAGTTCTCCAATCGGCCGGCCGTGGTGCGGAGCTCGCCGGCGCGTCGATCTCCATGACCTCCGTGGCCGACTGTGGAGCCCCCGAGGCCTCGTCTTGGCTCGGGCGCCGCCTCGAGTCGGGGTCGACGCCGGGGAAGCCTCCGGACTCACCTCGACCAATTTCTCCTCACTCGTGGGGAGTGGCGGGGGTCGCACCGACGGTTGAAGCTGATCATGGGCAAAGATGCCCGTCGGGACCGGCTCCCGACCGGACGCAATCTTGGTGAGCGAGTCCGCTGCCTCATTAAGTCGTCGGGGTATGTGCCTAAGCTCAAGCCCGTCGAACTTCTCCTCGAGCTTTCGCACCTCTCGATGATAGAGCGTCGGCGTGTCGTTCCGACAGCTTGACTCTTTCATGACTTGGTCGACGACGAGTTGGGAGTCGCCGCGGACCTCGAGCCGTCGGATTCGGAGCTCGATGGCGATTTTCAGTCCATTTACCAAGGCTTCGTATTCAGCCACATTATTCGAAGCGGGAAATGTAACCGGATAGCATACCTCATGTGGATCCCCGGGGGAGACAAAGACGAGTCCGACGCCGGCTCCTCGGCGCATCAACGACCCATCGAAGTACATAACCCGAGTACTCTTGATCCACCGGCGCCGGTGGTAGCTGGGTCTCCGTCCATTCCGCAATGAAATCGACCAAAACTCGAGACTTTATTGCCGTGCGGAGCGAGTAAGTGATATCGTGCCCCATCAGCTCAAGGGCCCATTTGGCGACCTTGCCCGCCGACTCCGTGTTCTCGATGATGTCGCGCGGAGGGAAGGAGCTCACCACGGTTATCGAGTGCGAGTCGAAGTAGTGGCGTAGCTTGCGTCCGACGACCATCGGGCGTAGAGGATCTTGAGCACTTGCGGGTATCGAGTCTTCGAGTCGGAGAGGACTTCACCGACGTAGTAGACGGGGCGCTATGCTTTGAGTGCGTGGCCTTCTTCCTCGCGCTCGACCACAATGGCGGCGGCGACGACCTGAGTGGTTCCCGCGACATAGAGCAAGAGTTGCTCCCGGGGAGTGGAGGAGTCAAGACCGGAGGGTTTGCCGGGATGCGCTTCACCTCGTCGAGCGCGACCTGCGCCTCCCGAGTCCACTCGAAGCGCTCGGACTTCTTGATGAGTTTGTAGAGCGGTAATGCTCTTTCCCGAGCCGCGAGATGAAGCGACTCGGCGCCGCTAGGCATCCCGTGAGCCGTTGCACCCCTTTGAGGTTTTGGATCGGACCCATGCGCTCGATGGCAGCGATCTTCTCCGGGTTGGCCTCGATGCCTCGCTCCGAGACGACGAATCCCGGTAACATCCCTCGAGGGACCCCGAAGACGCATTTCTCGGGGTTGAGCTTAACGCCGTTTTCGCGCAGCTTGGCAAATACACGTTCGAGGTCGACCACGAGCTGGTCGGCCTTTTTGGTCTTGACGACGATGTCGTCCACGTAGGCTTCGACGATATCTCCGATGAGGTAGTCGAAGCATTTCGAATGAACCGCTGGTAGGTGGCTCCAGCGTTCTTGAGCCCAAACGGCATCGTTGTGTAACAGTACGAGCCGAAAGGTGTGATGAAGGAGGTAGCGAGTTGGTCGGCCTCATCGAGCGCTATCCGATGGTACCGGAGTACGCGTCCGAAAGCGAGAGGGTTTCGCACCCGAGGTCGAGTCGACTATCCGGTCAATGCGCGGCAACGGAAAGGGGTCCTTAGGACAAGCCTTATTTAAGCTAGTATAGTCAACGCACATTCTCCATTTCCCATTCTTTTTCATACAAGAACAGGATTAGCCAACCACTCGGGGTGATACACCTCCTTGATGAATCCGGCCGCCGAAGCTTCGCGATCTCCTCCCCGATCGCCTTGCGCTTCTCCTCGTCGAAACGGCGCAGCGCTGTTTCACCGGTTTGGAGCCCGGCCCGATGTGCAAGGAGTGCTCGGCGACTTCCCTCGGGATTCCCGGCATGTCCGAGGGTTTCCACGCGAAGACGTCGGCGTTCGTGCGGAGGAAGTCGACGAGCACGCTTTCCTATTTGGCGAGAGAGAGGTGCCGATAAGCACCGTCTTCTTCTCATCCCCTTCGAGGTCGAGGGCGACCTCCTTGGTTCCTTCCGCCGGCTCGAAGGAAGCCGCTTTACGGCTCGACTGCGGCGGGTCCTCGACCACTTGCTCCCTAATGACCGCGAGCTCGGAGGTGGAGGCCAAGTGCGCCGAGGCCAGGTCGCGGTTGTCGACGTCGCACCGGTAGGCGTGCTGAAAAGACGCACCCACGGTGATAACTCCCTTCGGTCCGGGCATTTTGAGCTTCGGGTAGACGTAGTTTGGGACGGCCATGAACTTCGCGTAGCACGGTCGCCCGAGGATAGCGTGGTAGACACCGGGAATCCTACCACCTCGAAAGTAAGGGTCTCCGTTCGAAAGTTCGAAGGAGTCCCGAACGTGACGGGCGGATCGATCTGCCCGATAGGAACGGCTTGTGTTCCGGCACGACGCCATGGAACGGCGAGCCGTTCGGACGAATCTGCGGCGCTCGATACCCATAGCATCCAGGACGTCGGCGTACAGGATGTTGAGGCCGCTGCCCCCGTCCATCAACACCTTGGAGAGGCGTGTCTTGGCGACGATGGGGTCGACCACGAGCGGGTATCGACCCGGCCGTGGGACTCGCGCCGGATGATCGGCGCGATCGAACGTGATCGGGAGTTCCAACCACTTGAGGTAAGCCGGGGCTGCGGGCTCCGCGGCAAAGACCTCGCGGCGCTCGAGCTTGACGGAGCGTCGTCCGGGACGAGCGTCGGAGCTCGCAAAGATCATCGGGCAGCCCTCCGCCCGAGGGAAGCCCTCCTCGTTCTCGTCGCCGGCGTCGCCCTCGACCCCGGCGTTCCCCTCCCTGGTCATGCTGTGGGCGGGCCTTCCGCCCATGCTGCGTGATGAACTTCTTCATCAGCGAGCGGTCCCGCATCAAATGCTTGACCGGAAACTCGTGGTTGGGGCATGGCCCGTTCCACTTCTTCTCGAAGTGGTCCGGAGGGTTCTTGTTGGGCTGTTTCGCGCCCTTCTTGTCGGTCGCGGCTACCATGTGGCCGTCGGTCGGCCGCGACTTATTCTTTTTGTTGGGCTTGGAGCCGAAGGCCCCCGCCCGCATTGCCATCGATCCTCTTGCCCTTCCCTTTCTCCGGGAGGTCGCGGTGGAGGAGGGCCCCGATCGCCTCCTCACCCGAGGCGTGGCTCGTGGCAATGTCAAGGAGTTCCCGAGCCGTTCGCGGGCAGCTTCACCCCGGCTCGTGCACCGAGCCTCGCGGTTCGTTCCGGAGAGGAAGGCCCCGATGACATCCGCGTCCACGACGTGGGGTAGCTCGTTGCAGCGCCGGGAAAAGCACCGAATGTAGTCTCGGAGCGGCTCGTTCGGCTTCGCCGGCAGTTCTTCAACTCCCGGGGGTTACCGGGCGGGCACACGTGGCCCGGAAGTTTCCTACGAAGACTTCCCGCAGGTCGCCCCACGAGCGTATCCGACCTTCGGGCGGATGCTCGAGCTCCTTGCCGAGTCGGTGAGGTACGAGCGGGAGATTTCGAATGATGGCGAGACCATCATTCGCGCCACCCGCCCGGCATGCCGGCCGGTAGTCCTCTAGCCGAGGGAGGGGTTCGACTCCCCCGCGTACTTGGCCACCGTCGTCGGGGACGGAAGCGCGGAGGGAAGGTCGCTCCCTTAATCGCGGAGCCGAAGACCCTCGGACCCGGGGGTCGGGGCAACGGCTCCGATCGTGCTCGACGTCGTCCCGACCTCCGCGGCGGGGGTTTCGGACGAGGCGTGGGCCTCTGTCATCCCGAGCGCGACGCCGGGCGTCCGGGGTCAAGCGTGCGTCTCGAGCGGCTCCGATGCGGGAGTGCACCGACCGCCTAGGCTCGGGCTGGCCCGGTCGCGCGGGCTGTCGCACGGAGGTGTGCGCCGACCCTCCTCGCCGGAGAGTTGCGCCGCCCGGCGCTAGCATGCTCGACCGACAGCGCGGTGCGTCGCTGCGAACTTTCCGCATGCTGCTCCGCTGCCTTGGCGAGGAGCGCGGCCATCTCTCTCTGCGCTCGCTGCGCCTCGGGAGTCGGCCGTATCGGAAGGGTTTTTAGCAACGCGGCTGCCGCGGCCACGTTCCGTCCGGCGCGCGAGAAGTGCTGGGTCTCGGCTCCGACATCGTCGGCGATCTGCTGCCGGACGTGTCGAGCCCTTCGGCGTGCGTTGCACCCCTCATGCTGGCGCTGCTGCAGCAGCTCCCGCTCCACCGCGGCGGCCTCCTCATTGAGGCCACGACGAGCCTCCTCAAGCTCCGGGCGCCGGGCTCGGAGGCGAGTGCGGAGGTCGTCGCCTCCCGGTGGCGCGGTGTGCGCGCGTTGAGCTGCCGGGGTCCCGGCGGCGCTCGGCCCTGGTTCAGCCGGCCCCCGGCGCTCCGGACGCCCGCTGCCCCGATGTGCAGCACGTTGCATTCGCGAGCGAGGCCGTGGGCCTCATCGCTGCTGCCCTGGCTCGAGTCTTCCTCTTCTCCGGCGTCGAGAAGGTCGAAGAGGGACTCGGAGGGGTGGATCACCATTCCCACGAACTCCGCCTCCGTCAAATTAGCCGCTCCCGGGAGAGCGCTAAGTCGCGTCACGTTCGCGGTGACACGGGTTGCTGCCTAGACTCGTGGCGCCGGCAGCTCGACGCGTGCCGGCGTCCGCTCGTCGGTGGCCACGAAATCGAGGCTCCCAAAGCGCACGGTCGTGCCGGGGCCTAGAACGAGAGCTCGGAATCAACCATCCGCGCCATGTGGGCAGAAAAAGCGTGACGAAAATGCGCAACGGCCCCTACTCGCCGCGCCAACCGTCGGTGTTCGAACCACCGGCGGTAGAATTTGTCCCGGGGTTGCGCATTTTTGGCCGGATGGTGCACAAGGAAAGACACGAAGGGTTTAGGCTGGTTCGGGAAAGCTCCCTACGTCCGGCAGCGGGGGGGGTCTCACGGCGTCGTGTTCCTTGCGCCAAGATAGAAAATGCGAATACGGATGTGGTGGGAGAGGAGCGTGCTCCAAGTCCCGCGTAGGAGCGTGTGTGTGTGTGGTGAGAGTTGTGTGTGTCTCGTGTCACACCCCTTTATAGTCATAGGGGTGGGACCCGAGTTACGAGGAAGAAACAGAGAAAAAGGAGATGGTCGAGCTTCGGAGTTCTCCAATCGGCTTCCTTGCTTGTTCGTTCCATCGGGTTTGATCGGTCGGTCGCGTCGCTCCTGTTGCAACCGGCCTCGGGGTGGAGTGTTCCGCAATCGGGGAGGCATAGGCGACGCCGTTCACGGAGTGGTTGGACTTAGACATGCCATGCCGTCCTTCGTTGTCGGTCGTGATGATGCATCGGACGTGGCCGAGGTACGGAGGTGATTGCTTCCCCTGGTCGAGCTTGACGGGAGAGGTCGTGCGGAGCGGAACGTTAGCTCGAGCTCGACCTCGAGCTACACCCGTTCGACGGGTGTGTCGGGAGATCGTACGTTCGTACATCGTTGGGCAGCGACTCGTCCCGGAACCCGCGGTCCACGCCAACTCCTGCCATTCAACAGGAATGGGACCTCCCATTGGCGTGCTCGACGGGAGCAGGTAGCGGCAGGAGGGATGGGCTCGGGCTTCTCTCCAATAATTCCCGATCCGAGCACACGTGGGCGCCGGGGCGATTGACATTGAATGCGGTTGGTGGTCGAGCTTTAAGCTCGAGCGCGAGGGATGCCAAGGTCGTGCGGGACGGGGCCCTTCGAGCTTGGACGCCAAGGTCGTGCGAGGCGGAGCTTCTCGACCCGGGCGTTAAGGTCGTGCGAGGCGGACATCCTTGAGTAGTGCGTGGGGGTCGTTCCTTGGTCGGTCCGCTCGAGCCTTGGCCGGCCTCCGGAGATGACGTGGACGTGGTGACCTACCGTTGGGTAGGTCCGGACGCTGCCACGTGGCAGCGCTAATCTCTACCCCCGACACGTACCTCCTCGATGGTCTCATGGGTGATGACATTCAAGTAGGATGCGGCGGAGCTCGAATACGCACATGCGTAGTATCCACGAGTGCACACTATCTTTTACTTGTTTAATACACTCGTTAAATAGAGTGAAGTAAAAAACATCACTCTATTTCAATGATAGCAGGATAAGAAAATTAGATGTGACGCGTGTCTTACCGGAAATTTGTGACGAAAGTATATTTGTTTCCGAATTCTATAACGCGCCACCTTCGGGTTCTTTACGTAGTTCAAATAAGCACTACAGTATTGAGAAAAGGGTACTATTGCATGAAATTATCGCTATTTAATTGTACGTCCGTAGTTACCAACTCACGATATCTACGTAGCGATTGGAGTCGTAGGCGGGGCTATTCAAGACTAATAGATATCCAATTTTTGGCATGATCGGGAAACAAATCCAATGGCCACTGCAATAAAAGATCGTATTAGTTAGTATGTCATCTATCTTTACGATCGACGAGAGGAAGGTAGTGGTCGAACTTACACGAAGTGGTAAGGCACGTAAATGGCGTGACAATCCTACCATTCCCTGAAGCACCTATAAATATAACCTGCAGCTCGACCCCTAGCTTTTGTCCTCATGGTGTGTTTCAGTTCTTGTAACTCTTGTGGTGTCTTGTCCTTATATATCTTGTCTTTCTCATTTATTCGAGGGTTGATCGCACTTTGATTGATCAAGCTCGGATTGAGCTATCCAACCTTCCAATCGAGTCCGTCGTATCTCTTCTTTTGAAATGTTGAATTCAAGCTACAATTAAAAGCAAAATACAATGTGTAACATGTACTTGCAAAAAGTAGGAAACAAGAAAAAGATGGATGGAGGCACTTACATGCACCACAAGGTTATGAAGGTCGTGTCCATCTCGCCGAGGCGAAACATAGTGTGGATATCATTGAAATATAGTCCAAGGGTCGAGTCACCGGTATCGTTGAACACGTCCTTCGGAAGCTTACAGGTGATCACATCCACTCCTTCTTTCGCTGCCGCTACGTACCGCTCATGCAACTTCCGCATCTCCCACTCGTAGGTTTGACAACATATTTTTAGATATGAGGGGTTTACCAAAGATGAAATTTGGGAAGTCCTCATTCTCGTCACGACCCTCAAATATGTCATCATCGTAATGTACCAATTGACGAGGTTCCGTGATTGGTTGCACGGGTCCCTTTCTCATTCGCTCCAAGTATTTCGTGACATGTTCAGAGTTGCGGCTTTGACGAATCCACCCCTGCAGACGTAATCATCCTAGGGATTAGAGGAGTAAACTCCTTCCGAAGAGGCTCGATAAACCGAGGCTCTTCATCCAAGGCTAGGGTTTCACCTTCCGGTTCGATAGAGGGGATACATTGCCCTTCGGGCTCGACAAGGGGGACTATTTGTTGCCGAGGCTCCTCATAGACGTGTACTCGTGGCGGTTTCTTGCTGCGGGCTGTCCGCGAGTATAGGACTCATAACCGCTTCCTGTCCTTGGTCATCTTGTTCCTTAGCGGCTGAAGCAGCACCCGACAAAGGAGACGGTTCTCCTGCTCTAGCTTCATCCCCCGTGAATTGTTGACTCTCATGAACCGATCCGTGTCTAGACAAGGGGGAGGGGAAACTCGTGGTTCCGAGAGCACAACCTCACGCCGTTTCCACATGATGAACGAACCGATAGCATTATGTAGAGTTATAATCCTCGCGTTAGGTATGGGCACTCAATCTCGTGCTCCTCACATCCTTGGTTGACCTCCTCGACGGTGACACGAACGTACTCGGGTGGAATATCCATGTTGTGGATTGTTCGTCTTGGAAGTGCTCTATCGGTTGCAACCTTCATGGTCTTTCCCTTGTAAGCAAACGGCACATGCAGCTCACAAGGACATTCTTGCGTTATCACTTCCCCTTCTAACGGGGAGGTAAAGCTAGACGAAGTGGTTGGGACTGTATTTGTGACATCCCGTGTCACGATTAGGGCTTAAGAACTAAATTAAAACCCTAATGAAGCCACTAATGCAAACCCTAATGCTAATTCTACAAAAGTAAAGCAAGAAAAAGAAAATAAGGAAAAACAAAAGAAAAAGGCAAATCCGAGTATAAACCCTAACCCTAACCTAACCTTAATGAGAAGTGCAAAAATTATAAAAGTACCACCCACCTATTTTTGCACCATTGCATTGCTCATACAAAAATATGATTTTACAGTATTTTTACAGAATTTTTAGACAAAGTTTTAAAAGCCCACAAATTCAAATTCAAATTCGAAATGCATCTGTTTATGAATTTTGTATGAATTTTTGGAAGCCAATTTAGAACTTCAGACTAAAACATGGAAATTAGAGCACATCATGCTGGAGCTCCCCATATTTTTAGTTGTAATTTTGGAGCCCCAGAAGTATCGTTTTGGCCAAAATTCTTCAAACCGGTTTTCAAATTCAAAATCCGGAGCTCGAGCTACGGGGACCGCCGGGCAATGGCGCCCGCGCCCGCCGGTCCGACGCCTCGCGCGCCTGTCACCACACGCGCCCCGCCCCATCACGTCGCCACGCACCCCCTGCCAGCTCCCAACCACATTTGTACCCGCCGCCCAACCCCGACCGACCGGAATTGAAGGCGTCCCGCCCCGCCGCCGCTCCCCGTCCGGCCGCCCCTTAGAAAATGGCACAAGGGCCAAGGACCCATCTCCATCCACTCCAAACCGCTCCCCCAACTCTCTCTCGCACCTCTCCGCACCGCCAGTTCTTCCCTCGCCCTCCGCAGCTCGCGCGCGAGAGGAAAACGCCGCCGCCGTCCGCCACGACCGCCATGGCCGCCTCCGCGTCGCGCGTCGCCTAGGCAAGCTGCGCCCCCGTCTCTCTTCGCCAAATCGTGCACAAGGTTCCCCTGCAGCTCCCCACCGATGCGCTCCCCACCCCGTGCAGCAAGTCACCGGGTATTGGAGAAATCATCGCCGCCGTCGTTCTCGCTCCGCCACCCCCTCCGTCGTTCCGCTCCGCCACCCCCTCCGTCGAGCCACCTCCACGGTCCACCTCCACGCCGCTCGAGCCCACGCAGCCACTCCCCATCGCAAGGTGAAGCTCGCCGGCCTTACCCCGCTCCCTCTCTCCTTCTACCCTGGATGCGCGCCATCGCCGGAGACACCACGGCCGCCACCGCTCGGTCGCGGGCCCGCTCCGGCCATCTCTCGAGCCCCGCAACCATGCCCATGAGGTCCGCCGTCTCGCGCACGTCACCCCCACCAAGTTTCGAAACATGTGCAGCCCTAGCGTGCCACCGCGAGCGAGCTCATCGGCGCCGACCGCCGCTCGCCGGAGCGCGCGCGCCGCCCGTTCAAATTTGCCCTAATGGCAATTCCGTAAATAGACCGAACTTCGTTTGATTTTGAAAAATTCGTATCTCCCGTTTTAAAAGTCGAAAAATTGCAAACTAAAATGTTATGGAAACTAAACAACTTGCACTTTCATAAAAATAACATGAACTTGTCAGATCTGAATGTTTTCATACTTTTACAAAAATGTTAAAAGTGAACCAATAAAAACTCATTTAAGTCATAACTTTAAAAATATAGATCCAAATTTAATGCCACTTGGTCAAAGCCTCCACCTAATCATACTTGAATTCTTGGCACTGGAAAATCTGTTTTTCATTGCATATGTTTGAAGTTATTGCATTTCTTGCATTCTCTGTATTTAATTTTTAATTAACTCTATACAAATTATTTTTGCATGAAACTTGGTAATTAATTTCCTACTAGTCCTGTGCATGTGTAGAAAATTCCATATTAAATTTGGAGCATGCTAAGTAATTATTTTGCTGCCCGTAGATTAATTCCATAAAAGGTTAATTTCAGCACATGTAAAAATGGTGTTATGCTTCTAAAAGTTATATTTTTGCATGCTCACGTAAATTTCACTTTCCACTGTGTCACTTAGTCCATCTTGACAGGATTAGTAAGAAGGTTTCGTTAAATTCACGCATGTATTAATTTTTGTAAGCATGTTTTTAAATTAGGGTTACGTTGTCGTCATCGCATGTGATAATTAAAACTACCCTAACCCTAATCACATCGACTCATGTTAAACTTTGTTCATTATTTCAAACCCAAATAATTGAGATGCTCATAGCGCTCATGCACTTTGGAAGTATTTCATTACTTGTATATGTTAGGGCTATAAGTGGTAAGCTATTTAACTCCTTTTTAAAGAGAACAAATGTATGTTTTGTGCATGCTAGAAAGTTCCCGAACTAAATGTTACCAAACTTATTCATGTGCACTCCTACAAAAACAGCACACATGCATTACCATCATCATCGACCTTGTATTCATGTTACTTATGCATTGCATTTCATTCTCTAGATGATGACGTCGAATTGATTCCGCCGGAAGAGACGGTTGCAACACTCGACGCTTGTGAGGCTAGTGCTAACTTCGATCTCTCACGTCAAGCCCCGGTGCATTCCTATTATTTTGAAATGTCTTCCTTTTATCACTATATTAAGGATGAAGAATGTGCATTTAAGTTCTAGGAGTTGCTTGAAAATCCATGTGCATAAATCCCTATATTGTCCTATGTAGCATATGTGTCATATCCTCGTTAGAAATGCTATGCTATGCTTATGGAGTCAACGATAGAATGGGGATCTCACTTACAGCTTATGATTAAATTTGAACATGATGAATTGGTTAAAATTGAGAACACCGCATTGTGGCTCCGCGAACAAGTTTGAGTTATGTACCACTTGCATAACTTTCTTATGGGGATTGGTAAACCTACGTAGCTTGTGAATTGTGAAGTGAGCCGGATATCTCACCGACCCGCAGGTGATGTGTATGGCACGATGGTTGCACGGGTTGAGGACCGTTGGAGAGTACACGGGTTAAGCCTTGGGCACGTTGTTGAACGGTCGCAAAGGGGACATGTACTCGGGGTTGGTGGCTCCGTGTTTTGCTTTATGATGAACTCACGAATGGTGGCCATACGTGTTCTTAAATGATGCGTATGTCGTGCATTTGGGTCTTTCCTGCAGGATTAATAATTCGATAATTATCGCCGTATCCTCTCGGTTAATGAGTACTACTTGATTCGAGCAGTTCGCAATGTGTAGTAAGAGGAAGAGAATGAGAAGTTGCTGTTTTATATTGATATAAATTTGTATTGCAGATTCTTGTATTGCTAGTATGCTCACTAAGGTTTTTTATGCTACAACCCTATTAATTTGGCTAAGTGATAAAAGTGCCAACCTAATTAGCATAGGTGCCGTTTTATGCAAAGTGCCAAGTTAAACCGGTCAAGCCTCATGCATCTAGGTGTCGGTCTTAGATGGCCAATTTGACGGGTAAGACTTGCGGAGTATGCTAGATACTCGGGCTTTGCCACTACATGTGTATTTTCGGGATTCCCGCAAGCCGGGTTTTGCGATTGTTGTGGTAAGGTTGTGTGGGATGGAGAAGAGCCCAAAGAGTGGACCATTGAATGGGTTCCTAGCTCTCCGACCCATGATGAGTGAGCCGTGGCCTAGGCCGGCACGGTTCGCATAAGTTATCTATGTATTGTCGTGTTATGTAATCGCTTCCGCACTTTATTTCGAACAAAGATCATGGTTATGTAAACTTAAATTTGAACCCAATGTATCTTTTATTTGTAACTCTATGTTGTAATTGAGACTAAATTATGTAAACTTACAAATCGTGTATGTTTGTTAATGTGATGCTATGTATGGTTGCTTCGTCAATCATCTCCAAAGGCGATCTCGTACCACACTTAACTATCTTTCGGGATAGGGGTGTGACACGTGGTATCGAGCCGACTTGGGATTTGCGTCACGCTAACACTCATTCTAAAAATCTTAAAAAGGACTACATACAATGGTGACAAAACTAACCCCGTGTTATGATTGTTTAAATATTTTTCAACTACGGCTTTGGCAAAGGTATGTAATTGAGTGTGGTCAATTTTGCATAATATTACCTGGTGTGACTCGAATACACTCTTATTCGAGAGCTCTCCATGTGAGGCGAGGTGACATGGATTTATTTTTGGCTTGTTTCTTTTGAGTTTGATGTAATGTTTCTGGAATCCATCTCTTGCAGGTACATAACAATGCTTTAGTACGTGTAGTATCGTGTGAGAGGTGTGTGTGCCACCGATGCGCTTCTCCGATATTCCTATCGGTAGGCGCGGTCTTTTAATTTTCGTGAGGACGTACGAAACGACATATTGAGCATCCATTACATTTGCATATCATTCATCATGTCAAACATATGCATATGAACTTGCCCAAATGGAACAATCACAAAAGTTTGGTCACATAGCTTAATTCTCACAAAAGTTGGAACCGAAACCCAAAACGTGGCAGAATTTCAGCTTTCACGAAAATGAGCATAGCTCCCTCAATACTTAACCAAATTAGGCAAATGAGGACTTTCCGGAAAGCTCGTTTTATGCACTACAACAAATTTCTTGACCACGAGAACGTCGCGCAGCGTGTGCACGAGTTGGAGCAGGAGCGTGCTGCCCTGCAGGGCACCCTCACCTCCCGCGACGCCGAGCTCACTCGCTCGCACCGTCGAGCTTGCTGCCCGCACCGCCGAGCTCGCCGAGCGCACTACCGAGGTGGACACCCTCCGTACGCAGCTCGAGTATAGCGAGGCGGAGCGTTGGAGTTTCTTTGAGCAGCTCCATGACGCCAACCTCGCCCTTGAGGGCAATGGAGCCGCCGCTCCGCAGGCCACGCCGAATGAGCATGAGGCACAGCTCACCGCCGCAAATGAGGAGAACTACATCCTCTCCGGTCAGGTGGACGCCCTTCTTGAGGAGAAGAACGAGTTGGAGGTTACCCTCTTGGAGACTCGGGGCACTAGGGATGCTGCGGAGGGAGACCTCCGGAACGCCCAGGCGACCATCGCGCGGAACAATGCTACCATAGAGCATCTCCGGGCCGCCAACAACGCCCTACACGCCATCCTTAATGGCGGACCTCCCGAGCCACTTGAGATCATCCCACCCGAGGAGCACGTGGAGATGAGTGATGGTGAGGATGCTTCCGACGTCGAGGACGGAGCCCCACCCTCTCCCATGAGGGGTGACGACGACTACTACGGCGATGACGACAAGTAGTTGTCACGACCGGTGGTCGTAGCTCTATGTGTTGTAGGATTTGTAATCTCGTGAGGCATGTAACCGTGTATGGAAAATGATCCGCGTGCTTGTTAATTAAGCTCTCCGAGATTTGTGTTTGTTTATGGGTCACATGTGATGTAACCGAAGACCGTGTTGTATCGGATTTATGGTTTCCCGTGTATCAAAAATTTCTATCATGTTGCTAGCTATGTTGGAATCTATGGAATATGTGTGTTGCCAATGGATTATGCTTATTTCATCAATATTTCTTTCGTACATGCAATCTGAAATTTTTGGTCCGCCATGTCAAATGTTATATTTTCTTGCTATTTTAGCTCTTGATGAGCTAGCATGAGAAAATTTTTTATATGTGACAGATGGTGAATACCCGTCATGGTGAAGCTTCCGGCAGTGGTCATGGTGGGAGGGATGAGCAACTCCCTAACCCTCCACCTCTCACGCCGTTGGAGCAACTCGTGTCCAACCAAAACGAGATGTTCCGCTTGTTCTTTGCAAGCCAAGCTAATCAAGGACAAGGCTAAGGACCGCCACCCCAAGGGCCGAGGAATTCCACCTATGCCGACTTTTGGGCGACTCAACCGCCAAAGTTTGGTGAAGCTACTACCGATCCTTTGGAAGCGGACAACTTCCTGCGCATCATTGAGTCGAAGTTTGCTCTCCTCAATTGCACATCGGAGCAAAAGGTTCTCTTTGCGGCTCAACAACTCCGTGGCTCCGCTAGTGCATGGTGGGCAAGTTTCACCGCTGCCCTTCCCGCCGGTACTCAAGTGAATTGGTCGGACTTTTGCACCACGTTTCGCGCGCATCGCATTCCCGTCGGTCTCATGAAGCGCTAGTTGCAAGAATTCCTCGGTTTGAAGCAAGGTACCGGAACCGTGCAAGAGTATGCACGGAAGTTCAACTACTTGGCTCAATATGCATCCTATCATGCCAACACGGATGACAAGAAGAAGGATTGCTTCCGTTCGGGGCTAAGCCCGAAGTTGCAAGATCGCTTGGCTCAAGTCACTACCGACACGTTCAATGACTTAATGAGTGCCGCAATTGTGCAAGAAGATGCTATCCGTGCTCACCAAGAGGACAAGAAGAGGAAGCGTGCCGTAGGAAATCCATCCGGCTCCGCTCCGCCCAAGTACAAGTTGGCCATCACTTTCCCGTCCGGACGAAGTTTCGGGCCGCATTGCCGCCGACGGGGGATCACGCCAATTTGTGCCACAGCAGCACCACCATTCTCACGGTGGAAATCAGCAGCACAACAACTCCTCTCGCCCTCCGCAGCAGCAGTACCAAGGTACTAGACCCAGTCCTCAAGGTCCGTGCTTTAATTGTGGACGTCCGGGTCATTTCGCAAAGGATTGTCGTGTTCCGGCACGTAACCCGGGCAACAACAACAACAACAATGGTTCGGAAGTGGCAACAACAATCAAAACCGCAATGGGAATAATGGGAATGGGAACCGTAACCAATCTTCCACTCCAAATGCTAAGAATGGCCGAGTCAACTATACCACGGCCGAAGAGATTCAAGCGGGAGAACCGGTACTTTCGGGTATGTTTTCGGTCAATAACCACTCCACTTTGGTTCTTTTTGATTCCGGTGCAACTCATGATTTCATTAGTCAAGCATGTGCAAAAACCTTACAACTCACTCCTACCGTTTTGGATATTCCCTATATCATCACATCACCCGGTGGAAAAATAAGAACAAACCTAGAGTTGAGGCAAGTACCACTAAATCTAGAGAGAAAAGTATACCCCTCCTCTCTCATAATTTTAAGTGGGCAAGGAATAGACGTAATCCTAGGTATGAGATGGATGAAACTCCATAAAGCCATTTTGCACATCGATTCCCGAGAAGTTCACCTAAACTCACCACTCCATGGTTCGTCTATTCTCCGATTACCCCATCCAAAATTCTCCACCTCTAAAATCTACCATCTTGAGGGGAAAAGGATTGAGGATATTCCCGTGGTATGTGAGTTTCCCGATGTGTTTCCGAATGACTTACCGGACATGCCACCCGATCGGGATGTTGAGTTTAAGATTGAGCTCCAACCCCGTACGACACCAATTTCCCGTAGGCCGTACAAGATGGCTCCCAATGAGCTAGCGGTGTTAAAAGAGCAATTGGGTGAGCTTATGGATAAAGGATATATTTTCCCTAGTTCATCTCCGTGGGGATGTCCCGCTCTCTTTGTGAAGAAGAAAGACAAGACGCTACGTCTATGTGTGGATTATCGCCCTCTCAATGCGGTGACTATTAAGAATAAATACCCACTCCATCGGATTGATATTCTCTTTGATTAACTAGTTGGCGCTAAGGTCTTCTCTAAGATTGATCTCCGATCCGTTACCATCAAATCAAGATCCGAGCCGAAGATATTCCAAAAACCGCATTCTCTACGCGGTATGGCCTCTTTGAGTATCTCGTCATGTCTTTTGGGCTTACAAATGCTCCGGCTCATTTCATGTACTTGATGAATTCGGTCTTCATGCTCGAGATGGATAAGTTTGTCGTGGTCTTCACTGACGACATTCTTATTTATTCGGAGTCCGAAGAAGAGCATGCCGAACACCTTCGCATTGTTCTCCAACGACTTCGTGACCATCAATTATATGCCAAATTTAGCAAATGTGAATTTTGGTTGAAGCAAGTTCCTTTCTTGGGTCATATCATATCCGCGGAAGGTGTGGCCGTTGACCCGAGCAAAGTTGAAGAAGTGCTTACTTGGAAGTCCCCAAGATCGGTGAGGCAAATTCGAAGCTTTCTTGGTTTTGCCGGCTATTATCGGAAATTCATCCCCAATTTTTCAAGCATAGCCAAGCCTATGACAAAATTGTTGGAAAAAGATGCTAAGTTTAAATGGAGCCGTGAATGTGAAGAAGCCTTCCAAACTATCAAGAAGCATTTGACATCCGCTCCGGTGTTAGCACAAGCCGACATCACCAAGCCGTTCGACGTGTATTGTGATGCGTCCGGCACCGGTCTAGGGTGTGTGCTAATGCAAGAAGGTCGTGTCATTGCTTATGCTTCTCGTCAACTCCGCAAGCATGAACAACACTACCCTACCTATGATTTGGAACTAGCCTCGGTTGTCCTTGCTTTGAAAACTTGGAGGCATTATCTACTTGGAAATCTTGTCAATCTCTACACCGATCATAAAAGTCTCAAGTATATCTTCACCCAACAAGAGTTGAATATGAGGCAACGTCGATGGTTGGAGTTAATCAAGGATTATGAGTTGGAAATCCATTATCATCCGGGTAAAGCTAATGTGGTTGCCGACGCATTGAGTCGCAAGGATCAATGCAATCATGTCACCGGTTGCCCTACGGAAATTTCGGAAATTTCAGATTCTAGTGAACCAACCTTCGGAGTTATTCCCTATGGCTTGTTGTATAATCTAGCTCTTATTCCTACCCTTCGTGAGGAAATTATTGAGGCCCAAAAGAAGGATGAAGGAATGGAATTTATTCGGCAAAAGATAGAGAAAGATGAGGCTACATGTTTCCGACAAGATGCCGATGGTGTATTATGGTTCAACCAACGTCTCGTTGTTTCGAGGGATATGGAATTACGGAAGAAGATCATGGATGAGGCACACTTGTCCAAATATTTCATACACCCCGGTAGCAACACAATGTATCACGGCCTAAGAGAAAAGTTTTGGTGGACACGCATGAAGCGTGAAATTGCACGGTATGTGGCCGAGTGTGATACTTGTCAACGAGTGAAAGCCGACCACTTGAGAAAAGCCGGATTATTGAACCCATTGAAAATTCCCGTTTGTGCGACATCCCCTACGGGACACCCGGGAATCGGAACAGAGGGACACTCGACGAAGCGAGTTACAACAGAGCATCATTTCATACAAGCCGGAATATATCAATCATGGTATAATACAACCAGGTTTTCAAAATACAAACATCGTACGACGGAAACATAAACATTATTGAAGTTTAACAACCTACGAGTATTGCAGCGGAAACTTGTACTTTATACAACAAAAGACTACTAAACGATCAAGAGCCCGTCGTACATCACGGTCCTCCCTCTTCACGGTGTCGGGATCCGTTCCCATTGGAGGGAACCTCCCTCGGGACATTGCTCCTCTTCCGTGAAGCTACCGTACAAGTCGTGAAAATACGACTCATTCCCCGAAAGATAACGAACAAACCCTAAGCAAGACGGACCCGTCAAAATGGCACGCTAAGGCCGACGCCTAGTATGCAAAGGCTTTCCGGTCGTGGGGTTTACTCCTTTGCAAAAACAACACTAAAAGATGGATCCTTACTTTCAATGTTTTAGCTCAACATTAAGTTCGTTAATCTTGATGTTTGCAATCTATAACTATTGCAATCAAGTTTGCAAGACAAGATCGGAATAGATCCATGTTTCTTTCATCTCTCATCCTCATCTTCCATGTTGATTAACTACGATGTGATGAGCTAAACAAGCGGTACTCATTACTGCGAGGGACAGCGATTCGAATCGATTTATACCAGCTGGCAAAACCCGACTACACGACATATACGCACCACACCGGTCGTATACGACAACTTTTCCCGCTAGCACCTGCAGAAGACTAGCCATTTTCAAACTCCCCGGGAATATGGCGACTCCACGACTTTCCTCGTGGCCGACCCATTTCCCTCCCGTGAGACTCACCTCTCACTAACATCCGGTAAAAGAGAGTTGGCTACGCTACATCTCCGGGGCGGTAGGGTATATCAGCTTGCTGGGCCCATGATACTAGCATGTAGTACGGTACGTTCAAACTTGTTCAACTAAGCCGACAACGGTACGTTCCTTGATCGACACGGACGGGGCTACCACCTTGTAAGACCTCATCTCCGTCTTGCCCTTTCTCCTACGGGGCCCGTCCGGTCTCAACATCATTAACACTCTCCTTCATCTTAGTGTCAACACATCAGCACTTAAAGCCTCCATGCTTTAAGATCCCTAAAACATCTACCGTTGCGACTATGAATTAAGCCTAGCTTCTATTGAGCTACCTGTACCGAGTATAGTATAAACAAACGGAAACCTATCTCATGCATCTAGGGTGTCAATCATTCCCTAACACCTAATGCACAAACATAACTTAGCTATTGTGATAAAATAGAATATTTAAAAACATAGGTAGGATGCACCGGGGCTTGCCTTGATTCGAGTCGGGGTTAGCTTCCTCGAGTGTGGGTCGACTTCAAGATTCCCGTCTCCTGTCTCTCCCTCGGACGGAACCTCGATCACGTCGGGACCTAGGTCGACTAACAATGCGTCGCGAATAACCATCATGCATGCATGAATGTACATGATATGATTATGCAAAGGGTTTATTAAATATGTTCATCAACTAACAATTAATGATTAATTATGTTCAGTAATTAATAATTAACAATTAACAATTAATAATTCATCATGTTTATTAATTAACAATTTATAATTAATCATATTCATCAATTCCTAATTAACAATTTATAATTAAGCAGGTTCATTAATTAATAATTAAGAATTGATCATGCTCATTAATTAATGCTTAATCATGGTCATTAATTAATAATTAATTATGCTTATTAATCAACAATTAATAATTACTTAATGACATGTGATAACACATAAGATAATAATTTGGGATCACATAAAATAACAGTGTTTATGTTTACTTTTGGGAAACAATTTTCATAATTTCTTACGTCTGCAAGTATCTCCTTCATTTAGTTAATTTCCTTTCTTAAGTTAATTATTTAATTAGCATAAAATAATAGCTTCTATTAAGTAAAGAAAGTAATTAATTAACATCTATGAAATAAAAATACTCAAAATAGATATTTTATTTCATAGACAGGTAGGTCTTATTTTTCCGAGTCTAACAAAATTGGTTTCACATTTTTCCGATTTTTATTGAATTTTCTACGAATTTTCAAAAATCAAAAAGTGTTATGTGCCACACGCCGGGCCACGGGGTTGGCCACACGGGATCCGCTTGTGGCCACACGCGATCCAGCGTGTGGCCGCGTGTGGCCGCGCGGCGAACCCATGGCGGCGCGGCCACCGGAGACGGCCGGCGGTGCTCCAAAGCTCACCGCGAGACTACCAAAATCATCTACTCCTCGTGGCGAACACTCGGTATGGACGCGCGCACATAAGCTCTACCCTAGACACGCCGGCGGCGAGGTCCGGGCACGGTGGCGGTCCGGCACGGTGCGGAGCTCGCTTGAGAGCTCAAAAATTGGGGAAAAAGCGACGGGGAGCTACTACGGAGCATGAGCAAGCTCGACATGATGCCCTAGAAGCTTGAGCATGGCCGGAAGGGGTTGCTCACCGTGAGTGGTGTGGACGGCGGCGACGGGCATGAGGAAGACGACGATTTCCGCGGTGACCTGCGGAGCAATTTGGGTCGGGAGTGGCCAAGGATGTAGAGGAGTGAGCTGCGCACGAGTGGACACAAAGAGGTTGAGGAATAGCTCACCGGGCGGTGCGAATTCAAGGTCGCGGTGAAGGGCGACGGTGGCAACCCGACGGAGTTGAAGCTTCCAATCCGGTGAGACGGAGGGAGCTCAACCTAATTGAAGGCTCGGATGAGCTCTAGGGGTTGGTGGCGGAGTTTATGGGGGTGATGGTTTGCTTGGGAAGTCGCCGGAGGGAGCTGCCGGCGTTGTGACCCGACGGCTCGGAGATGGCGGTGGAGGAAAATGAGAGAGAGAGAGAAGAATAGGGCCGGGAAGGGGGTTCTTATCCGGCGGAGAGGCGGTGGAGCTGCCAAGCAGCTGCATGGGTGCCAAGCACCTGCGTGGCGGGGGTCGTGGCGGCCCGGCCGGAGGCGGTTTGAGCTGCGGGCGGCGCAGAGCGCGGGAGAGAGAGAGAGGAAGAAGAGAGAGGCTGGCGCTGGGCCGGCCTGCGCATTTTGCAAAAACACCGCTCGGCTTCTAACAAATTAAAAAGTAACCTTCCCGAGCTCAGAAAAATCTACGAAAATTCAGGGGTGTAAATAAAATTATTTCAAGCACTTTTCCTATTAAGTACAAGTTTAAATTCCAAATGCTTTTCGGATTAAAAATTCATGTTTAAATTAAAAAGAGATGCTTTACTTATTTCTTGTAATTATTATTAAAAAGAGAAATAATTTCAGAGTATTTTCATAATTCTTCAATTGTGATGTTTAATCAGTAGAAAATGTTAAACTCATTATTTACTCTTAGTTAAATTATTTTTAAGAATTTAATTTAATCTTTAGTTAATTTGATATTTCATGTACCTTTCTTAACACAAAATTAAGTATTTCATAAATGCAATATGATGACATGCTCATGAATGACATGAAATGCACTTTATTTTCTTAGAGTTGTTACAGTTTGGAAGTGGGAGGACATTGCTATGGATTTTATCGTTGGATTGCCTCTCACGTCAAAGAAGCATGATTCAATTTGGGTTATTGTGGATAGATTAACCAAATCCGCGCACTTCATTCCCGTCCATACTACCTACAATACCAAGAAGTATGCCGAGCTATACATCTTAAGAGTGCTATGTTTGCATGGAGTACCTAAAACCATTGTTTCCGATCGAGGTCCGTAATTTTGTATCTCGTTTTTGGGAGCAATTGCATTCTTGTCTTGGTACCACTCTCATTAGAAGCTCCGCTTATCACCCTCAAACGGATGGACAAACCGAAAGGTTAAATCAATATTTGGAGGATATCTTGAGAGCATGTGCTATGGAAAATCGAGGAAATTGGGATGATTGTCTTCCATTCGCCGAATTCTCGTACAACAATAGCTATCAAGAGAGTTCGGGAATGTCACCGTTTGAAGCATTGTATGGTCATTCTTGTCGTACACCCTTGAATTGGTCGGAAGCGGGAGAAAGGACAAATTTTGGTCCCGATCTTGTCACCCAAGCCGAAGAAAAAGTCCAGACAAATCCAAGCCAACATGAAAGCCGCACAATCTTGCCAAGTGAGTTACGCTAACAAGAGGAGACACCCATTGGAATTTGAGAAAGGAGATCATGTCTCTCCGAATAAGGGCGTATCTCGGTTTGGAATTAAAGGAGAGTTAGCACCCCGCTATATCGGACCCTATCCGATTGTGGAAAAAGCATAGCGCGGTTGCTTACCGATTGCAACTACCGGAAAGTCTTGCTCGTGTGCACAATGTGTTTCATGTCTCTCAACTCAAGAAATGTTTAAAGCCTCCAATAGATGTGGTCATTTCCGACATCGAGCAACTAGAAGAAGATCTCTCCTACCCCTAATACCCCGTCCGGATTATCGATCAAAGCGACCGGGTAACTCGCAATCGCACCATCACCTTCTATAAAGTGCAATGGAATACTCACACCGAAGAAGAAGCAACTTGGGAACAAGAGGATTTCCTAGAGAATAATTTTCCCGAGTTCCTCGCGTCACACAAATCGGTAATTTTCGCACTCCTTCTCCTTAATTAGTAGCGATTCTCGGGACGAGAATTTCTTTAAGGGGAGGGCCGTGACATCCCGTGTCACGATTAGGGCTTAAGCACTAAATTAAAACCCCGATGAAGCCACTAATGCAAACCCTAATGCTAATTCTACAAAAGTAAAGCAAGAAAAAGAAAATAAGGAAAAATAAAAGAAAAAGGCAAATCCGAGTTTAAACCCTAACCCTAACCTAACCTTAATGAGAAGTGCAAAAATTATAAAAGTACCACCGACCTATTTTTGCACCATTTCATTTCTCATACAAAAAGATGATTTTTCAGTATTCTTACATAATTTTTAGACAAAGTTTTAAAAGCTCAAAAATTCAAATTCAAATTCGAAATGCATCCGTTTATGAATTTTGTATGAATTTTTTGAAACAAATTTAGAACTTCAGACTAAAACATGGAAATTAGAGCACATCATGCTGGAGATCCCCATATTTTTAGTTTTAATTTTGGAGCCCCAGAAGTATCGTTTTGGCCAAAATTCTTCAAACCGGTTTTCAAATTCAAAATCTAGAGCTCGAGCTACGGGGACCGCCGGGCAATGGCGCCCGCACCCGCCGGTCCGCCGCCTCCAGCACCGGTCACCGCACGTGCCCCGCCCCATCACGTCTCCACGCACCCCTGCCAGCTCCCAACCACATTTGTACCCGCCGCCCAACCCCGGCCGTCCGGAATTGAAGGCGCCCCGCCCTCGCCGCCCATTAGAAAACAGCACAAGGGCCAAGGCCCCATCTCCATCCGCTCCAAACCGCTCCCCCAACTCTCTCTGCACCTCCCCGCACCGCCGGTTCTTCCCTCGACCTCTACAGCTCGCGCGCGAGAGGAAACACCGCCGCCGTCCGCCGCGACCGCCATGGCCGCCTCCGCGTCGCACGTCGCCTAGGCAAGCTACGCCCCCGTCTCTCTTCGCCAAATCGTGCATCCGGTTCCCCTGCAGCTCCCCACCGACGTGCTCCCCTCCCCGTGCAGCAAGTCGCCGGGAATTGGAGAAATAGCCGCCGCCGTCGTTCCGCTCCGCCACCCCCTCCGTCGAGCCGCCTCCACGGTCCACCTCCACGCCGCCCGAGCCCACGCCGCCACTCCCCATCGCGAGGTGAAGCTCACGGGCCTTACCCCGCTCCCTCTCTCCTTCTATCCCGGACGCGCGCCGTCGCCGGAGACACCGCGGCCGCCACCGCTCGTCGCGAGCCCGCTCCGACCATCTCTAGGCCCCACGACCATGCCCATGAGGTCCGCCGTCTCGCGCACGTCACCCCCACCACGTTTCGAAGGATGCGCAGCCCTAGCGCGCCGCCGCGAGCGAGCTCGTCGGCGCCGGCCGCCGCTCGCCGGAGCGCGCGCGCCGCCTGTTCAAATTTGCCCTAATGGCAATTCCAGTAAATAGACCGAACTTTGTTTGATTTTGAAAAATTCGTATCTCCCGTTTTAAAAGTCAAAAAATTGCAAACGAAAATGTTTTGGAAACTAAACAACTTGCAATTTCATAAAAGTAACATGAACTTGTCAGATCTGAATGTTTTCATATTTTTACAAAAATATTAAAAGTCAATCAATGAAAAATCATTTAAGTCATATCTTTAAAAATATAGATCCAAATTTAATGCCACTTGGTCAAAACCTTCACCTAATCATACGTGAATTCTTGGCACTGGAAAATCTGTTTTTCATTGCATATTTTTCAAGTTATTGCATTTCTTGCATTCTCTCGTAATTAATTTTTAATTAAATCTATACAAATTATTTTTGCATGAAACTTGGCATTAATTTCCTACTAGTCCTGTGCATGTGTAGAAAATCCCATGTTAAATTTTGGAGCGTGCTAAGTAATTATTTTGCTGCCCCTAGATTAATTCCATAAAAGGTTAATTTCAGCACATGTAAAAATGGTGTTTTGCTTCTAAAAGTTATGTTTTTGCATGCTCATGTAAATTTCACTTTCCACTGTGTCACTTAGTCCATCTTGACAGGATTAGTAAGAAGGTTTCGTTAAATTCACGCATGTATTAATTTTTGTAAGCATGTTTTTAAATTAGGGTTACGTTGTCATCGCATGTGATAATTAAAACTACCCTAACCCTAATCGCATCGACTCATGTAAAACTTTGTTCATTATTTGAAACCCAAATAATTGAGATGTTCATAGCGCTCATGCACTTTAGAAGTATTTCATTACTTGTATATGTTAGGGCTATAAGTGGTAAGCTATTTAACTCCTTTTTAAAGAGAACAAATGTATGTTTTGTGCATGCTAGAAAGTTCCCAAACTAAATGTTACCAAACTTATTCATGTGCACTCCTACAAAAACAGCACACATGCATTACCATCATCATCGACCTTGTATTCATGTTACTTATGCATTGCATTTCATTCTCTAGATGACGACGTCGAATTGATTCCGCCGGAAGAGACGGTTGCAACACTCGACGCTTGTGAGGCTAGTGCTAACTTCGATCACTCTCAAGTCAAGCCCCGGTGCATTCCTATTATTTTGAAATGTCTTCCTTTTATCACTATATTAAGGGTGAAGAATATGCATTTAAGTTCTAGGAGTTGCTTGAAAATCCACGTGCATAAATCCCTATATTGTCCTATGTAGCATAGGTGTCATATCCTCGTTAGAAATGCTATGCTATGCTTATGGAGTCAACGATAGAATGGGGAGCTCACTTACGGCTTATGATTAAATTTGAACATGATGAATCGGTTAAAATTGAGAACACCCCATTGTGGCTCCGTGAACAAGTTTGAGTTGTGTACCACTTGCATACCTTTCTTATGGGGATTGGTAAACCTACGTAGCTTGTGAATTGTGAAGTGAGCGGGATATCTCACCGACCCGGAGGTGATGTGTATGGCACGGTGGTTGCACGGGTTGAGGACCGTTGGAGAGTACACGGGTTAAGCCTTGGGCACGTTGTTGAACGGTCGCAAGGGGACGTGTACTCGGGGTCGGTGGCCCCGTGTTTTGCTTTATGATGAACTCGCGAACGGTGGCCATACGTGTTCTTAAATGATGCGTATGTCGTGCATTTGGGTCTTTCCTGCAAGATTAATAATTCGATAATTATCGCCATATCCTCTCGGTTAATGAGTACTACTTGATTCGAGCAGTTCGCAATGCGTAGTAAGAGGAAGAGAATGAGAAGTTGCTGTTTTATATTGATATAAATTTGTATTGCAAATTCTTGTATTGCTAGTATGCTCACTAAAGTTTCTTCATGCAACAACCCTATTAATTTGGCTAAGTGATAAAAGTGCCAACCTAATTAGCATAGGTGCCGTCTTATGCAAAGTGCCAAGTTAAACCGGTCAAGCCCCATGCATCTAGGTGTCGGTCTTAGATGGCCAATTTGACGGGTAAGACATGCGGAGTATGCTAGATACTCGAGGCTTTGCCACTACATGTGTATTTTCGGGATTCCCGCAAGCCGGGTTTTGCGATTGTTGTGGTAAGGTTGTGTGAGATGGAGAAGAGCCCAAAGAGTGTACCATTGAATGATTTCCTAGCTCTCCGACCCATGATGAGTGAGCCGTGGCCTTGGCCGGCACGGTTCACATAAGTTATCTATGTATCGTCGTGTTATGTAATCGCTTCCGCACTTTATTTCGAAAAAAGATCATGGTTATATAAACAAAAATTTGAACCCAATGTATATTTTATTCGGAACTCTATGTTATAATTGAGACTTAATTATGTAAACTTACAAATCTTGTATGTTTGTTAATGTGATGCTATGTATGGTGGATCGGGCTTCCCTTCCGCACGGAGCTTTTCTTCCATTGCCTTCCACTCCGGAATCTTTTTCTTGTAGCCACCGGGGCCCAAGTGTGGCTTGTACTTATTTTTCCTGTTCAGCTCTAACATCTTTGCACTAAGGTCCTTGGCAGGTCCAAGCTGTCTTCTGCTGAACAAATACTTCGCGATCCTGTGGACTTATTTGACCATAATCGTCAAAGGGTGTTATGCTACGTTTCACATAATGGCAGTTTAGTTGGGACCTCCATTCTCGAAAGATATATGACATTATGGTCGGCGTTGCCTTCTTGGCTTTCTTGAGGTCCGTTGGTGGGAAGAGGATGTGTCATCTAATGGCATTCCACATTTCCTCTTTGCGCTCTTGAGGAACCACCTTCCATTTGGTCCAGATTATTTTGCATTTCTCCCAGGACAACAACACCACAACGATTCCGCCATTTTGCATGGACACCCATTGGTTCAACGAGGCTCCCGGTCGGTGGGGTCCGGTGTTGTCACCTCATATGTGCCCTCGGCCTTGTTCGCGGACCTTTTACCCCCACGCTTGCGTTTTGGGGGACTCATGGGCCGCTATGTTTTTCGTTTGCTCCTCATGAGGTGTGTCTTCGCGAGCCATGGAATGTGTCGCTTGTGCGGCCAAGACACGAGGAACACTTCGTCGAGGAACCTACCATATAAAGAATCATTGAAGCTCAGTAATATGCTAATACGGAAAACTTGAAAAATTTAAAGAAAGAATCACATTTGACGTGATACCTCTTACGAAGGCACGTAATCCGGGTCCTCATTAATACCCCTAGGTTCACGAGGCTGGGGGGGGGTGGGGGTGAGGATCCTCCTCTGGTTCTTCCCATTCTCCACTTGATGCGGAGCTTTCATGGTTCATATTCACAACATCCTCTTGTGTATAATGGATCGGGTTGCTGTCTTCCGGATTATCTTGTAATAGTATCTTGTCCGCCATTATAGGATTTAATACCTTTAGCGTAACAATGAAAAGATTTAGCAGCAAATAATTAGAGGAAAGAGTTAAAATAGAGAAAAGATGATAGAAAAGGATTATTTAGCATTGGCATCGGAACATGGATAGCATCGAATCAAATAGAAGAAGAGGAAGACGAGATAGAAGGACATACAATGTAGAACACTTTCATAAGAAAGGCGGTGCACACTATGCAATGCATACCACAATTTATACGACCTCGAGGTAAATAGGTTAGGATACTTGGGTATCCTCCAGAAAATCAAATGTAATGTGTCATACACATTACAAAGATGATCTGGAAAATACCCAAGCATCCGACCATGTCTACCTAAGGTCGTACGAGTTACTGGTATGTCTTGCATTTTATTGTACCAACCTTCCTAATGAAAGACACCCTACATTCTACAGTTCTTCCACCCCATCTTCCCCTTCTCCTATATATACGAGATGCTTATCAAGAGTCATCGTCATCTGCCAAAAAGTTATATTTTTTTTGAAGACTTAGTTGAAAATATATTTTTTCCAAGAAAAGGAGTATATTCCATGGCATCGAACGGGATAGAAGAGGATGCAGCTGAGGAGGATGGACATACAATGTAGAACACTTTCATAAGAAAGGCAGGTGCACACTATGCAATGCATACCACAATTTATACGACCTCAAGGTAAATAGGTTAGGATACTTGGGTATCCTCCGGAAAATCAAATATAATGTGCCATACACATCACAAAGATGATCCGGAGAATACCCAAGCATCCGACCATGTCTACCTAAGGTCGTACGAGTTGCGGTATGTCTTGCATATTTTTTGACCAACCTTCCTAATGAAAGACACCCTACATTCTATATTGACCCCCAGCTACCTCCTCTTCTATCAACAATCATCATCCGCCAAAAAGATAGGATTTTTTGCTCTCGGTGCGGGTTGCTGAATGAACGACCATCCAACGCTATCGTTAAGGTCATCGACTCGTATGTCAACATGTTTCCAACATCCGAGGATGCGGTCCATGCTGCCACACTCATCTCACTTTGTCCGCTTTCATCATCGAGCATGGCTAGACCATGAATTAGATGAGAAAAGAGAGGAAAGAGATGAGAAAGAGAAGAAATAGAGGAGAAATGAGCGGAAAGAGAGGAAGCGATTAAGGAGAGGAAAGAGAGGAGGAAATAGTTTTTATTTAAAAACTATGGTCTAGCCATTAAAGAGAGGAGAAAAGAGAGGAAGAGAGGAGAAAGAATAGGTGCTTTTATATATTAAACCATAGAGCACAAATGCTTTTTATAGGTGCTTTTATAACAGCATTGGTACTTATTCAACCATAGAGCACTCAAATCAGCAAGCCTAGCATGAATAGGTGCAACATATTTGACATAATTCACAAAATAAATGAACAATTCAGGACACAAAGATTAACAAGGTAATTCAGGGCAAAGCTTTACTACTTGCTACTAGGTACTTGGAATGCAAGAGGATCTCAATCATCGATTAACAGAAATAGCTTAAGCATATCAGTACAACCACTCCATACATCATTTACAAACAATATTCAAAGCGCTCCTACGCTCCAAACCCGCAATCGGCAAAAATAGCAAAACGCCTCATTTTAATATACAGCAGCAGTGCTGCTTGTCATTTTCATAACACTAAAACTATAATTGAAATGATAGCAAAAAAATACTCTGCAAGCATCTACATTTAACAAGCCACAACTTTGGTATTCATTTCCAAATTTAATATCGTCATTTACTATGTCTAAATGGCTCCACAATCTAACTGACAGAATCTGTCAAACAGCATCACAACACTAACTTTGGAAAATTATATCTCCCAAACTAGTGAGCCAAAACAAGAGTTCAAGTATTCTATGGAAAGAGGGTTTATAGGGCTACAATATACTCCATATAACCCTGGACAAATTCGGCCTCTAAATAATTTTAGAAGGGCACTCAAAATAGTTTGTTGCAACAACGAACTGAAACCTGACGGAAACTGACGAAAGAGAAACAACAACATTCAGACAAGCATAACTGTCATTTTATCCAACGAAAAAAGGCATATAAATATGCGTTGGAAAGGTTGCGGAACCATCTACAACTTTCGTCAAAAGGCCCTAGTCAAATTTGGCACCCAGATTTATGAAAACTGCCTCAAACAGTGTGTTTAGCTAATAACAAATTGAACATCCATGTCTTAAAGAGTGAACAAAATTGAGCAGATGTGTTTAGCTAATAACAAATTGAACATCCATGTCTCAAGATAGTGTAAGTAGCAAGTGTAACATACAGAAACAAAAATGTAGCACAACATCATCAATTTTTATTTCCCCTTTCCTTTATTTTGTTAACAAATGCCTACTGTAAGTAGCAATCGACACATACAAAAACTCAACAATCAACCACCTAGCAGCATGGCTTGTATCTCAAATGTAGCATAACATCCTAAATAACATTCCGAGGCGTCAGCAACTACTACCATTGACAGATTATCACAGCACATATAGAAACTCAGCAATTCAGCACATATAGAGAGATTGAGCAACTCAGCAATACGCAATCCAGCAGATACATAAATTCATGACACATACAGAAATTCCCTAGCATTGCGGAGTTGCTGTATAGATATCACAACAGTAAGCAAACAATCACGGAGGGGAAGAGGGGGACGGGGGATACCAGATACGTAGAGAGGGGAGCTTGTTGAAGGGGAGGGACGACGAGGGACTCGTCGTCGGCGAGGAGGAGCGCGCGACGGAGAGGAGGCGCACACGGCCGGGGCGAGAGGGCGAGCTCGTCGGGGCCGCGGGGCGCTCGTCAACACCGCGGGCCGGTGGAGGAGGGAAGAGGCGGCGACGAGCTCACGGACGCCACGAGGCGTAGCTCGTCGGATAGATCCGACGAGGCCGAGCTAGGAGGAGGCCACGCCGACGCGTGTGAGCCCGGCGAGGAACCCGAGGAGGAAGGTGATGAGCGCGAGGGAGCAGCGGCGGGCTAGAGGAGGCGCACGCGGCCGGGGCGAGGGGCGTGCTCATCGGGGTCGAGGGGCGCTCGTCGGCACCGCGGGCCAATGGAAGAGGGAAGAGGCGGTGACGAGCTCACGGATGCCACGAGGAGTAGCTCGTCGAGGCGGATCCGGGAGGCGGAGGCGGGAGGAGGCGACGCCGGCGAGGCGAGGAGAAGCTCGCGGGGCCTAGGCCACGGGGGAGGGTACGGCGTGGGCAAGGAGGAGCTTGCGGGGGAGGGCGGCGCGACAGAAATGGGCAGCCTAACGGCATGGTTGTCCAAGGCGGCCACCGAGATAGGGTTGGGCACCGACGCGGCCGGCTTTATAGCCACCATTAGCCACGGTTGGCGATGGTGGAGCGGGTCCCACATGTCGGTGGGACAAATAACAATAGCCACGGCTCACATCAACACCAACCGTGGCTATTGCTGCTCCCACCGACATGTGGGGCCCACATGTCAGAGACACATACAATAGCCACGGTTCGTTATCAAACCAACCGTCGCTATTGTCTCCTTCAACCCCACTTGTCATTGAGTGAGTTTTTTTTGTTGTGTAATTTTTCTTTTACTTCTTCAATTTTTATTCTAAAAACTATAATGCCTTTGCATCTAATTTTTGGCATGCCCTTGTTTTATTTGTTTACAAACACATATGTATTTTTTGTTTTTTGTATTGCATAACTTTTTAATATAATGTTTGATCTACAAAATTGTTTTCTCGACTTTTACATGACCCAAATAATTTGTGAAATTCCAACAAAATTACAGTACATTTTAATTGGTATGATAGATGTGTGTGCCAATTTTCAATTCAAAAATAATAAAAATTGTTCGGATAAAAAAATCAAATGACAACATGTTTTTTCTATTATTTTGCACATTTATCATTTGCAAACTATAAGCCCGTTTGACCTACATTTTGGTATGGCATCTGTTTTCCGAGCATTCGAACTCACTTATATTTTTTATAATTTTTTTAAAGATTTATACAAAAAAAGTAGTTCAAATGGGACTATGTGTCTCGAGTGAGTGGAGTTTTGTACTAAAACTCATGTTGTTTGGTACCAAACACATTTATATGTTTTAAAAAATTGAACCAGAAATTCCTCGTGTGTGTTTATTAAAGGCATGCATACCGACCGAATGTTGAGGTCAAAATCGATACGGTTTATGAAATAAAAATGATTAAATAAATGTCAAAACGCACCCTAAGTAAATTTGAAGAAAATTCAATAAAATAGTTTGGAGATTCTTACAAAACAAAGTGGAAATAGATAGATTGGAATTTTACACAAATTTAGAAACAAGAATCAGTAAATTTGGACAATATTTGAATTCTATATACAAGTTTCAAAATGTAAATAGGAATTAAAGAAAACACAACCTAAATGAACTAGTTGATGAACTACTAATGGGCCTCATATTAAGAGTGAGGCCCAAATCACTATTGTCATTTTAAAAAATATTATTTAATTGATTTAAATTGTTCAAAAATAATTAAACTACTAACTGACACTTAAAAATGGTTATATGTCGGTTTTTATTTTTTAAAATTTTAAATTACACCTTGTTATTTTTTCGGATTTCAAATAAAATTGAACCTAAACATTATTTATTCAATATTTTAACTAAATATATATACAAATTTTATAATTTAAAACTAAATATATAAATTAGTTTTAGAATTTCAATCGAAAGTTATAATAAACATACGAAAAGTTAAAATTTTGGCCCATGGGCCCGAGAACCTTGACCCAATAATTAGGACGAGATCAAAGCGGCCCGAGCACAAACGAGATGACCCATAAGCCGAAACGGACCCATAATGTATTAAGTTCAAAGTGATCTGCAGAGTGGAGCTTATAAGGCGGCACGAGGTGACTTTGGGGCGGGCGAGGTGGTACTAAACCCCGCCCGCCGCGCACCGCTTTGCTATAGCCGCGGTTGACTTCTTCAACCGTGGCTATTGTTAGGGTTAACAAAAGCCACGGTTGAAGAAGTCAACCGTGGCTATAGCTGCAATTATGAAATTATTTAATTATTGATAATTTGATTTATGTGGCTCAAAAATTATTAGCAGGTGGAATTATTAAATAATTATTAGCAACTTTTAGATAATTGTTCCTCGTCATACCAAAAGGGTTCATTCCATCTATACTCAATGCAAACCGTATATTTCTTGGCTCGTGCAAGAAGTCGTCACGGTGGTTACGATCGAAGTTTTTCCACTAGGTTCCATCCGATGGATGACTCGGCTTATTTGGGTCCCTCTTACGTGTATGCCATGTCATCGGTTCGGAATCTCTTGGATTGGCAAATATCCAGTCTTATGCGATCGACCACCGGTAGGTACCACATGACCAAGGCTGGAACCTTACTATCATCGTCGCTACCATTGACGATACTTGCTTTTCTTCCTCTTCCTGTCATTCTTTCCCCTCTTATTAGTTGTGTCTACATCATACTCCTTATTCGTCTTGTAACGACTTCGTTTGCACCTTGGGCATCTCACTAGATCCTTGAACTTCTCCCCCGGTATAATATATAATGATTTAGACATGCGTGGATTTTTTGCACACCCAGCGACATTGGAGTTATCGGTCTCTTAGCATAGTACGTGTTTTTTGGTAACAAGTTTGGCTTCGATAGTGTATCCGAAAGAAGATCCAACAATTCGGTGAAGCCGACATCCGACCACCCATGGATGGCCTTCGATTTCATGAGTTCGAGAACCGTACGTAACACGGTATTCTCTTTGGAACATCCCTTAGACTCCTCAAACAATAAATCCTTTGATGCCTTCTCTATCGTTGCAAAGTTATCAAGCCCTCTTGTTGTCCCTGCATTGAGTAAAACTTGCGGCTCAACATGACATAACAATTCCTCAACATCAAAATCAGTACATTGTTCTTCTTCGATATGAAAATCAAAAGTCTCGTCAACTTGGACAAACTGTTTCTTCAACTTCAATGCCTCATCTCGGATCAACTCTATCTTCATAGGATATAGGATAGCAATAGCTGCCATTGTCATAATCGTCATTCCTCAAAGGTTACCATGTCATTTATGATAATTTTTGTTTAGCTGCTGCTAAACGTTCAAGCAATTATCTACCTATCATCTACAATTTTTTGTATTTTATCAATACCCGTAGCGAAGCACGGATATTTTGGTAGTCTATTATCTATTACTTCTTAATATGTTTGATGAAAATGTCCTGCCGCACGCCAGTACGCCCACCCCATGTTACGCCAATGATTCTAGAAAAAAAACGTTCCTGTTGGTGTGCTAAGCAGCGAGGGTAATGCCCACTTAACACACCGAACACAAGAAATGGAAAATGCGAGGTATGAAAGAACAGAATGACAAGACAACAATTCTTAGTATAAGCGAAGTTAACTTGCTGATTACATGTGTGATTACAGGTGACCCTTGGGCTCCCTTTATAGTCCAGGGAGCCATATTTTACAGGACTATTCTACCCGTAACCAACCGCCTCAACCCTACTCGTGAGACGGTAACTCTCGAGGGCACTCCGGAAAGACGGTCGAAACTACGTTACTCGCGACTTAGCTGGTTGCTCAGCTGGGACGCACTCCCGCCCTTTGCTTCGCCTCGCTCTAATGCTTCGCTCTAGCGCGCTTCGCCTCGCCAAATGATAGCTTCGCGGGTCACGGGCCCGGGGCCTGGCTCCGTCCTTGGGCTTCCCGGCTCGCCCCGTGGTGCCTCCTTCACTTCGGGAACCTTGCGTCATTCGGCGACCTGTGCATACTGTTCGAAGATAAACGTTGGCGTTAGTGTCATAAATGTGTATCGGGGCCCCGGGCATTTTCTCCGCGCGAAGCCCAACTCGCGTCGGACCCCCAACGGTAGCCCCTCGATGGGTGAGCTCGAAATACGCGTAGATCGAGCGTCGCGTAGACCGAGCCGGGCAATCGGAACTTCGCCTCGCGCACGCCGGCCGGCGCGGGAAACGCCACTCCCCAAACATTTTTACTTTGCTTTTCTGTTTTCAACTTGGTGGGCTCTGTGTTTTCTGTTTGTCCGTTATGTGCTTTGCCTTTTTCGGTCCACTTTCATTTTTTCTTTCCTTTGATTTGAATGCTTTGCGGCTGATGACGGCGGTGTCGCTTCCGCTCCTTGTTGCTAGGTTTTACAACCCCCTATAAAAGTGTGGTCTTGTGCCCGAGATTTTCTACCCTTGATTCGGAATCTTGTTTTTCTTTACCCGATTGTTTGGCTTTCTTCACCTGTAACTTCTTCCTCCTTCGTCTTCTTGATTCGCCTTCGGGTTTGCGCCGCTTCTCCCGACTCCGCATTTATTTTTGAGTTGGCCTTTTCTGAAGTCCGTTGCACTCGCGCAGATTTTTCACTTCGATGGATCGCATTAAGACGACCGCTCGGCCCATTCCCAACTATGTTTTGGCACAACGGGTGCCTATCGAGGCTGGGGTTCACTTCGATTATGCCGTTGCCGTGGCTGGCGGTTTTGGCCCATCCTGTGCGGGAGACTGCGGCGCCGACGAGGATGCCGTGGTTGATGTTGAAGGTTCGAGCGGGGGTACCGCAGCGATTAGCGAGGCGGAGCCCGAGGCATTCGCGGGCACGGCTCCCCGGCTAGTGGAGACGTCGAACCTTCGAACTTTTGTTATAAGAAGGTTGGCTATCGTTGGAGGAGGACGCGAAGGCTCTTGTCAAGCGTGGCTATATTCTTGGGTACCGGATGCCGGGTGATGATGCGAGCTTTTGCCCGGGGAAGACGAAGCTGTCGGGTTTCTTGATTGCTTCGCTGCTGGCCGATCTGTTCCCTACCATCGTCTTGTTCAAGATGTCCTAGATCATTACCGGGTGCGGATGCACGAGTTGACTCCTGGTGCTTTCGCTCACATGAGTAAGTTTGTGTGGGCGATGGTCGGCTTCGGAGGCGAGGCCGATATCGGAGTTTTTGCTCGACACTTTGTTTTGCAAGTTCACCATCGTTAGATAAGGAATGGTGGCATTGATCATGATTGCAATTATGCACTCTGTATGATTTTTTCCCCTTGCCGGTCGGAGAACATCGGAGTTATGCACTATGGGAACAGCGATTGGAGCCCGGGTGGACCGACCATTGGTTGTATTACAAGGTTCCGGGTCCGAGGTTGTCTTCGATGGAGCGTCAAAGACTCTGTTTCCACCGGCTTCGCGTCGCGTTTACCTAATCCTCGGCTTGGCCCTAGCTTCGCAGCTCGGGGCAACGTCGAGAACGAGCGTGTTTATCGGAACGCTTACTTTTGTGTTAGCAGCCGCAACCTCGGTTGAAGAGTTTCGAGCTGTGGGTGCCCGCCCTTTGTCTCGCATGTTTTCCATCCCTTGCAGCGAACTCATTTAGGTCACCTTTGACGTCGAAGGCATATCCGGCTACGTGTTTTGCCCGCTCGTGGACTTGAGACCGAGGGGTGAGGACGCCGAGAAGATCGAGCGGTTCATTTGCCGCCTTGAGGAGGATAGTATTTTTTATCGTGGCTGCTATTCCGCTGCGGAGCATAGGCTGGTTCCGGAACGAACCCCGACTCGAGGCCGGTTTAACGAGATTCTTCACCACTCCGACATCCCGTATCCTCGGCGAGAGGTCGAAGAGGGTCCGATTGCTTCAATTAGGAGGCGTAAACTTCCGTTACTTGGGTGGGCCGACGGTGTAGACCTTTTTCCCGGAAAGTAGTTGCCCGCAGCGAGCCGCCGCTCCCCTTAGACGCGAGGCCGTGACTCGACGGTTTCATCGGCGTGGCGGCTCAAGCGTGCGGTCGGCTGTCATGCCGGACGTTCGGCTGGTACCTTCGTGCCCGCTGCCGACGACGTGCGAGGTCCTTGTCCGGTAGCTGCTGGCGAGGTCATGGCCTCTCGGACGGGTTCGCTGATCCCTTGTCCTTTGCTTAAAGGTATTGTTTTTGCATTTGCTTCGTGGCTCATTTTTGCTGCATATTTGCGTTGCTTCACGGTTCCGATCCGCGATGCCGACTTCGCGCCGATGGGGGATGCGGCTTTGCCCGACCCGTCTGCGGCCCGCTGCTACCCGCATACTCGCACTTAGCCTTAATGGCCGAGCTGCACCTTCGCCTTCGCCGCGGGGACGAAGTCGCAGCGACTACGGGCTGGGCATGAAGCTCGGTCAACTCGAGCGGCAAGGGATCCGGCGGAATGAGACAAAGAGAATGCCCGTCTTCGCGGGGAGCCGAGTTGTGCTGAAAAGCTTGTGGCAAAGGAAACGCAAGCTGCAGGCGAGGCCGGGGAGGAGCTTGCCATCTGTCAAGGCGCAGCTCGAGGCTCTTAAGGCCGAGAATAGCAGCCTTAGGTCCTCTTCGCGTGCGTGGCGGGACACTCTTTACGCGGCGGAGTGATTCTATTGGCCTCGCTTTTGCCGCCTCGCTTAACGTGGTTGGAGCTTACGTTCCTCCGTATGAGTCTTCGGCGTCCGAGGATCCGGTGGCCTCGGGTCCGGATTGGCTTGAGGTCCAGCATCCTCGCTGTACCGGATGTCATGGAAAAGCGGAGCCGTTGTGCCTCCCTATACTCCATCGACGCTGCACTCAACCAGCTCGAGCGTGGGGGTGCTGCCACGTCGAGGCGTTAAGTGACCCTAAGAGGACGGTGATTGGGGCGGGTAGCCGCGAGGGGGCGAGCTATACTTCGCGGCTTGCTGCTAGGCGGATAACGTCGAGTACTCGGGTTGGCCATGGTTACGAGGAGGCTCGCGTGCAAGCTCGTGCTCGCTGTTGCGAATGTAGTTGTCCTTCATTGTTCTTGTTTTGGTGCTTGTTACTTGCCTTCACGTGCTTGCTTACTATTTTCCTTCGTTGTTTTCGGTCTTTGGGCTTGGCGGGCGGAGGCGCCGGCAGCGGTGGGGATGCGATCGGCCAAAGCGATGGGTCTTCTACCTCGGCAGATTCGGCATAACTTTGCATGAGTTTTATCTTTTGGCTTATTTTCAATTTCTTAGTGTGTGCTTGAATAGAGAGGAGAGGCTTGCCTTTGTAAATTGTAGAGCCGACAGTCTTGGCTTCGTAAGTGCCACAATTCTTTTCAATGTTTTGGATAAGGGTGACTCATTGTGCTTGTGTCGCTTTGCCCGCTTTTCAATGTTCACTCGTTCGCCTCGTGACTTTCTTTTTGTCGCGAGGCTCCTCGTTCTGTGTATAAAAACCGGGAAGGGGTGGTGCTATGTTCGTGCCTCTAGGAGTTTTCACTTCGGTAGCATGGGTTTTAAGGTTCCCTCCGTTTTGGGGCGTCCTCCTTGGGGTGAAGGCTTCGAACCCCGAGTTGTAGGCCACGCTTCGTCAATCGACTTCTATGGATCCGCGGCACGTTTCGCCAAGCGACTTCAGCTCCGCACGAGTTCATGAGAGGGCGGCCCACCGTGTTCCGGCACTTCTTGCCGTGATTAGGAGCTCCTTGCTCGACTTCGGGCGGTTGTTCTGCGGCTGGGAGGAGGTTCGTGCGCTAGGGGCTGTTGCGGTGTTTGCCTTTGCTTCGCTGATTGTTGCGCAAAAGCGAAACATTGCTCCGCCCTTTTTCATTTTCGTTTCTTTTTATTTGGAGCGACCTTCGATCCACTTGTAATGTGTAACCTATTTTTATGAATAACAATTGACGGTCGATGGTTTCGTCTCCGAATGCCTTAGTTGTTAAGTGGCGAAGTAAAAATTGCTTTGAACAAAAAGCGAGCCCCTTTGCGTCTTTACGCATCGTTTTAGTTAAATGAAAGGCCACTCCCCCTCCCACTTAGCCGTTTAGGGGCGAGGTGCGGATTTGCTTCGAACGAAAACATGAGCCCATTTGCATCTTTACGCATCGTTTTATTTACATGAACCCCCCCCCCCCACTTAGCCGTTTATGGGCGAGGTGCCGAATTGCTTCGCACGAAAACACGAGCCCCTCTACGGCTTTATGCATCGTTTTATTTAGTGGCTTGTACTCCGGGGTACATTTCTTTTTGAAAGTTGCCTAGAGGGGGGGGGGGGTGAATAGGCAATACTAAATAATTCTTGAAAAAAAACAACACCAAACAAGCGATAAAACTAGATAGGACGGAACTTCCATTCCACACGTAACTTTCGTGATAAGCACGAAACTTCCGTTCCTGGTAGAAAGGAGAGGAATTGAGGGAGATGAGAACGAAGTCTCGCAGATCTAGTTGAAGAAAATCCTTCCTTGATCGATGAGGAGTGTTCCACCGGTAGGAAAAGTAGATCCACACATCACACATGTAGATCGGCCACAACCTTTCACATCCGCACCAAGAACAAGAAAGCACGAACAAGAACAACACAAGGGAGACACAAGATTTGTTGACCGAAGTTCGGAGCCCTCACAAAGAGGTTCCTAAGTCTCCGTTGAGGAGCCCACAAAGAGCCGGGTCTCTTTCAACCCTCATCCTCCCCAAGTGACCACCAAGGTCAACCTTGGTTTTCTTCTTCTTCTTGCTTGATTCCTTTCTTTACGGAGGTGAATCGCAACCTTCACAAACTTCCCAAGGCTCACCACAATCTTGAGAGCTCTAAGGTGACACCTAGCCAATCTAGAAGAACAAATCTCCAAGAGTAACAAGTGACTTAGAGTTTTCTTGCTAATGAAAGATATACTCAAGGTCGGGGTGATGCTTCTATAGCTTGGATTTGGTTTGGGGCTCTCACAAATGGATTTGAATCACAAGGGAAATGAGAGAGAGATGAGAGCAAGTGCTTGAGGAAGATGAGAGCCGTTGGGATGTGTGAAAAGTAGAGTTAACGGAACTTCCGTGGAGTCTTGACCCGAGTGTAAGAAACGGGCAGGACGGAACTTGGAAGCTCCGTCCCGTACTCTCTGGACACGGCCGACGGAAGTTCCGTGGTGACCACGGAACTTCGTGGACACTTGACAGGATCTCAAGTTCCATGGACGAAACTTGGAAGTTCCGTCCTGCACTCTCTAGAAAGATGGAAAGAGGGACGGAAGTTCCGTTGACCTCACGGAGCTTCCGTGAGATCTGAATTTGGTGGGTTGGCATCTTCCGAACTTTGTTGGTTTTGATTTGATCCAAGCTTGTGTATGAAACTTTGAGCACACATTCCCTGCATGAAAGACTAATTCACCCCTCTTTATAGTTTGGCATTCCTAGACTCAAAGATCTATAAGAACTACTTGAAGCTTCTCTTTGAGTCCATCTTTTAACTTTTTGTATGAGGGGCTATCAATCTCACAATGTGGGTTAGTAGACTTTGATATCCTACACATTAGCTCAACAACACACTAGACATTTTAATTCTTTGTCATTCATCACCAAAACCCGCTAGGGGGCCTAATTGCATCTTCAATCTCCCCCTTTTGGTGATTGATGACAAATAATCAAAAGAGACAAGGATATCAAAAGAACGAAAAGCGAACAACCAAAATATAGCGGAGCTCCCCTAAAGAGATGCATGGATCACACAAACATGTGAGAGAGCTCCCCCTATAGTTTGTGCTTGTGGGGTGCCTAAAAACAATGTGCTCAAGTGACATGAAAAAGTGTGAAAGCAAAAGCAACACAAGCGCAAAAGCTACACACCACAAAATGCAAGCCACAAATGTCAACATAAGCATTAACCACACATTAAAACAATAAACATTCACCATTCATCATCCAAGCACATAGTTTTGCAACGAATTAAGCTAGCCCTATTACAATAGAGGCACATACTCACATAGTTTCATACATATCAAGGTTCCCATAAGTTCCAACACTAAACAAAGAAGGATAGATAAATAGATACCTTGGTGAAACCCTCTTTTCTCTTCTCCCCTTTGGCATCAAGGCACCAAAAAGGAGTGAAAGAAGGAAAATAAAGAGAACAAAAAGGGAATCACTCAACGATCCGAGGCGAGTGGGAGTCTCTTCCTCATCTTCATCATCATTTCCACCTTGATCTCTCTCATCAGCTGCTTCCTCCTCTTCTTCATCATCACCATGAGCGGGGGCATCCACATCTTCATCACCCGTCCAAACAAAGACCGGGAAATCATCGGTGGGATCAACTTCGAGCCATCGTAGGATACCTCAACCCCTTGGGCCCTCATGAGTGCCTTGAGCCTGCGAGTGTTTTGCTTGGTGCGCTGCTCATTTCTTTGGGTCCTTGCACCAATGGAGGAGCACATCCCAAAGACCTTCTTCAAGCCGTACATGAGGCGAGAAGTGGGAGAACGACGCCTGCGAGGAGCACTAGAGGAAGGTCCTGCATCCATGGAAGTAGAAGGACGACGACGACCCGCACGAGACTTAATGAGCTTGGGCTGATATTGTTGATGCGTGCATTCCTTCTCAAAGACCAACCCCATTTCCTTCTCAATCGTAGCCTTGAGCCACGGTGCATAGGGCAAGGTGCGACGAGTGTGATAGGAGGCACGGTGAATGTCTTTAATGATGAATCCAAGCACATCATATCCGGGAGAGTCGGGTGCAAAGCGAGCAAGAACATTCCGAGAGTAGGAGGCAAGCGAGGTGGCATACCCGTCCGTTGGAGCAATGTTATGACGGAGGAGGCGATTCGAAGCTTGTAATAAGCTATTAGTCCATCTCGTGTCACCAATGATAGCATTTGCAATGCTAGGCAACCGGCTGAGATTCTTGGGGAGACAAAAGTAGGTCCCCAACTTCTTGTAGCTCACGCTATAAAAGATACCCTGAGTCATCCAATGAATTCTCTCGGTGGCTCCATCAAGATAAATTGTTGCCCAAAACCGACAAAGCACCTCTTCATTCCAATCATACTTGAAACCCATCATGTCAAACACACCCTCGTCCTTGCAAGCAACAATTGCCTCATTGAATAGCACATTCTCTTTATTCTCCATAAAGCGCCAATCAACCCATTGGTGGGGGGATAGGCGTTGATTCTTCTTGCGAGGCATATGGATGAATATAGAGTTGTAATAGTCCTGTTGGAACCATGTGTAGAACCTGTCATCACTAGCTTCTTGCTCATCTACCAACGAGAGGGTTGGTGACCCGGTCTTCAAACAGAGCATTCGCTGCCTTCTTGTAGTCAAAGGGAGACCGGTTTGGAGGGTAGACCACTGGACGCACAACCAAACCCCTCACCACATTTTTAGCTAGCTCCTCTTGAGCACGAGATGACCCTTGGCCCCTTGCCGAACCCTTTCCTTTGGCCCTCCGATCGGGAAGTGGACCACCACGATCCACACGAGCGGTTTGAGCCCTCTTGGGCTCACGAGTGACTCGTGCTCTTCCTCTTCTTGCGCTCGAGCACGATCTCCATTTCCTCACTGCCGTCATCACTCTCCACGAACTCATCATATTCACTTTGGCTCTTCCGACCAGGAGTTTTAGTGCGACCCATCCGATAGGAATGGACAGGGAATCAATAAGGGCCTTAGCAGAATAGAAGATAAAAAGGAAGGTAGGAGAATTGCAATGTAAACATATCTCGTTGGGACGGAAGTTCCGGTCGGGACGAAGTTTCGTCGGTTGGGACAGAAGTTCCGTCCGGAGCGGAAGTTCCGTGTCACACCCCTATCCCTAAAGATAGTTCGGTGTGGTACGGATCGCCTTGGGAGATGATTGACGAAGCAACCATACATAGCATCACATTAACAAACATACAAGATTTATAAGTTTACATAATTAAGTCTCGATTACAACATGGAGTTCCGAATAAAAGATACATTAGGTTCCGTTGGGGGAAGATCACCACCTTACCCCGGTGGGCCGGCCCGGAGGGAAACAAGGCCCCGTAAGGACTTAGAGCAAGCACCACAAGGCCCGGAAGAAGCAATTGGTGGCAAGGAATTGGCCCAGCCAAGGCACAGCAAGCATATGAAGAAGGGATTCGGCCCAAGAGGGCAATAAGTGTAACTTGTATGGGCTCATGTGAGAATTAGGGTTGAGAGAGTATGGACTATAAATACTCTCTCAAGCCCATCTCATGAGGGGATCTGGCCTCCCTGTAATCACACTGTAACATGAAATGAAAGACATCGGTTGGAGTCCTTCGTGACTCCTTCGTGATCCCTTCAAACTTTTATCGCCTTCGTAGTCTTTCTGTTCTTCTTCATTAGGCCTAGCCCAAGGACCTTCGTAGTCCCGCAGCCCATAAAATCTCCGGGACACCTTGGGCTGGCCCAATCCTCGTTGCTTGTGGCCTTCGTAACCACAACAGTCGGCGCCGACCGTGAGGAGCGAACGGAAAGGTCTACGTTATGGCTGGAGGATATACCGAGAACCGGAGGGTCGGTGATCCTTCGGGTTCCACCGCACCGAGCTGGGAGGCACGATTGGTCAAGAAGAAGGTGTACTTGCGGACATGGCCGAAGGGGTGGCCAATGAAGGAACCTCGACTGGGATCGAAGGAGGTCGTGAAGCATCGATACGAGTCACACCGGAGGACCTCGGCTCGCAGCACGAGCGTCTGGACTTGGAAAGACAGAGCCGGGAAAGAGAGCGTCAAGAGAAAGCTCGAAGGGAAGACAACGTCGGGCTTCTCGCCGAGCGTGAAGAGCAAGCTCGAAGGGAAGACAACGCCGGGTTTCTCGCCGAGCGTGAAGAGCGAGCTCGAAGGGAAGATAACGCCGGGCTTCTTGCTGAGCGCGAAGGTCAAGCCCGAAGGGAGGACAATGCCGGGTTTCTCGCAGAACAAGAGCAAGCTCGAAGGGAAGAACACCGAAGGTCGCTCGGAGATCCCGAAGAGCAAGCTCGAAGAGAGGCGCAAGTGAGCCTTCTTGCCGCCCAATTAGAAGCACGAGTACAATCGGAGGAGATTGATTGAGGAGCGTGCGCCGAGAAAGCAAGCCATGGAAAAATTCGCGAGACAGGAGGAAGGGTACAAGGAGAGGCTTGAAGCCGTGATAAAAACGCAGGAGTTGCCGACAAAGCAATCGGAGGTTCTTAAGAGAGCGAATATGCCAGAGCAAAGGGCCCCGACTCACGAAGTCTTTCGGGAGTTGTCCTCGCAGAACCAAGGGCTCGGGCAAATGATGCATCCGCGGGAGGACCCGTTACCAAGGCAGAATGCTCTTCCTATGGTTCCAGGTCCGGGCCAGGAGGTTGAGGTAGATCCTTCGTTGCCATTAACTTGGGAGTTGCGGACGGCGGTCCGGCCACATAGGCTGGCTGGAGTCAAGCTTCCGGTGTACGGAGGAACGACCGACCCAAAAGAGTTCTTCATCCGATATGAGACAGCGGTTGAATCTGCTAGCGGAGGAGATGCCATCAAAGCCAGGGCGCTACCGTTAGCATTGGAAGGCATAGCAAGCACTTGGTATTCAAGGCTGCCAGCGGGATCTATCAGCTCTTGGGGGCAGCTAAAAAAGCTCTGTCGGTGCACTTTCGTGGATCTCATCCGAAGGAGTTGAACAACGGAGATCCGGCCGCGTGTTGTCAAAGAGAAGGGGAAACACCGGCATAGTTCACCAAAAGGTTTATGCATTTGAAGTGCCAGGTGGCCGATGTACCGGAACCCATCGTCATATAATATGTGGCAAGGGGCCTTCATATCTATGAAGCCCGAAGGAGAATCGGGGAAAAGCGACCTCAAACTCCGGATCACTTGCTTCGAATATTGGAAGGTCAAGTAAGGGTCGAGGAAGATATACAAAACGCCAGGGCAGGTTGGCGTCATCGGTCCGATCGAAGGGGGAGAAGCGTCCGGATGAATTCAGGCACGAAGGGAACCAACACAAAATGTCGAGGAATGTATATAATGTAGAGCAGGACTTTCCGCAGCAAGAAAGTCATCCTTCGGAACAATCGCAGGGGTCATCGCAGTCAAGTGGCAATAGAGGAGGAGGCCGAGGCGAGAATTTCTCAGGGAACATGCCCCAAGGTTTTTTCGGTTATTTTCATGGGCCAGGAGCAAATCACACGACCAACAATTGTGAAGAAATTAAGGCAATGTGTGCGGCAAGACAGAAGGGGCAAGCCGAAGGCCCTCGCTCAGTGATGCACACTAGTCATTATGCGCAACCTTCGCAGACATTGCCACCACCACCACCTTTACCGTTTCACATGCCTTATGTCCCACCCATATATGCTTCATCCTACGGGGCTGCACAACCAGCTCATTACCCACCACCAGTGCAGCTCGAGCAGGCATCGTCTGTCTCTCCGGCAATCGGAACCCGGACATGCATCGGTCGGGGTCAAGGGCGGTGCAACAAGTTCCAGCGGCAGAGCCAGCTCAATACGCATGTAGTCAAGCGTCCAAGGGAACGATCCTCATGATCACCGGAGGAAATAGCAGAGACTTTCCATCCACGAGACAACGCAGAGAATACATCGGTCGGGTATCTCACGTAGCTGCTTGTCCGCCGGTTGGACTTCATAAATGGATGGACGTGCCGATCGCCTTTTTAGCAGCTGACTTCAGGCCAATGATTTATCCGCACGATGATGCCTTCGTCATGAGGGTCAATATTCATGGCTTCGATGTACACAAAGTTCTAATTGACGGAGGCAGTTCAGCAGATGTGTTGCTATGGAATACCTTGGAGAAAATGGGATTTACTCGAGCGGACTTGCAACCTTCGTACACCCCCTGCAAGGCTTCGGAGGGCAGCCCATTCACCCCTTAGGCTGTATTACACTGAAGGTTTCATTCTCTCGGTTCCAATGGACAAGGGGGAGTCGGACCGAGGATATCGGGTTCGACGTAGTAGATATGGTATATCCGTACAATGTGTTGCTAGGACGAGGGTCATCAACAAGTTTCTGGCCATCATTCATCATGGTTATCTCCGTATGAAGATACCAGGACCGAGAGGGGTCATCACGGTATACGGGGATCAGGCCGAGGCCGGAAGGCTGGAAATCGACATGGCCCCTGGGCAGCGTCACATTAATGTTATTGGCAAAAGTGAAGGCACTCCTGGTCCTGTGGAACTTCCCACCGCGCCTAAGTATATGCCAAAGGTACAGCCGCAGGAAGGCACGAAGGAGGTGGTGTTATGTCCGGATCGCCCGATCGAGCTGTTTGGATCGGATGTGGGCTATCTCAAGAAAGAGAAACGGAGATCCAAAAGTAAGGCGCATGAGGGATTGGACAGAAGAAAAAATCGCCATTCTCAAGGCGAGTGGTTCGGAAGCTGCTGGATGCGGAGGTAGTACGCCCCATTGATCGAACTACGTGGTTAGCCAATCCTGTCTTAGTAAAAAGCCGAATGGACGAGTGGCGAATGTGCGGTGACTTCACTACTCTCAACAAGTTTTGCCCGAAGGATGATTTCCCACTCGCAAGGATAGATCAGCTAGTTGACACCACGAGCTGGGGCTGCGTTGATGAGTTTCCTTGATGGTTACTCGAGGTTTTCATCAAGTCCGGCTAGCAACCGAAGATCAACCTTTGACGGCCTTCCGGATACCCGGAGGAACATATTGCTATAACCGAATGCCCTTCGGTCTTAAAAATGCTGGGGCTACGTTTTCCCGAACCGTCAAGGCCACCCTCGGTGATCGGTTGGGTCGCAATGCAGCAGCTTACATAGACGACATTGTAATCAAGAGTATTGCTGAACAAGACCATGTGAAGGACCTAGCTGAGACCTTCGCAAACCTCGGAAGAGTGGGCATGAAGCTGAATCCAGCCAAGTGCATGCTTGGAGTCAAGGCGGGTAAGCTGTTGGGATACATGGTGTCCGAAGCCGGCATCGACCCTAATCCAACAAAAATCAAGGCCATTCTGGATATGGAACCCCCAATGTCCATAAGGGAGGTGCAAAAGTTTACCGCAAGAGTTGTGGCTTTGAGTAGGTTTATCTCCAAACCGGCGGAACGAAGCATGCCGTTCTTTGAGATGCTAAGGGGGCCGCGGGTTTTCAAGTGGACGAGAGGAGCATAAAGTAGCTTTTGAACAACTCAAGGAGTATTTAGTGGAGCTGACCACCTTGAAACCACCGCCACCCAAGGTTCCGCTTCTCCTCTATATCGTAGCAGCCCCGAAGGCGGTTAGTGGGGTCCTTGTATATCGGACCAAAGAGCAAGAGGCAAAGCAATTGCCAGTTTATTATGTCTCGGAAACACTCGCTGGGGCCGGATGTGGATATGGAATTATTGAAAAACTCTTGTATGCAGTCCCGATGGCATCACGCAAGCTACGAAGGTACTTTGATGATCATCCTATTTTGGTGCCTACGAAGTACCCCTTGAGAAATGCGCTAAAATCGGACAAGGCGTCCAACAAAGTGTTAAAGTGGGCAGCCGAGTTAGGACAATATGATTTGACCTTCGTCGCAAGAAAAGCTATTCGATCGGATGTGTTAGCTCGGTTCTTGGTTGAATGGACCCCTAACGGCAACTCGGAGGCCGAAAGTCGGGGTGAACCGGAGGACCCAATCTGGACAGTCTACACGGATGGAGTTCTCCGGTGCCGGTTGTGCCGCTATCATAACATCTCCTAGTGGGCAAACACTAAGGTACTCGGCCAAGTTGGCTTTTCGGACCACCAACAATGCAGCTGAATACGAAGGCATCCTCTTGGGCCTAAGGCAGGCCAGGGTATTGGGAGCACAAAAACTGGTCATGTATTGTGATTCGCAGCTAGCAGCAGTAACGGTTAGCGAAGGGTTACAGGACGCTTGACCCGAAATGACTCGCGTATGCCCAGAAGGTCGAGAGAGATGGATAAGTTCTTTGTAGGATTCGAGGTCGAAACATTCGAAGGACAGAAAACAAAGAGGCTAACTTGCTTGCCAAAGCAGCTGCGGGACAAGGTCCTCTCGCAGCCGGACGTGTTGCACGAAACGCTTCATCGGGCAGCCACCACCAGCAGTCAAACCAAGAAAGTCCTGGCCTTGGTCTCGGAAGATTGGCGCGCCCCGATACGGGCCTTCATCGAGAAAAGATATACGCCAAATAACAGATTGGAGGAGCAACGGATGCAGCATAGAGCAAGAGGCTATGTGCTGATTGAAGGAGTGCTATACAAGGGAGGAGTTTGTGCCCCATTGCTAAAGTGTCTTAGTCAGCCGGAAGGAATACAACTCTTGCGGGAAATTCACGAGGGATCTTGTTCTTCTCACATAGCTCCAAGGGCATTGGTTGCAAAAGCTTTCGGACAAGGCTTCTATTGGCCAACAGCCATAAGGGATGCGAGAGGACTTGGTGAGAGTCCTGTTCGGGATGTCAATGGATGGGAAGGAAGTCCCACTTGCCGGCCATCTGCGTTACAGCCAATACCACCGGTCCGGCCGTTAGCAAGGTGGGGCATTGGTATTGTTGGGGAGCTTCCAGCAGCACCATGGGGCTTTCGGTTTGCGGTAGTGGCAGTTGAGTACTTCTCTAAGTGGGTTGAAGCTGAGCCATTGGTACAAATCATGGCCAAGAATGTACGAAAGTTCTTCCGGAAGAATGCGTTGAGTATTGATCGTGGCCTTGGCGCTCGTAGAGCTCCTACCCCGGCTCGTCGATCCTTCGCTCGAGAGTCACCGCATGCTCCGAGGACGCCTTTTGCAATTCTTTGTGCTCGCGCAACAGCTTGGTGTACTTAGCTTGTTCCTGGCGCAAAGCATCATCCGAAACACGAAGGCGCTCGTTCAAGGCGGCAACCTCCGTAGCAGGTGAAATCTTGGACAAGTGGCGAGCAAGCGCCGCCCCTGCCAACATAAAGCAACGGCTAAGCAAAGAAAAAATTAACTGTTTTTAGTCAGCAAAAATAACTTAAAATACCTTCATGGTAATGCGGGAGAGGCTTTCCGAAGCTCCTTCTCATCCACGCCTTACGGACTACGGTCCGCTTGGCATAGATTGAGCATGCGACCCGCGTACTCGAGTCCTTGGCAAGCGAAGTTCCATCCTCAAAGTCATTGGGCTGAAAGAACGACCCAATGTTATGAGGGGCTATCCCGTGAGGAAGCACCCCCATAAAACACTTACCGGGAATACGAGTCCTTGGCAAGATAATACAAGCGCTCTTCGATTTCCTCGAGAGTCGGCTCCGAAAGGAATATCATAGTTGGCAAGTTCGATGAAAAAGACAATACAAGTAATGCAAAAACGAAGAGCCCTTCGAAACACTTACCGGGAAACAGGTTAAGGTCAAAGTTCGGGGTTGGCCAGCTACGTTAAGGGAAAAGACAGAACCCCAATCTTGTCGAAGGGGCACAATGCCCGCCGTAAGGAACTCCTCGCATAAATCCCTCATGGAAGCCTTGTGGGCGATGCGCCGCAGCAGGTCGATGCGACTTTGCACGGTGGCATCCACCGTAACGTCCGGAAGACCAATGTAGCCGATCTCCGTACGAAGGGAGTGCAGGTTGCAATTGGCGTCTTGGTCATAGTAGAACCATTTGTGCACCATGGTCTTGCCCCAGTGCGGCTTGTAGGCCTTTGCGGGCACAAGATGCTCCATGCCGTCGCGAGGACGAAGGGCAACACACATGAAGCTTAGCCACATATGGTCCCCAAGCGGGCTCGGCAGGGGTCGCCGAGTGGCTTAGTGAGTTGCAGCGTAGGCCCTAGCGCACGACACCGCCCCTTTCATCCGAAAGGCCCACTCTAAGATGGCCGGACGAATCATGCTCGTTCAAAGTGATCCGTTGAATCTCCAAACCAAAGAGATCCAAGCACCTCTCCCACAAACGAGGAGCAGGGAAACCGAAGACCTCCTTCGAGCAGCTTGGCAAAAATGATGAGGCGACCGAGCCGCACCACGGGAGTTGTCTCCTCGGGGCGGGGATGTGCGCCCGATCCCGAGCGAAGCAATTGTGCTCGATAGCCCATTTGTCCAGCTGGGCTTCGGTCATGGTGCTGGCTCCCGTAAAAGAACCGGGAGGCTTCGTGTTGCTCGATCCAACGCGACGGCCGATGCGACGCCTTGCCATAACGAAGGTTGAAAGCGGAGGACTTTGAAACGAAGGACGACCCCTTGGATCGACGGTCGAAGCTTCGAAACGAAGGCTAGCGACTAAAGCTCAAGGCTAAGGCTTGTAAGTGGAAACAATGATTGAGTGGGTTGGTGCGGTGAAAGTGAGCGAGTAGGTATGTTTCACCGCGGGACCTATCCTTATATAGGCGGTAAAATTAGGGTATCGGCATTCAAAACGCGGCGCTTTGAAAGCAGTCGCGCCCCTTCAAGAGTGGGCGCGTTACACGAGCAGATCACGCTCCTTCAAGAGTGGGCACGTTACACGAGCGATCGCGCACCTTCAAGAGTGGGCATGTTACACGAGCGATCGTGCCCCTTCAAGAGCGGAGGCGTATTTCGAGGAGGCATAACCACATGGATACCGATGAAGCTGATGTGGTTATCCCTATGCGCCTGCAAGCGGGCCCAACATATGAGCACTCGCGCCTCTTCGAAGCGTGCACGCATCCGACCAAACCATAACTACGCGCGTAACTTTTGAGTTAACGCGATGGTCGTTTAAGACCGGGCAAACCTACAATTCTACGTAACAGCTTAGCACATCACTCATTGCAATTATTACCAAGGAACATGGCTTGTTCTTTGAAAAAGTTCTTAGTAAAGAGCGCAGGGATAAGCCTTCGATTGGAGACTATCTCTACCAAGGCCCTTCGTTGGAGCAGCCATATGATTCAAATTCTCTGCTAAGGCCCTTTAACGATCAAGTGGCCTTCGTGCATGATAATTAAAGCTGAAATGACAGTATGAGTGCTAGTAGAGCATAACGACACATGAGGCTATCACGATGAAACGACAAGGCCACCGTAGCGAAGGAAAAAATTGAAGCGGCGTAGGCCCAAGTAACGAGTGCAAGGATAGGATGGAGGATGTGGAAGGATAAGGCGGTCGATGTGGCACAACATCCTCCAATCAACCCGATACGCAATCTTATCTATATTGGATTCCCCCGCCACATAGGCAGCGGCGGAGCCTATATAAGGGGACCAACGCCTTTCACTTTGAAAACACACTAGCATTTCAGCTCTCGCAGCACTAGCAAGATGCAACGGTGGGCTTTTCGGTTTGCGATCAAAGCAAGCCCGAAGGACGATGGTCCATAGGCTTCGCGCTTCACCAATTGACTTCAAAGGGTGTGCAACGCGCTTTACCAAGCGACTTCACTAAGGTCACCGGTCCGATGCGCTTCCTAAGGAAGTGGTACACGAAGGTCGTGTTCGGTGAGGCGCCATGGTAAAGCGCTCGCGTAGCCTCGGTTCTTCGACGGAGGCTATACCATAGTATAGCCACGACGAGAAAGAACTGTCCGGTCGTGAGAATGATCGAGTAGGTCTCTTCACGGATCTTGAGGGTTTATTGTCACACCCCGAAGATCTCGGGACCTATCTCTCGATGGCCGAAGCGATCAAGGTCGTCACGAGTAGCTAGACAAAGCCAAGGTCGGCTGCCGCCTAAGCAAGACCATTTGGTCGGCAAAGGGCATCCCACGATGACGGTGACTAAGTCCCAGCGGCTCGTCACCCGGGAGGGTCATCGGTATCCTCCGAAGGCGGGCAGGCAAGTGCATTCCTTCAAGTCAAGGGAACCCTTTTGCTTGGCCTAGTCGTGGCTTTCGAGGCTGGTCTAAAGACCAACCGCGCGTCACCCCTTACTCTTTCTTTTTCCCTTTCCGGTAGCGTCCTTCAGTCCAACTGTAAGCGGTTTCAATAATAAAGAATCGCCTTCGTTTTGAGCCACCTTCGTTTTGCATGACCGTAAATGATACTTTTGCTTGTTGATTCATGTGTTACTTCAAGAGCGCAAAACGAAGCGCCTACCTTTAATATTGTCTTGCGGTTTCTCATTGTCAAGCATAGCAGGCGGGGTAAACCGAAGAAGGCGTGAAGATGAGGCGCCTCCGGGCAGTCTCGAAAAGGGGGGGAGGGCTAAGGTGGAGATCCTTCGGGATCACGGTTTCGGTCCTACCAAAGGCGGAGCTCACCCGTGAGGGGCTACCGTTAGGGGAAGATCACCACCTTACCCCGGTGGGCCGGCCCGGAGGGAAACAAGGCCCAATAAGGACTTAGAGCCAGCACCACAAGGCCCGGAAGAAGCACTTGGTGGGAAGGAATTGGCCCAGCCAAGGCCCGAGCAAGCATATGAAGAAGGGATTCGGCCCAAGAGGGGATAGAATAGGAAGGGTATAAGTGTAACTTGTATGGGCTCATGTGAGAATTAGGGTCGAGAGAGTATGGACTATAAATACTCTCTCAAGCCCATCTCATGGGGGATCCGGCCTCCCGTAATCACACTCGTAACGTGAAATGAAAGACATCGGTTGGAGTCCTTCGTGACTCCTTCGTGATCCCTTCAAACTTTTACCGCCTTCGTAGTCTTTCTGTTCTTCTTCATTAGGCCTAGCCCAAGGACCTTCGTAGTCCCGCAGCCCATAAAATCTCCGGGACACCTTGGGCTGGCCCAATCCTCGTGGCTTGTGGCCTTCGTAACCACGACAGGTTCAAATTTAAGTTTACATAACCATGATCTTTGTTCGAAATAAAGAGCGGAAGCGAATACATAAGACGACGATACATAGTTAACTTATGCGAACCGTGCCGGCCTAGGCCACGGCTCACTCATCATGGGTCGGGGAGCTAGGAACCCATTCAATGGTCCACTCTTTGGGCTCTTCTCCATCCCACACAACCTTACCACAACAATCGTAAAACCCGGCTTGCGGGAATCCCGAAAATACACATATATTGGCAAAGCTCTGAGTATCTAGCATACTCCGCAAGTCTTACCCTTCAAAATTGGTCATCTAAGACCGACTCCTAGATGCATGGGGGCTTGTCCGGTTAAACTTGGCATTTTGCACAAAACGGCACCTATGCTAATTAGGTTAGCACTTTTAGGACTTAGCCAAATTAATAGGGTTGTTGCATAAAAGAAACTTTAGTGAGCATACTAGCAATACAAGAATTTGCAATACAAATTTATATCAATATAAAACAGCAAGCTTCTCATTCTCTTCCCTTTACTACACATTGTAAACTGCTCGAATCAAGTGGTACTCATTAACCGAGCGGAAACGGCGATAATTATCGAATTATTAATCCTGCAGGAAAGGACCCAAATGCACGACATACGCATCATTTAAGAACACGTATGGCCACCGTTCGCGAGTTCATCATAAGGCAAAACACGGGGCCACCGACCCCAAGTACACATCCCTCTTGCGACCGTTCAACAACGTGCCCAAGGCTTAACCCGTGTACTCTCCAACGGTCCTCAACCCGTGCAACCACCGTGCCATACACATCACCTCTAGGTCGGTGTGATATCCGGCTCACTTCACAATTCACAAGGTACGTAGGTTTACCAATCCCCATAAGAAAGGTATGCAAGTGGTACACAACTCAAACTTGTTCGCGGAGCCACAATGGGGTGTTCTCAATTTTAACGAATTCATCATGTTCAAGTTTAATCATAAGCCATAAGTGAGATTCCCATTCTATCGTTGACTCCATAAGCCTAGCATAGCAGTTCTATTGGAGATATGACACCTAATCAACATAGGACATATAGGAATTTTATGCACGTGGATTTCGAATCAACTCCTAGAACTTAAATGCACATTCATCATCCTTAATATAGTGATAAAAGAAAGACATTTCAAAATAATAGGAATGCACCGGGGCTTGCCTTGAGAGTGATCGAAGTTAGTACTAGCTTCACAAGCGTTGAGAGTAGCAACGGCTTCTTCCGGCGGAATCAATTCGACGTCGTCACCTAGAGGATGAATGCAATGCATAAGTGAAAGGAATACAAGGTCCGATGATAATGATAATGCATGGTACTGTTTTGTATAAATGCATATGCACACGTTTAGTAAAACTTAGCTTCGTGGAATGGCGAGTATGCATAAACACATAAATTCGCTCTCTTTTAATGGGGTTAAGTAAATTACCAATTGTAGCCTTAACATGCATGAGCAATGGTTTCATCCAAGGGATAGGAGTGCTGTGGGTTAAACATGAGTGTTCAGATTTTAAAATATTAGCAAAGTTTAAATGCAACCGATGCAATTTAGGGTTAAGTGTTTATCATCACATGCGATGACGATCGTACTTTAATTCACGAATTGGATTTCAAAATTAATACATACATGATTTTAACGAAACCTTCTCACTAATCCTGTCATGAAGTGCTAAGTGACATTGTGGAAAGTGAAATTTACATGAACATGCAAGGATATAACTTTTAAAAGCATAAAACCATTTATACATGTGCTGAAATTAACCTTTTATGGAATTAATCTAGGGTTAGCAAAAATAATTATTTAGCTTGCTCAAAATTTATCATGGGCTTTTCTACACATGCACAGGACTAGGAGGGAATTAATTACCAAGTTTCATGCACAAATAATTTGTATAGATTTAACTACAAATTAAATACAGATAATGCAAGAAATTCAATAACTTGAAAAATATGCACTGAAATGTAGATTTTCCAGTGCCAGAAATTCAAGTATGCTCATATGAAGTCTCTGACAAAGTGGCATTAAATTTGGATCTATATATTTCAAGTTGTGACCTAAATGAGTTTTTGTCGATTGACTTTTGTCATTTTTGTAAAAATATGAAAATGTTCACATATGACAACTTCATGTTACTTTTATGAAAGTAAAAGTTTCGTAGTTTGCAAAACATTTTAGTTTGGAATTTTTGGGCGTTTAAATCGGAAGAAATGGATTTTTCAAAATCAAACAAACTTCGAGATATTTACAAAAATGCCACCGGCGAGAATTTCAAACGGGCGGCGGCGCGGGCTCCGGCGGGCGGTGGCCGTCGCCGGCGAGCTCGAGCGCGGCGGCGCTCCGGGGCAGCTCAAGCTCTACATTTTGGTGGAAATGAAGTGTGCGGCACGAGGAACACGATGGTGGGGTCTACGGGGGCCCGCGACGACCGGGAGACGGGCCGTGGCGAGCGGCGGCGGCCGCGGGGCCTCCGGCGGTGGCTCGTGTCTAGCGCAGAGGGAGAGAGGAGGAGAGAGCTGATCCGGGAGCACCACCCGAGCACGGGGGTCGCGGCGCGGGCTCGGACAGCGTCGAGGCGGGCCGTGGAGGCGGCTCGACGGAGGGGCGCGGCCTTCCGGCGGCGTCCTTCCTCTCCTTCTCTAAATTCCGGCGAGGTACTGCGAGACAAGGGGAGCAGGTCAAAAGGAAGCTAGGGGGCGGCCCTGCGCGTCACCTCGGCCAAGAAATGAGGAACGAGAGCTTGCCTAGACCGAGCTAGGGGCGGTGGCGGCCATGGCGGTCCTCCTGGGTGGCGGCGGCAATTCCTTCGATTCACGCGCGAGTGAGGGGAGGGGCAGCCGGGCAGGGGCGCGGAGAGGAGCAGAGGGAGGTGGGCAGCGGTGTGAGGCGGAGTGGAGATTGCTCCTTGGCCCGTGCGCCAATTTCTAAGGGGAATGGCGAGGGCGGTGCACGGCCGGCAGGGAAAAGGGGGGTGGCGCCTTCAATTCCGGCCGCTCCTGTTGGCCGGCGGGTACGAGGCGGTTGGGAGGTGGCCGGGGAGACGTGGCGATGGGACGGGGCAGGGCACGCGCGGGGCGGCGCTCAGGCTGGCGCACCGGCGGTCCGGCCGCCATTGCCCGGCGGCAACGAGTGGCTTGAGGTGAATTTTTGAATTCAAATCTAACCTGCTGAAATTCGAACTTCCGAGGCTTCAAAAATTAAAATACAAATATGGGGATCTTCATAATGAAAAGATCTAATTTTCTTATTTTAGTTTGAAGTTCTAATTCTGTCTTCAAAAATTCAGGTAAAATTCACAAACAACGAGTGTTTCAAATTTGAATTTGAATTTTTGAGCTCTTGACACTTTGTTCAGAAATTTTGTAAAAATGCTGAAAAATCGTTTTTTTGCATGAGCAATGCAGTGGTGCAAAAATATGTGGGTAGTGTTTTTATAATTTTTGCATTTCTCTTTAGGGTTGGGTTAGGGTTAGGGTTTAACCTAGATTTGCCTTTTTCTTTTATTTTTTTCTCATTTTCCTTTTTCCTGTTTTTCTTTTGTAGGATTAGCATTAGGGTTTCGTTAAGGACGTCATTGGGGTTTTAATTAAGTGCTTAGGTCTTAATCGTGACATGGGATGTCACATTCCGCCCGAACAGATAGGGTTCCATTGAAATTAACATATCTTCAAATCCAGCCCCTAACTATCGAAGTCCTTGCACAAAGATGTTCACTAGACCCTAGACAACAAGTCTATGGAAGAGAAACTAGCAGATCTAGCGAACTTTAAGAGATCGAAAAAGTGGGCAGCAAGTACCGTACCGTGAGTTCAAATGAAGGCGGGAAACGACGGAAGATTGATGGAGACGGAAGTTTCGGAGGTGGGAGAAGCTCTTGCACGGATTCCTTCTCCAAATCCGCGGTTGAAACGTCAAATCGCCACCTGGGTCTCCGGGATGGTGTTTGGAGAGGAGAGACAACATTGAGGACAGAATGAGTGGATGAAGGGGTAAGTTATCAAATTGGATAGGGTTATACCCGTAAGTGATGGAAGTTCCGTCACATGCGACGGAAGTTTTGTCACGGTACAGAGAGTACCGGACGGAGGTTACAACTTCCGTTAGAGTTGGTTCCGGAGAGATCACAAGGATCGACGGAAGTTCCGTAAGAGGGCACGAAGTTCCGTGAAAGCTGGAAAGCGTGAGGTTGGAACTAGGGGTTGTGTTCTCTTGTGAGTAGCCAACAATCAATCAAGAATAACAATACTCACAAGAGGCACAACATGATCATACGACCAAAAACGAATGTTGACAATGCAAAAACACACATCGATTTTTGCAAAACCTTTTATGAGAAAGAAACAACAACAACCAAGAAACACGAAGATGCGCAAAGCTTCATTCCACGTTAGAAGAATCAAGTATATTAAGTTCACTCCTAAGCTCACATAATATTTTCTCATCTAAGGGCTTGGTAAAGATATCGGCTAGTTGTTTGTCGGTTCTCACATAACTAATCTCAATGTCCCCTTTGATTGAGTGTTCTCTCAAGAAGTGGTGCCGGATATCTATATGCTTAGTCCTATTGTGATCAATGAGGTGACACTCTCATTGTCACATAGGAGGGGAACTTTGGTCAAAGAGTATCCAAAGTCCTTTAGAGCTTGTCGCATCCATAAGAGTTGTGCACAACAACTACCGGCTGCAACATACTCCGCTTCGGCTGTGGAAAGGAAAACAGAATTTTGTTTCTTGGATGACCATGACACAAGGGATAATAAGTACACGGGTGCTACCCGATCTTTCGATGAGAGGGGATAACTTCGATTTAGACCGGAGAGACGTTCGATAGGTGTAGAGTGCCCGATCTTTCGGTGAGTGTAGATAATTTCGATTGGTGGACGTTGACCCTCACGATCCGACTACGACGAGCAAGCCCGAAGCGCCAATGCAATCGCTGAACCAACTTCCGATGGTTATTGAACCTGCGGTTAAACAAATTCAACCCGATCACGAGGATCAATCCTTGCAAGCAATCGAAGAACAAGCAAGAATAAGAGGCGAGCAATCCGATGTATTGCACGAAGGTGGAGTTCTGAATTCAACGTCGAAGGGACGGAATGTATAGCTAGGCTAATACTAAAACAAAACTCAAGTCCGAAATAAAATAGAGTCTCTATCTAAATAGGGGGAGGGGGGCGGCGCGTGAACAGCACCCGTGGGTACCGTAGCGCGGCCGGTGCCCAACCCTAGTCTCCCATATGGGCCTCTTGTTGGCCCATCCTCTAGTCTTCCGGCCCAAAGTTCTTTAACAAGTATGACGAAGCTCAATTCTCTTGCACGGGCCCGAGTAATCGGACCGGAATACGTCGTCTTGATGATAGGGCTTCCATCTTGACGGCCCACTAGAGGGGGCGCGGCTTGGGGAGGCGCACCGGCTTGGAGTGGGGCGTCGTCGTTCGTCGTCGTTCGTTCGTCGTTCGTCGTCGTATGTACGTCGTTGATGTCCTCATCATCCTCCCCTTCTTGAAGTGAAGTCGTCCTCGACGGCAACTCATCATCCTCGCCCAAGTATGGTTTCAAATCTGCAACATTAAAACTCGTGGAAACACCAAACTCCATGGGCAAGTCAAGAACATAAGCATTATCGTTAATCTTGGTTAGCACTTTAAAAGGACCAGCAGCACGAGGCATCAATTTAGAACGACGCAAAGTTGGAAATCTATCTTTACGCAAGTGCAACCAAACCAAATCACCAGGTTCAAAAGAAACATGTTTTCGACCTTTACTACCAAGCAACTTGATACTTTTTATTAGCAACAAGCAATGTTCTGTTGGGTTTCTTCATGCAATTGTTTCATGTGATCAATATGAGCAAGAGCATCAACATTTGGTTCATCTTCAAGCATCAATAGCAAACAAATCAATAGGTGCCCTAGGAACATAGCCATAAACAACCTCAAAAGGACACATCTTGGTGGTAGAATGTGTAGCACGATTATAAGCAAATTCAACATGAGGTAAACAATCTTCCCAACGTCTCAAATTTTTATCAAGAACAGCTCTAAGCATAGCAGACAAAGTTCTATTTACTACCTCGCTTTGCCCATCAGTTTGAGGATGACAAGTAGTACTAAACAGCAGCTTAGTTCCTAGTTTATTCCAAAGAGAACGCCAAAAATGACTAAGAAACTTAGCATCACGATCAGAGACAATTGTTTTAGGAATTCCATGCAATCTAACAATCTCGCTAAAGAACAATGCAGCAATATTGGAGGCATCATCAGCTTTATGACATGGTATAAAGTGAGCCATTTTAGAGAAGCGATCAACAACCACAAAAATACTCGTCCCTCCCCTTCTTAGTTCTAGGCAATCCCAAAACAAAATCCATCGAAATATCATGCCAAGGAGAAGAGGGGACTGGCAAGGGCATATACAAACCATGATTACCCAAACGAGACTTAGCCTTCTCGACATGTAGTACAGCGTGCAACAAGGCGCTCAACATCACGGCGCATCCGTGGCCAAAAGAAGTGGTCAGCCAACACCTCATGTGTCTTGAAAACGCCAAAGTGACCCATAAGACCACCTCCATGCGCCTCCCGCAACAACAAAAGACGAACCGAACCAACCGGAATACACAGACTTGTTAGCACGAAACAGAACCCATCCTGCATATGAAATTTGCCCCAAGGTTTGCCATCCTTACAATGCACCATAATATCATGAAAATCAGCATCATTCACATATTGATCTTTCAAAGCTTGCAAACCAAAAATTTTAAAGTCTAGTTGGGACAGCATCGTATAACGACGAGACAAAGCATCAAGCAATCACATTTTCCTTCCCGTTTTTATGTTTAATGATGTACGGAAAAGATTCAATGAATTCAACCCATTTAGCATGACGACGGTTCAGATTAGTTTGGGTTCTAATATGTTTCAAAGCCTCATGATCAGAATGAATAATAAACTCGCGAGGCCATAAATAATGCTGCCATGTTTGCAAAGTTCTCACTAAAGCATAAAGTTCTTTATCATAAGTGGAATATTTAAGAGCAGCACCACTTAACTTCTCACTAAAATAAGCAATGGGTTTATGATCTTGCAACAAAACAGCACCCAAACCAATTCCACTAGCATCACATTCCAATTCAAACACTTTATCAAAATTAGGCAATTGCAAGAGAGGAGCATGGGTTAACCGTTCCTTTAAAGTGGTGAAGGCAAATTCTTGTGGTGCACCCCACTCAAATGGCGCACCCTTCTTGGTCAACTCGTGCAACGGTGCAGCGATGGTGCTAAAATCCTTCACAAAACGACGATAGAAACCCGCAAGACCAAGAAAACTGCGAACCCGTGTAACCGTCGCTCGGCTGAGGCCAACTTTGTATGGCGTCCACCTTGTTGCCATCTACCTCAATTCCCTGCGAAGTGACAACATATCCAAGAAACGAAACACGTTGCGTGCAAAAAGTGCATTTTTCCATGTTACCAAACAAGTGAGCAGCACGCAAAGCATCAAAAACAGCACGCAAGTGATCTAAATGCTCATTCATGGATTTGCTGTATATAAGAATATCATCAAAGTAGACAACAACAAAGATTCCAATGAAAGGTCTAAGAACTTCATTCATTAAGCGCATGAAAGTGCTAGGAGCATTAGACAAACCAAACGGCATAACCAACCATTCATACAAGCCAAATTTAGTTTTAAAAGCCGTTTTCCATTCATCTCCTAATTTCATTCTAATCTGATGGTAACCACTACGCAAATCAACCTTAGAGAAAATTGTGGCACCACTAAGTTCATCAAGCATATCATCAAGGCGTGGTATAGGATATCGATAACGAATTGTAATATTGTTAATTGCGCGACAATCTACACACATACGCCATGAACCATCCTTTTTAGGGACAAGCAAAACAGGAACCGAACAAGGACTAAGAGACTCACGAATGTAACCTTTGTCAAGCAATGCTTGCACTTGACGCTGAATTTCTTTCGTCTCTTCAGGATTTGTACGGTACGGAGCGCGATTAGGGAGCTGTGCGCCTGGAATGAGATCAATTTGATGTTCTATGCCACGAATTGGAGGAAGTCCTGGTGGCAATTCAGCGGGAAACACATCTTTATAGTCCTGCAAAAGGTTAGCAACAGCAGGAGGAATATGCAACATAGGCGCCTCATCTAGTGAAACAAGCATACGAGAGCAAACAAGCGCATAGCAAGGCAGATTAGCATCATGTAACTCATCAAAATCAGCACGTGTAGCAAGCAAGATAGGATTACTCAATTTAATCTCAGGTTGAACAGGTGCAATAGGAGGTGATTTAAGCAATTTTGCAGCTTTTGCCGCTCTAGCCATATCATCTTTTAAAACTTGTTCAGTGTGTCATAGGATGAATAACAATTTTCTGACCCTTAAACATGAAAGAATAATAATTGGAACGACCATGGTGAAGACTATCAACATCATATTGCCAAGGACGACCAAGCAACAAAGAGCATGCTTCCATTGGAACAACATCACAATCCACAAAATCAGAATAGGCACCAAGAGAGAAAGGAACACGTACCGAGCGCGTTACCTTTATTTTACCGCCATCATTCAGCCACCGAACGTGATAGGGATGTGGATGCTTCCTTGTTGGCAATGCCAACTGCTCCACCAATGTTAGACTAGCCAAATTGTTGCAACCGCCACCGTCAATGATTATGCGAATCGCTCTTTCTTGCACAACGCCTTTGATATGAAAAATGTTGTGGCGCTGGTTCTTCTCATCCCGAACGACCCGTGTACTAAGAACACGCTGCACAACAAGATTTGCATACCTGTCGGCGGCACTAGAGTCGACATGAAGCTCCGCATTATCTGCATGGTTAGCAACAAGAGAATGTGGAACATCTTCGGAATCACTAGCGGAAGAATACTCACCATCATCACGAATCAGCATTGTTCGCTTATTTGGACAATCACGAAAAACATGGCCAAACCCTTTGCAGCGGTGACACCGAATGTCACGAGCTCGTCCGCACGACGAAGAAGGCGTGGTCGAGGCAGGCTTTGCCGGCGGCGCGCTAGACTTGGACGACGAAGAGTGGTCGCGCGCTGTTGTGGATGGCACCGTGGTCGACGACGTGTGGTCGCGCGATGTGGAAGAAGGAGGCGCCGACCGTGGGGCTGAAGTGTGCGTCTTGGACCCTGCAAAAGTGTTAGTTCTTGACGAAGATCGTCGTCCCTGCACTTCACGTTCAGCTTTACAAGCATATTCAAATAAGGTGGTCATATCATTGTAATCCTTATAATCAAGAATGTCCTGAATTTCACGATTTAACCCACCCCTAAAACGAGCCATAGCAGCATCCTCCTGTTCAACTAAACCACAGCGAATCATACCCTTTTGCAAAGCTTGATAATAATCCTCTACGGAAAGCGAACCTTGTTGAAAACGCTGCATTTGATTAAGCAAATCTCTAGCAAAATATGATGGGACAAAACGGTGACGCATGGCTGTTTTTAACTCTGCCCAAGTGGCTGGAATATTATCAGGATATTTTTGTGTATACTCACGCCACCAAATTAAAGCAAACTCAGTAAACTCACTAATAGCAGCCTTAACTTGTAAATTAGCAGGAATATCATGGCATGCAAACTTTTGTTCAACTTCTAATTCCCAATCAAGATAAGCAGCAGGATCATATTTGCCATTAAAAGTAGGAATCTTAAATTTAATTCTGGCAAAGGAATCATTAGGAGGAATACGTACCCTACGAGCACGACCGCGACGATTGTCGTCGTCCCGCTCGGTGTCGGCGCCGTAGTCACGTGTAGTCCGTAACTCCGCGAGCTGCGTCGTCACCGTCCTAAGCTGCGTCGTCATGGTCTCAAGACGTGTCAAAATCGTCTCGAGTGTAGTGTGGGCAGCCGTATCAGCCGAGGTCGAGCTGATCAAAACGTGCATTCGACGACCGGATCGTCGAATCAAGTCGCTCGTGCATCAGCTTCATGTCATTCGTGAGGCCATCAACCTGCACCTGGACATCCCGGATGGAGGGCGCCTCCGACTTCGAGTCCTGTTCCTGTCATCGAAACACCAGCAAAAACAAAACAACCACAAAAAGAGCCTACGACGAGAGGTTAATGGAGGATGAAAAAGCTCAATCGTAAAGCTGTTATCAAACTCTTACTCGTTCTTACCAAGCACGCAAGTGTGAACTGCAACCACGGTAAAACCGGTGGAAGATTGGAGGAGCGATTGCCTGGGAACGGTACCTGCTCGTAGTAGATAATTTGTGGAGCTAGGAGGCTGCACTCAATTCAAGGGTTAGCACAATTCAAACAATAATTGCAAAGCTGAATAAAAGTGCTAAACGCAAACAGATCGCTGCCGGCACAAGTGTAGACGAAAAGGTGAAGTGAAAAGAAAGAGGAGAAAACAAAGGTCGACGAAGGAAAACAAGAAAGGAGAGTACCACGCAAAAGAACCGACGAGGCTGAAACGGAAAAGGAGTGTGGCGACTCTTGGAACCTCGGCTCACCCCTTTTTTTGTTTTCAATTTTTTTTGTTTTTTTGTTTTTTTTCTGTTTTCCCTGTTTTGCAGTTTATTTTTTTTTTTTTTTTTTTTTTTTTCACGGGGCGAACCTCAAAAACTGATTATATGAACAAGAGGAACAAAATGACCAAGTCACCACACACACTTTTTCCGGAGAGAGCAGGGGTAAAACGGTAACAAAATGACCAAGTCACCACACACTCTCTCTCTCTCTCTAGAGTAAGGCCGAAACTTGTTGTTGTGCGATCGCTCTTAACTTCGTGAGACGGGGCAAGACTCGGCGAGGAAAACAAAAGAAGAAAGCGACCGTGAACACAAGTCGGACTCTCGGCGTTGGAGGAAGAACGACCACGCGGCCGAACCAAACGCGACCAAATCGACCACGATTGTGGGACACCAAAAGACGAAACCGACTCGGCTTAAACGGCCGAAGCAATACGCGATCGAAGGAAAGACGAAACGGACTCACGGTGACGGAAGAAAAACGACCAACACAACTCACGTGCTCGCCTTGGCAACGTGCGACCGAAGGAAAGACGAAACGGACTCCCGCAAAGGAAAAACACGACGATAGAACCGGAGTAGGACTCTTGGACGCAGAGGAAAAAAAACTTGGCGAAAGGAAAACACAATATGACAACGGCGGCGGCGTGATCTCGATGGTGGGCGCGACGGCAGGACTCAAGCGGAAAACGGTGGGATGAGCGGCGGCGGAAGACGATGAAAACACGATGTACCAAGCAACGATCAAAGCGAAAGCACAAAAACTCAACAACGCAAATTATTGAACGAAAGTGCAAGGCTCAAAACCGTATCGGGGTCAATTTTTTTTGTAGTTTGTGGTTTATGTGGCTTGGATAAACTCACCGAGAAACACCGGAAATCTGATACCACTTGATAGGTGTAGAGTGCCCGATCTTTCGGTGAGTGTAGATAATTTCGATTGGTGGACGTTGACCCTCACGATCCGACTACGACGAGCAAGCCCGAAGCGCCAATGCAATCGCTGAACCAACTTCCGATGGTTATTGAACCTGCGGTTAAACAAATTCAACCCGATCACGAGGATCAATCCTTGCAAGCAATCGAAGAACAAGCAAGAATAAGAGGCGAGCAATCCGATGTATTGCACGAAGGTGGAGTTCTGAATTCAACGTCGAAGGGACGGAATGTATAGCTAGGCTAATACTAAAACAAAACTCAAGTCTGAAATAAAAGAGAGTCTCTATCTAAATAGGGGGAGGGGGGCGGCGCGTGAACAGCACCCGTGGGTACCGTAGCGCGGCCGGTGCCCAACCCTAGTCTCCCATATGGGCCTCTTGTTGGCCCATCCTCTAGTCTTCCGGCCCAAAGTTCTTTAACAGTATGACGAAGCTCAATTCTCTTGCACGGGCCCGAGTAATCGGACCGGAATACGTCGTCTTGATGATAGGGCTTCCATCTTGACGGCCCACTAGAGGGGCGCGGCTTGGGGAGGCGCACCGGCTTGGAGTGGGGCGTCGTCGTTCGTCGTCGTTCGTTCGTCGTTCGTCGTCGTATGTACGTCGTTGATGTCCTCATCACGTTCACAGCCCGACTACAGCCAACAATGATGCGCCTTAGCAACCGATACACCAACTCCAGCGGTTAATCACGAACTTGTGGAGCACGACCAACCAAATCACGAGGGTAATTCCTGCAAGTAATCGAAGAACTAGCAAGAACAAGATAAACAAGTAACTCAACTCACAAAGGTGGGGTTCTGAATGAAGTAGAACGGATGGTCTAGGCCGACGCAAGCGTCTACAAGGTAGTAGCAATGGCTAAACTAACAAAACAAAACCCAACCTGTTTGTGGCGGCTATGGGGATATAAGAGAAGGGGAGAGGACGACCAGGACGTGGTGGGGGTCGTCCTCCAATCCTAGGACGCGACCCTATTGAGCTTACAAAGCTCAATGGCGATATAACGGTGACGCAACATCGAGACAGATTCTGTCCGTCAAATTGTTTTGATGATTCCTGTCGACTCCCAACGAATTTGGACCTCCAACCGGCGCCATTGGAAAGGTGTTCTTCTTATCTTTCCAACCATATGTAGAACGTCCAAAACCGAGCCTGTATGCGATCTGGACATCCGTTTTAGTGCGGACTGGTCCTAGAGTCCGAATCGGATCCGAAACCGACTTTGATTGGGCCTCCCACTTGATTTGCAACACATGGCCGGCCCTCCACGTCTTTGAGCACCTCTCTAGCCGTATCCTCATCATCTCCATGGTTCCTAAAAATAATTAAATCATTAGGTAGTATTTTATTCTCAAAACTATATAAGGATGGCATTAGAAACGAGCTCACCGATAAATTCCAAATTCGCGCTTGAGCTCTCATGATTGGACCATGAATATCAAATGATGGAGTGTTGGTTGTATCTATACGAGTGATGTCCTCATCATTCTCCCCTTCTTGGCTGCATCGTGGGTGAAGTTCTTGCAAAGAGTGGGATCATGTTCTTTCAAATATGATTCTCGAGCTTCCACTAATTCACATTGCGGCAAGAATTGCTCCCCTTCTTGAAGCTTGACATGCAACTTATAATCAATAGAAGAGAAACAAGATATGGAATTGTTAGCTTCAATGCAAGCCATCGTTGGATCACTCGAGGACATTAATGCTCTTTTCAAATGTGAACAAATATATTAGCGATGAACCAAGTATTTGTCATTGTTGTCATATTTGCCAATTGCATGAAAGGAATAATAATCAACACATGTCAAACCAGATTTCTGAAATAATTCCTCCTCTAAATTATTCAGATCACAAAAATAATGAAAATCGATATGACCCAAACAATTTAAAGAAGATATGATGTTCAACTCTTCTTCCTTACTCTCAATGCAATTGAAACACCTTATTTCAGCATTAGCAACAGAATTTTCACATTCATGCACTAGTTGTGTTGTAGATATAAGTGAAGAATTATCACACAACTCTTCTTTGTCACAAGCAACAGTCATATACTCATCTTGTAACAAAGGAAATTCAGCAGCAGGTTCCATTACTGATTGCTCTAAATTGGCATAAGTAGTTCACACATTCAGCAGTAAAACATTTGGCTCACCGCGAGACAAAGATAGAGCATGTGTCTCTTCATTCACATCACTGATTTCAGCATAAGAAGACTTACCTTTTTCACCCTCTTCTTTTGATGGTGCTGCAGCCAAATCCTTTGTATTCTGTCCAACGTTAGTCATAGAAGAGCACATAACAAAAGGCATGACATCCATGTAATTATTCTCTTCACAAGAGGCTAAAATTTCAGAAACATCACTCAAATTAGTAGCAAGCTGAATCTCAATCTTGGAACCAAGCTCAACCATGCATAAGGATTTCCTGAATTTCAGTTTTAAGACCTCTCAAAAATCTATTTTCAGTAGCTTCTTCACATTCTTCTAAACCACAACGCAACATATGAAACTTTAAAGCATGGTAATACACCTCAACAGAGCTATCACCTTGTTTTAGGCATTGTAATTTAGCAAGCATACGATCAAAATCTTCTGTCATAACTCTTTTCATTTCTCTCCATGTTTTAGGAACTTTATTATGTCTACATAAGTGCCTCCACAAAATCAAAGCCGATTTTGTTAAAACAGTAGAAGCAACAAGAATCTTTTTCTCCTCGGATAAATCATGTATCCCAAATTCATTATCTACTACTAGCTCCCATTCAACATATGCCTTAGGATTAAACTCACCAGCATAGGAAGGCAATTGTCGAATGATGTTTAGAATATGAGGGTGCACTTTTGTCATCTCAACAAGCTCCGTATCACCTGCCATGATTAGATAAAAACAAGAAACACACACAATATATATGCTCCTATATATCAAGTACTATGATGTGGATGGTGTAATTCCCTCAATTTCAACTTGTTCAAACAAGCTCTTACAAGTTCTTGCCAAGCAAAACAGGAGGTGATGGCAACCAACAAGATGACAACCTGAAATAAAGTGTATCGGTGCCGCAGCAACAACCCCTGTAAAACTGTAGTCGAAAATGTGGAGCTATAGGATGGCTTACAAATGATGCACAAGGATAGCTAGAACCACATTAATTAAAACCAAGTTGAATAAGTGTTCAACGACGGTATCGTGCTGGTCCTAGGCTGAAACCTGCTAGAGATGCGAGCCTAAACACAATGGTTGTCACACAAATGAAATAAAATATGATGGAACCAGCAACAACTTTAGCTCACTTTTCTTCTCTCTTTTTCTTTTCTTTGATGTACCGCTTTCTTTTTTCTTCTAGCAGATTGACACGCACTGTTTTGAGACAGCAGATATCCCTTTGATGATTGTGACACGCTCAGATGGAATTTTTGTGCAAGGTCAGATCCGTTTGGAGGATAAAAACATAAACTTTCCAGATTGTGCTTATGTATACAAATCGGATCTGTGATGATAAAAATATGGCCTTTTATTACCGACCAGAATTTGCTCCGCAAATTCTCTAGATATTGAATTGATTTCTTTCTTCTAGATGCAAATCAAGAGATGGACAAAGATAAATTAGGTGTGGGAGAACATGAAACAACAAGTATGATGGTGATGATGGATAATTTGATGGTTCTATAGGTGGAAAAAAATTATGATGGCTGCAACGATGGATCAAGTGGTGACTAGAACATGAATAGAACTCGAAACTCTAGTGGATTAAACACTAAGACCAGCAACACGACATGACGATGCAACCACAAACTCAACAAGAATTAACTAATTAGTTGCAGCAAAAGGTCCAAAGTGTTTAAAGGTGAAGGGAAATATGATGTGTGTTTTTTTGTTATATGGCTGTTTTTGGACTATAGGAGAAAAAAAATTCAAGGAGGAGCACGAAATCTCTCACCGATGAACCTTGCTCCGATACCAACAGATAAGTACACGGGTGTTGTCCGATCTTTCGATGAGAGGGGATAACTTCGATTTAGACCGGAGAGACGTTCACGGCCCGACTACAGCCAACAAGGATGCGCCTTAGCAACCGATACACCAGCTCCAGCGGATAATCACGATCTTGTGGAGCACGATCAACTAAACCACGAGGGTAATTCCTGCAAGCAATCGAAGAACTAGCAAGATCAAGATAAACAAGTAACTCAACTCACAAAGGTGGGGTTCGAATGAAGTAGAACGAATGGTCTAGCCGAAGCACGCGTCTACAAGGTAGTAGCAATGGCTAAACTAATAAAACAAAACCCAATCTATTTGTGGCAGCTATGGGGGTATAAGAGAAGGGGAGAGGACGACCAGGACGTGGTGGGGGTCATGCTCCAATCCTTGGACGCGACCCTATTGGGCCTCCCAGTTGATTTGCAATACATGGCCGGCCCTCCACGCCTTTGAGCACCTCTCTAGCCATATCCTCATCATCTCCATGGTTCCTAACAATAATTAAATCATTAGGTAGTATTTTATTCTCAAAACTATATAAGGAAGGCATTAGAAACGAGCTCACCGATAAATTCCAAATTCGCGCTTGAGCTCTCATGATTGGACCATGAATATCAAATGAGAGAGTGTTGGTTGTATCTATACGAGTGATCTCCTCATCAAGGGACCCACCCAAGAATTGGCAAGTCCCGAAGATACTCTTTCTATCTACCTTACATCCGGCTTAGTTGGCATCGGAGTAGCCAACTAACTTGAATTTGGCGCCCTTAGGATACCACAAGCCTATGTTTGGAGTGTGAACCAAATATCTCAAGATCCTTTTAACGGCCACCAAGTGGCTCTCTTTTGGAGCGGCTTGAAATCTTGCACACATGCACACGCTAAGCATGATATCGGGCCTAGATGCACAAAGGTAAAGCAAAGAGCCAATCGTGGAGCGATATACCTTTTGGTCGACCGCCTTTCCATTCACATCCAATCCTAGATGACCATTTGTCTTCATTGGAGTTTTGCTTGGCTTTGCCTTGTTCATGTCAAATTTCTTGAGGATGTCTTGGGTGTACTTGGTTTGGCTTATGAATGTTCCTTCTTGTAGTTGCTTTACTTGAAAACCTAGAAAGAACTTCAACTCCCCCCCCCCCATCATCGACATCTCAAATTTCCTAGTCATGATCTTGGAAAACTCATCACAAAAAGATTGGTTAGTAGAACCAAATATTATGTCATCGGCATATATTTGGCACACAAATAAGTCACTTCCAACTTTTCTTGTGAAGAGGGTAGGATCGGCCTTGCCCATTATGAAGCCCTTGTCGATGAGGTATCCCTTGAGGTGTTCATACCAAGCTCTTGGCGCTTGCTTGAGCCCATAGAGAGCTTTGTGAAGTTTGTACACGTGGTGACGCTTCTTCGGATCTTCAAAACCCGGTGGTTGTTGCACGTAGACTTCTTCTTGTATTGGACCGTTGAGGAATGCACTCTTCACATCCATTTGATATAGCTTGAAGCCATGATGTGTAGCATAGGCGAGCAATATACGAATTCATTCAAGCCTTGCTACCGGCGCATATGTCTCCCCAAAGTCCAAGCCTTCAACTTGTGAGTAGCCTTTTGCAACAAGTCTTGCTTTGTTCCTCAACACCACACCATGTTCATCTTGCTTGTGGCGGAACACCTACTTGGTTCCCATGACATTTTGCTTGGGTCTCTCCACCAATGACCACACCTTGTTTCTCTCAAAGTTGTTCAACTCTTCTTGCATGGCCACCACCCAATCCGAGTCTTGCAATGCTTGTTCCACCTTAAGAGGTTCCAAAGAGGAAACAAACGAGTAATGATGACAAAAGGTAGCGACTCTAGATCTAGTGGTTACCCCTTTTTGAATGTCACCAAGAATGCTATCAACGAGGTGATCTTTTTGTATGCTTTGGCGCACTCGGGGTTGTTGAGGCCTAGGTGCATCTTCTTCTTCTTGTGGTTAGTCTTGTTGACCATCACCTCCACCATCTTATTCTTGATCTTGGTTGTTGCCTTGATCTTGATCGTCACCACGATCTTGCCCACTACCTTGATCTTGTTCATTTTGTGGATCTTGTGGATGATCTTGGTCGTGACTTGATGAAGATGGATCACCTTGCGCTTGAGTTAGGTCTTGTGGTATTATGTCACCAATTGCCATTATGTTGTGGAGTGTATGGTGCCGAGAACTCATGCTTGATGCCTTCTTCATCTAGGTACTCCTCGACTTGTGTATTCTTGAACTCGGTGCCATTATCACTTCTAATCTTTTTGCTCTTCACATCATATTCATTTTGTGCCCTTCTCAAGAAGCTCTTTAGAACACCTTGTGTCTCACTTTTATCCTTCAAAAAGAACACCCAAGTGAAACAGGAATAATCATCAACAATGACAAGGCCATACTTGTTACCGCCAATGCTTATGTATGTGACCGGTCCGAAGAGGTCCATGTGGAGCATCTCCAATGGTCTTGTCGTCGTCATCATCGTCTTGGATGGATGGTTGGATCGAACTTGCTTTCCGGCTTGGTATGCGCTACACACTTTGTCCTTCTCAAAAGCAACATCCTTTAGTCCAACGACGTGGCCACCCTTTAGAAGCTTGTGAAGATTCCTCATCCCAACATGAGCTAGTCGGCGATGCCATAACCAAGCCAATGTGGTTTTTGCTATCAAACAAGCACTTAGATTCGGACCCTCTTTGTTGGTGAAATCAACAAGATAGATCTTATCCTCCAAGTATCCATTGAACGCAATTGAGGAATCCACTTTTCTAAAGACGGTCACGCCCTCATCGGTAAAGAGACAATTAAAGCCCATTCCACAAAGTTGTGATACGGACATTAAGTTGTACCCTAAACCTTTCACATGAAACACATTACTAATTGAAAGGTCATGGGTGATTTGAATCCGACCACGGCCTATTACCTTTCCTTGTTGATCATTTCCAAAAGATATACTCCCACTTGGTAGATTGTCTTTGTCAAGTGTGGAGAACATCTTCTTCTCCTCGGTCATATGATTTGAGCATCCGGTATCGAGAACCCATATTTAACCACCCGAGGAGTATTCCTACACACAATTAAGCACAAGATTTAGGCACCCAAACTTGCTTGGGTCCCTTAACTTTAGAAACAACACTCGTGGGCACCCACACACAAGGATTCCATCTTGCATAGTGTGGCCCAATGTAACAACTCTCAGAAAATAATGCATTTCATGTCATCATGAGCATGTCATCGCATTGTTGCATTTTTGAAGATATCAAATGTTGTGTTAATAATAAACACATAAAATAACAAAATAGATAAAGAAGAAAGGAAGTGTTTAAAAAGAAATGAAATAAGCAGGAAATTCATGTTTAATATTTTCTATGGCTTAATTATCACAAATAAAGATTTATGGAAATTTCCTGAACATATTTTGCCTTGTAAAAATATTTACAAGAAATAAACAAAGCTTCTTTTATTATTTTAGCTATGAATTTTTAATCCAAAAACGATTTGGAGTTTTACCCTGGACTTAACAGGAAAAATGCCTAAAATGTTTTCCTTAACACCCCTGAAAAATTTGGGAATTTTTGGAGCACCGGAAGGTTGCTTTTTAATTATTTGAAAATCGAGGGGGTTTTTGTAAAATTTCCAGTGCCTGGCCCAACGCCGCCTCTTCTCCTCTCTCCCTCTCTCACCCGCGCTCTCGGCGCCGCCCGCGGCCGCACCGCCTCCGGCCGGCTTGCCACGCCCCCAACCACGCAGCAGCTGGCTGGAACCGCCTCTCGGTGGAAGATAAAAACCCGCCGGCCCCTCATTTCTCTTCCTCTCTCTCACTTCTCCTCCCCACCATTGTCGCACCTCCGGAGCTACGCCGCCAGGCTGCCTCAATCGCTCCCCGGCCAAACCATCACCCCCACAAGCTCCGCCACATCGCCCTGAAGCTTCTCCAAGTCGCCAAACAGGTTGAGCACCCGTGCTCCGTCGTGGCGAGCTCGTTTTCTTCCACGGCACTTCACCGTCGACCCTCCGCCGCTTCTCGCAATTCAGTGAACTGTGGTGAGCTATTGATGCTCTTTGCTCCTCTCGTTTGATACACAACTAGATGCCCTACCTTATGCACAACTCCTTACCGAGCTTCCCCCACAGGTCATCCCCAATTTAGCCATCTTCTCCGCGTCCGCCGCCGTTGTCCGCGACTCTCACGGTGAGCTACCCTTCCGGCTATGCTCATGCCGCTAGAGCACCCGGACGAGCTTGCGCATGCTCCGTAGGAGCTCCCCGACTCGTTTTCCCCAATTTTCATCCAGTAGAGCGAGCTCGCGCCATGGCCCGAGCTTCCGCCGTGGTCGCCTCTCGCCGTTGCTTAGTCCCCGGTCAAGCTCATGTGCGCGCATCTCAACCAAAGGATTCGCCACATCGAGTAGAGTCCGTAGGACTCGTCCGCGGCGAGCTTTAATCCGAGCCCGGCCGTCTCCGGCCGTTGCGCCGCCGTGTCCCCGCCGCCGCGGTGGCGCCACACCGCGGGCCCCACGCGCGGGATCGCGTGTGGCCACGCAGGATTTGGTGTGGCCACTCCGTGGCCCAGTGTGTGGCCCAGATTGCTTTTCAAATTTCGAAAATTCGTAGAAAATTCATTAAAAATCGGAAAAATGCCAAACTAAGTTTGTTAGACTCAAAAAATAAGATCCATCTATTTGTGAAATAAAATATTTATTTTGAGTAAATTTATTTTATAATTAGTAATTAATCACTTTCTTTGATTAGAGAAAGGCTATTATTTTATGTAAATAAAATGTTTAATTCTAAAAAATAATTTTATTTGATAAAAGAGATACTGCAGACGAAATTAATTATGAAATTTATTTTCCAAAATTAAACTTAAACTGTATTATTTTATGTGATCACAATCTATTAGCCTTTTATCACTCAAAGTAATAATTTACTTATTGCCTAATAAATCAGAATAATTCATTAATTATTAAACCTAAGTAATTAGTGAACTTAATTAAGTAATTAAGGAAACAGAACTAATTAATAATGATCTTGATTAAACATTTATTAATCAGCATAATTAATTGTTAATTAGTGCTTAATGAACATACTTATCCCCGATTTATTAATTAACTAAGGTGATTAAGCATTAATTGTTAATTATTGCTTATTGGACTTAATCAATGAATCCTTGCATACTTTCATCATAAGCATTCATGCATACATGATTGTGATTCGCGACGCATTATCTGGTCGACTAGGTTCTGAAGTGATCGAGGTTCCACCCGAGGGCGAATCGAGAGCCGGGAATCTCGACGTCGACCCAGCTCGCCGAGGAAGCTAACTTCAAACAGAATCAAGGCAAGCCCCGGTGCATCCTACCTATGTTTTTAAATATTTTACTTTATCACATAGTACGGTTATGTTTGTGCATTAAGTGTTAGGGAATGATTGACACCCTAGCTGCATTATGGTAGGTTTCCGTTTGTTTATTCAATACCGGTACAGGTAGCTCAATAGAGGCTAAGCTTAATTCATAGTGGCATCGGTAGATGGTTAGGGTACTTAAAGCATGGAGGCTTTAAGGGTTTTGTGTGGACACTAAAGATGAAGAGAGTGTTAATGAAGTTGAGACCGGACGGGCCCCGTAGGAGAAAGGGCAAGACGGAGATGAGGTCTTGCAAGGTGGTAGCCCCGTCCGTGTCGGTCAAGGACCGTACCGTTGTCGGCTTAGCTGAACAAGTTTGAACGTACCGTACTACATGCTGGTATCATGGGCCCAACAAGCTGATGTACCCTATCGCCCCGGAGATGTAGCGTAGCCGCCTCTCTTTTGCCGGCTGTTAGTGAGAGGATAGTCTCACGGGAGGGAGATGGGTCGACCACGAGGGAAGTCGTGGCTTCGCCATACTCCCGGGGAGTTGGAAATGGCTAGTCTTCCGTCAGGTGATAGCGGGAAAGGTTGTCGTATACGATCGGTGTGGTGCGTATACGTCGTGTAGTCGGGTTTTGCCAGCTGGTATAAATCGATTCGAATCGCTGTCCCTCGCAGTAATGAGTACCGCTTGTTTAGCTCGTCACATCGTAGTAAATTTTATGGAAGATGAAGATGAGAGATGGAAGGATTATACGGTCGCTTATATATTATAGCGAGCGAGATCTATTTTATCTTGATTGAGAACTTGATTGAAATAGTGATAGGTTGCAAACACCAAGGCTAATGAACTTAACATGAGCTAAAATATTGAAAGTAAGGACCCAACCTTTATTGTTGTTTTTCGCAAAGGAGTAAACTCCACAGCCGAGAAGCCTTTGCATACTAGGCGTCGGTCTTAGCGTGCCATGTTGACGGGTCAGTCTTGCTGAGTATTAGAATACTCGGGGTTTGTTCGTTATCTTTCGGGGAACGAGTCATACTACCACGACTTGTATGGCAGCTTCCCGAAGAGGAGCAATGTCCGGAGGGAGGTTCCCTTCGGTGGGAACGTATCCCCACGCCGTGAAGAGAGAGGACCGTGATGTACGAAGGGCTCGGTGCATCACGTTGTTTCGTTTGAAGTCTTTTGAGTTGAACAATAGAACAAGCTTCCGCTAAATACTCGTAGGATGTTAAACTTCGATAATGTTATATTTTCCGCTGCTTGAATGTTTGTATTTTGAAAACTTGGTTGTATTATACCATGATGTATATATTCGGCTTGTATGAGATGATGTTTCTGTTGTAACTCGCTTCGTCGAGTGTCCCTCTGTTCCGATTCCCGGGTGT